>JAVLUZ010000553.1:0-587294 GCA_036768485.1 Mermis nigrescens
TAAAAACAGTAAATGGACACACACACACACACTGGTGGGGGAATAGACCACATACTGAGAGAGACTAATCACTAAAATAGAACAAATAATGTAAGATACAACTAACTGCTGTGACAAATGCTCACTAAGACGTGACACTCCGTAGTGGGCGGTACACAGTACGGGCAGTTATTTTTCTGTATTTTCTTATGCCTTAAGCAGAACCCTCAAAATTTGATCGCTGCCCTTGTGTGCTTACGCGCCTCTTGATGAATTAGTGAACAGGCACTATTTTGAATAGAAATTATGCCCTATTTTACTACTTTACAAGCATGACGTTCACAATTTCTTTGTATTAATTGCCTTAATTCGTATTTTGTTTATTTTTATTATATTGATGGCCCCCTGCTGAAGAAGCATACTACATCTTCCAATGACAAAGTTATTAGTAAAAATTCGTCTTCCTCAAATTTCGTTGTTAAAACGCTTAGCATTAAGGCGATTGGGAATTTTACCAAAGAAAATACTGTTTTCTTAACGGGCCTTGATAATCCTTCGAGAAAATGCAGTACTAGACTAGATATAGCTCGTATTGATTTAGAGCTGCATTTTATCGCTCGTATAAATGCATGCAATTTTTAATTCATCATTTTTTCTGCAAATATAGCTACCATCGCTTATTTGTACTGCTATAGTGAACGCGACACATGCAGGCATTGATACATTATTTCTTATCTACTAAATAAAGAGACAATGAAACAGCTAATAATGTGTCAACGTTTAGCTCGTTTTCCAAAATTACAACGGTTGCCTCACGATTTTGAGTCAACATGACCTTGTTTATGAAATTTGAAAACTGCCTGAAGCATCAATGCTTTTGAAGAAACTAATGAACACTTTAACTTTTTTCGCAATTATGTCAGCTTCTTTCGATCTTATTATCTATCTTATTTTATGTAGCGCGCATTCCATGACCCTAGCTCCGTTTTTTAGGTTTTTTGGCGTGACCTATTAAACTTTTTTTGACAAAAATTACATTTTCTCTTTTTGATCTTGGCAAGCTTAAAAGAGTAATCATGTACCACTTAAAATTTTTTCGCAATTACGTCAGTTTCTTTCGATCTTCTTATCTATCTTATTCTATGTAGCGTGCATTAAAAACTATGACCCTAGCTCCGTTGTTTGAGTTTTTTTGAGTAAACAGAAAAAAGTTTCATGTTATTCAGCTATAACTTCCATTTTGCATTATTACTCCGCTTGGCGCTTTTTTCTGGTACTATTCGAAAATGAACGAGCCTCAGAATAAGCGCTACGATTTTACACTTGGGGATAACGTTTACTGCTTAGTGTCTACTTGGAACGACTTCGCGAATATTAGCTTCAGAATATGCAAGAAGTACGGCACGAGATTGACCTTATACCCAACGAATCAAGGGGTCAATCTAATGAGTCGGCAGTACCAGAATTTGGTGGATGCTTCGCCGTTAATTTCGAACGCCCTATTATTTAATTTTCGGCTTGACCCTATTGACCTCACGTACGGTCTGATAGCCTCGGTCGAAACAGGAACACTCGATAAAAAATTTTATGCCTGAAAAACTCGGACAAAGGACGTGAAATTGTGCTAAAGCCGGAACAATTTTATGAGTGGCAGCGCCAACGAGGCGAAATCGTGGAGGCCATCGAAAAACTGGGAGGTAAGGAAAACTTTTAGCTTCGAAAAACACTTGTTTTATAATTTTTTGTGTTTTGGTAGCATAAATTTTTTAAGCATTTTTTTGCATTGAAGGTACTTGATACGCTTAAGGTATATATTTATTGATTAAATAAATGTTTTATAACGCTAATTTATATTTTTTTAAATAATATATACTAAATATTATAAAAACTAAATACAACTATTATGCTTCGAAAATATACACGTATTTGCACGTAAATTTGATACATTTTTTCCTAAAACCAATAATCAAATATGCGCGTTGAATTTTACGAGTTTTAAAGATTTTTTCTCGAAAAATGCAAATTTTAGTCGGGCCACTAGACTGTCCTGACGATATCTTAACGATACGCGATCCAGTCGAAAATATCTTCGAAAGTATTGCGACTAGTGGTACGTTCGACGATCCCAAATTGCTTGAAGACGCGCAAAGTTTTGATTCTAGCGATTCTGAAATCCCTACAACATCCGGCGAGGCTTTTAAAAAATGATATCATATTAGCTGTTGCTTAATGAGTAGTGGGTAGTGAATCTTAAACTTGTATATTTTAGCAAGGCGATGGATAGTTATTAGTTTTTTTATTACTCGGCAAATCATAATAATATTGTTATTATTCGCTGATATTTACTTATTTTATGTACGTAGAGCAATGAACCAATATATATATTTAAATCAATAGACTAAAAATTTATATATTTAGATATTACATGCGCGCATATTTAGCGTTATCCTACACAGTGATTAAATAATTAAATTCGCGGACTCTAATTTTCTTTTACAAATCAGGCGTTATTTAATGCATTTCTATTCATTGTAATTTAAATTTGTGTTATCTGTGCTTTTTGACCTTATGAACATTTTTCGCACGTTCTGGGAGTCTACCGATTCTTGAGAGTTTAGATTTCCACGCCCATAATTTTAATTTTTATCCAAATTGGGGGTTGCGTAGATAATTAGTCGTAAGCATCACGCGTACATAATTTTAGCGCACTGTTACCGTACAATTGATTTATCCTATAATGCCGATCCGGAAACCCTAAAGCTTAGTGGTCATTGAACGTGTATGTACATAATTTTAGCGCACTGCAAATCTCGGTCCTGTGGCTATAAAGCTTAGCTGTGTATGTACATAATTTTAGCGCACTGCAAATCTCGGTCCGGTTGATAGAAAGCTTAGTGGTGTATGTACATAATTTTAGCGCAATTGCTGCTCGTAACTGGCTTTTCTTCGCATCGTGGACGCCCCTGGGGCGAGAATGGGGTGCATAGCTTAGTGGTCATTAAAGGTGTACGAACATAATTTTAGCGCAATGCATTAAAATTGATTTATCCAATAATCCATGGGCCAGAAAGCTTAGTGTTAATTAAACGTGTATGTACATAATTTTAGCACAATGCAAATCTCGATCCGGGGGTATAAAGCTTAGCGGTGTATGTACATAATTTTAGCACAATGCAAATCTCGGTTCGGGGGCTAGAAAGCTTAGCTGTGTATGTACGTAATTTTAGCGCACTGTGACCGTAGAATTGATTTATCCCATAATCCGGGGGCCAAAATATTTAGCGGTCATTTAAGATATATGTACATAATTTTAGCACACTGTGATCGTAGAATCGATTTATCCGATAATTCATGGGCCAGGAAGCTTAGTGGTCTTTAAACGTGTACGTACATAATTTTAGCGTAATGCAAATCTCGATCCGGGGCTATAAAGCTTAGCGGTGTATGTACATAATTTTAGTACAACGCAAAAAAATTGGTTTATCTGATAATCCGGGGGCCAAAATATTTAGCGGCCATTTAACATATATGTTCATAATTTTTGCACACTGTGATCGTAGAATCGATTTATCCGATAATTCATGGGCCAGGAAGCTTAGTGGTCTTTAAACGTGTATGTACATAATTTAGCGCACTGCAAATCTCGGTCCGGGTGATACAAAGCTTAGTGGCGTATGTACATAATTTTAGCGCATTGCAAATCTCGATCCGGGGCCAGAATGCTTAGCGGTGTATGTACATAATTTTAGCACAATGTAACAAATCGATTAATCCGATTATCCTATTCGGGGGCAGATTTATGGACTCACCCCCCTAATTTGGGGTGAGAAGGGGCGCAAAGCCGAAAGGTACCGTGGCTCACTTCGGGGCTATAATGACGTCAGTTTGCGATCGTAATACGTCATAATTTCGTATCTATTGCATGTGCACTTAGCAAGCATCCTTCATCATATACCCCCAGAGGGGTGTGTGTTACTACTCATATGTAGTCTGTACTTCATTTCGCAGTTCATAGATGCTATCCATCTGCAAAAGGTACTACATACCTACGAGTACACAACATTATTGGCAGGAAGTGGAAGTCAGTGGCGGATCTAGGAATTTCCTAAGGGGGGCGGTATCCCAACTTTTCCAAAAACTGTCAAAAATAGGTTCAAAAATTTGCCCTTAACTCGCGGAATAGCGTTAGTTTGGTATTTTACATTGTATACTTTTACATAAAATCACTTTTGACGCAATATTTTTGCTAAAAATTTGGAAATTTTCGACAATTTTGTGCGAAAAAATCAATAAATTTCTTTGACTTTAACGAAAATCTGGCGCGAAGCGCTGGAAAATTTGTGAAATTAAGACAGATAGACGTCTAAAAGCATGATTTACTGCTTGATTTCCTGTATTTATAGCATTTGATGCGAAACATCGAAATTTTTGATTGAAATTTGAAGAGAACTATGCAAAAATAGCTGTTTGTGCTGTTAAAATTGTTTTGAAACCTATATGAACAGAAAATGGCTTCCAGATCGCCAAGAACGTAAATAAATGTCAATAATAGGTATCATACGGCGCGTAGCGTCGGAAAAAATTGAGAAGTTATGGTCACTGACGGCCAAAAATCATTGCAAATTGCATATCCATTCTTTATCTCGCCAAATAGCCAATGGGGAGGGGGCGGCCGCCCCCGCCCTCCTTAAATCCGCTCCTGGTGGAAGTCCTAAACATACACACGTACAGTGGCGGATCTATGATTTTCGTGAGGGGGCGGTACCCCAACTTTTTCCAGAACGGTTCTAAATTGGTCACAAAATTCGCTCTTCACAACCAAATTCGCGTTTTTTCCGGCGTTTAACGTTGTCGGCTTTTATTTTAAATCACTTAGCGCAACAATTTCTCGAAAAGTTTTAAAATTTTTGACAATTTTCTGCGGAAAAATGCTGTGCGGCGCGAAGCGCCAAAAAATCTTTCAAATTTACGAGGAAGAACGTTTAGAGATTTGAAATGCGAGTGTATTCTCTGTATTTGTGAAATTTTATGCGGAAACGTCGAAAATTTTTAAAATTAATGGAAGAAAACTATATCCATTAGCTGATTCTCTTCTAGAAATCGTTTTAGGGGACATGAAAATGTTTGCTGCTACAAAAACCTATTCCTGGCGCCATAATATGACTTCCAGGCCGCCAAGAAAGCAAAAATGGCATTAAAAGGATTATCCGGCGCGCGCCGGAATAAGTCGAGATAATATGGTCACCGACGGCCAAAAATCGCCGCAAATCACATATCCATTCCTGATCTCGCCAAATATCTTTGGAGAATGGGGGGCGGCCGCCCCGTTAAATTCGCCCCTGCATACGTATAATGTGATATCAGAGAATGACGTTCTCTAGCCATGCATTGGCGGGGGTTTAGACCCACGGGAGTTGAATATTTTAGGTTTTTACCAGTTTTACACCACCCAGACCCCCAAAATTCATTTGCTGCCTACATACGTATGGCTGCAAAGATAAGTACAACCCTTTAGAAGACTGGCTATGTACATACATAGCTGTTTCTGACAAAAGTTTCGATTTTAATCCGTCTGTGAATATTTGGTCTTTTTCAAATGCCAAATGGATCAGAATTTAGAATTTTCTGAAAAATGCTTGAAATTGTAGATTGAAACAGCTTGTACGATATTTTAGCATTTATACCAGCTTTTGAGAGCCTTAAATGACCCGAGACCGGCTAAATGTTCATATGCTTTATGTACATAATTAATGAAGCATATTTACATATTTGTTTTTGTACGAAAGATTATTAGCATATTATTTGTATTTGTTTTTGTACGAAAGATTATTAGCATATTATTTGAATATCATCGCAGAATCGGTGCAGTCCCAACATTCCCACCGTTATAACACTCCCACCGTCCCAGCATTCCCACCATAATAACAGTCCCACCGTCCCAACATTCCCACCATCCCAACATTTCCACCGTTTTAGCATTACCGCCGTCTCAACATTCTCACCGCGAGTCCTAGCAATCCCACCATACCTGGGCAGCACCAAAATTCTGGGGGTGCAAGATTTTTCAAAGGTCAAAAAAATGGCCTTAAAAATGGTGGTATGGCGAAAAAACATCATTTTTCAACGTTTCTCATCGAGCACTATCCATTGGCATCAAAAAATTGCGAAAAAAAAACAAAAAATTTTTAAAAATTGAATTCTGGGGGGTATTTTGATTTCTGGGGGGGGTATTTTGGTTTCTCGGGGGGAGGGGTGCATACCCCCAAACCCCCCCCCCCTCACGCCCAGGTGTGATTCCCACCATTTCAACCACAACCACACATGCGTGCGGGGATATGGGGGTATACACCCTCCAGAAGTTGAAAAAAACCCCGCAGATTACTGTAGATCCTCAGAATTCTATTTTGAATAACATATTTGGCAATCTTTGGTGATTTCACTACCCCATAATTTTTTGTTGTCCATGTATGGTCTCAACAATCCCACCGTACTAGCATTTGCACCGTCCCAGCATTCCCACCGTGAGTCCCAACCAGACATGCACATGGGGAGAAGGGTTTCGGGGTCTAGACTAAAGAATGAAAATAAAAAAATTTTTCATGGAAAAGAGGCAGAATAAAGGCGAAAAATGGGTGAAAATCCGAAACTTTCTCCAAAAATGCTTCAAATTGATCAATTGACCTTCATATTGATAGTTGTGTGTTTCCGCGTTTAGACTGTTTAAATTTTAGAAATATGCTAATCCAGTCGTATGCCTTTCCCACGCCTTGCTTTTTATTTTGATAAAACTACGTAGCAATGTATTTATTTGAGTCAACGTGATGTTAACCTATCAAATAAGTCAACACCAAACACATTTTTCAAGCACACGTGAGCATGGGGGAGGGTTCGGGGTATACACCCCAGAAACCAAAATAGCCCCCCAGAATTCAATTTTTAAATTTTTTTCGTTTTTCTCGCAATTTTTTGATGTCAATGGCCAGTGCACGTTGAGAAACCTTGAAAAATGGTGTTTTTTCGCCATACCACCATTTTTAAAGCCATGTTTTGACCTTTGAAAAATCTTGCACCCCTAGAATTTCGGTGCTGCCAAGGTATGGCTTCAAATACAAGACGAGCGTTTTTGCAACTAAATTTTCGCGTGCTTACAAACATGTTCTCACTTTTACAGCAAATTTCTGCATGTGATTCTATAGTCTATTTCACGAAACCTTGTGCATGAAAATCCATTTTCAGCGCTTAAACGAACAGCTACAAAAGCGGTTTCAAGGCCGTCTACTGTAATATGATTTTGTATAGTAGAGCTTCATATTTATGTATGCTTATCAATTGCTATGCATAATATTGAGATTCGTGCTTAGCCGCTTTTTAATCGATTTGCATTGACTCGAAAATTGTCATCCATGCACAAGGTCGTGAAATAGACTCTAGTGGCACAGTTTTTCCTGTTTGTGGGATTGCATGGGACGGTGAGAATTTTAGGATAGTCAGTCTTAAGATGGTGGGAATGTTGGGACTCGCGGTGGGAATGTTGGGACAGTGGAAGTACTGGGACGGTGGGAATGTTTGGACTCGCGGTGGGAAAGTTGGGACCCGCGGTGGGAATCTTATGACGGTGGGAATGTTGGGACGGTGGGAATGTTGGGACGGTGGGAATGTTGGGACGATGGGAATGTTGTGATGGTGGGAATGTTGGGACTCGCGTTGGGATTGTTGGAACTTCGCGGTGAGAATTTTGGGACGGTGGGAGTGTTGGGACGGTGGGAATGTTGGGACACGACCATACGTGGGCAGCAAGAAAATTTAGGGGGGTGCAAGATTTTTTTGAAGGTCGAAAAATGGCCTTAAAAATGGTGGTATGGCGATAAAAACACCATTTTTTGACGTTTCTCATCAAGCACTATCCAAAGGCATCAAAAAATTGCGAAAAAAACGAAAAAAATTTTCAAAAATTGAATTCTGGGGGGGTATTTTGATTTCTGGGGGTATTTTGGTTTCTGGGGGTGTGCATACCCCCCCCCCAAACCCCCCACGCCCAGGTGTGGACACGACTGCAGAATCAGTTTGTTTTCGAATGAGTGAGTATAGAGAAATTTATCGGCAGTAAGCCGACTGCTGTAATCATAACCTAAGTTTTCGGCTTACTATTGTATGTTTGTAGAATTTGCAAATTTGATTCCTAGAGTTAAAGGCAAGTCATATAGTCTGAAAATTTACCCACAGTGTTGGCGAAATGAAGTACATGACTGAAAAAATTAAAATGTGCGCTTAGACACGATAGAAAATGCCTCAAAGTATGCTTCTCTCGTTATTTTCCTTGATTCCAGTCCCTCCAGAGAGCACGCGAAACGTAAGTACAAGGTAGGTGCCTACCTATCCATTATACGCACGCGGAACCTGACCAGTATCGAGGCCTTCGAGTGCATTCGGGTTTAAAGGCAAGACGAATTTTTCGCCCTATATAATGGACATTTTGGGCACATTATTTATCCATCTGTTCCACTGATGTGTACCTATGTACGCATAAATAGTCATATTGAATCACATAGCGACTATTTAGAAGACGTGCATATATGTGTATCTACAGAACCAGTGCAATGCATTGCCTTTTCTGTCAAACGAATAAAAGTGTGAGGCAGTGGTGGTGGTGGACGCATGGTCGGTCACGCTCACGACGAATAATCGTACATGTGTATCTATTTATAAGCATTTTTGAGGAGGTTAGGTGTAGCTCCATTCACTGTTTGCATGGCAACTGTTTCTGGGGTCACGCACGCTCGTTATTTTGAAAACTGAACGTGGAACCATGGTTAGTAGACGAAAATTAGCCTGTGGAACAGTTGTCGTCGTGCTTTATTTATGTATAAATCCAATGTAGTTTACCTACTCACTCGGTCTCATATTGCTTATTCTGTGCTCTTGCTATCTTTCATTCGTATGCCATTTTCGTCTCAAAAGTGAGCAAGATCTAAATAATCCAAGCTTACCAATCGGCTGATGTGAAAATCGATTGGAATATTTCTTAATATTTTCAGCAAATTCTATTCTTTGCTTTCACCAATGACGCGTTGTGCCTTTTAAATTACGGTTTATGGTGTTTTGAGTGCACATCGGCGTGGGGTTTGAAGTTTGGATCGGCCAAAATTCAAAATACCTCGGCAGAACCTCGGAAAGGAATTTTTGATTTTTTCTGATTTTCGATCCGCCAGCCCCTTCCCCAGAGTTAAATTGCCACCTTACTTGTGGGATTTTGAGTCTGATGCACAACGGGACCTGCTTAAGGGGCTTATCAGATCGTTTTATTTAAGTTGAAATGGAATTGAAAATTAGTATTAAACTTAACGCAATTGTCTCGATTCACATTTTGCGAGTGATGATGAAACCAGTCTCCCGATGTCGGTTACAATATCAGGCACTGTTGCGAAGCAGTTTTCATATTTCCGCCGAAAATCCCTTGCATGCAAATGCAATAAAATCCGCATTGACTACAGACTTATTTTGTGCGTAAAAATCTGGTCTCCTGCGCACGAGGAGGTTAATAAGTGTCATTATTCGCTGCAAAGCTTAAAAAAACTTGGGAAATTGTGAAAAGTTATAATCAAAAAATAAATAAAAACACATTCATTCCTTAACTTTCTGAAGCTCAACAAAGCTTTATGATTGAACTCCTCAAGTCACCCATGTCAGCCTAACCCCCAGGCCGGTCATGCTGTGCATATGTAGTCAAAGACTAATTAAGGAAGCGAATGGAAACTTTTGCTTTACCTTCGATTTTTCAAGCATCTAAATTTTTTAAACCGAGATCACCGCTGCTACCAATTGGTTTTTTGAACGATGGAGCGCTCAGAAACACTCTTGATCATAGTTGCACATCATGGCTGATCTGTGGGGGTCAAAAATTGAGTCTTTTGAGCCAAGATGAGCGCAAAAACTGATAGTGCTAGAAATAGCGGATCTAGTATACAATTTACCCACCACCGTTTTTTAGCCGATTCAAATAAGCTACAGTGACCAAACTTTACACAAAAATTATCAAACGCGTTCTGACTCGCATCAATGAAAATAGTGCTGGTCACTGTAGCTTATTTGAATCTACAGTGTTGGTCACTGTAGCTTATTTGAATCGGCTAAAAAACGGTGGCGGGTAAATTGTATACTAGATCCGAAATAGCGTTAAAACTACGCTATTCCACAGTTTATAATCAATTTCAAGCACTTTTAAAAAAATATTTGATTTTCATTCATTTTTGGCCCTCTTTGTCTAATTTTTCTCAGAAAATTTTCCATTTTTCTATTCTTATTTGGTCTAGTCCATCTCAATCCCCACCCCTCTTCCCCATGTGCGTGTCTGCTCGTGAGTCACAAAGTTATCGCGATGCGAATGTGGACTTAAAAGCTTTAAAACGCAACAGCGAAAATGATTAGCACTCATTCGCACAATAAGTTTAAGCTTAAGCAAATGAAGGTATAGTTATGCATCTTGCAAATTTTGCCTTAATCATTAAGCGTGCTACATCGTCTTCGTATAATAATTATTAATTCACATGCATAATTTTCTTTAGCTCTGCACGCACAACAATTAATCACCTATTGATAATGTTAGTGGCGAAAGCCCGTGTTTTTTCTAATTGTCTCACCTCAATGATCTAAAATACAAATCAGCTGCGTGTAAAGAAAGCAAGGCGATAAATAATGCGTTTACTTTAGCTTTTGATGACTATAATATTCCAACTTTGAGACCAGACGTCAGTTTGAATGGAACAAAAAAAGGTCGAGTGCAGCGCTAGAATCTGAGGGGTCCCGAGCACGCCTGGGCAGGCGGGGGGGGGGGTTGAGGGTATGCACCCCCCCCCCGATAAACCAAAATACCCCCAAAATTCAATTTTTAAATTTTTTCTGTTTTTCTCGCAATTTTTTGATGATAATGGATAGTGCTCGATGAGAAACGTTGAAAAATTGTGTTTTTCGCCATTCCACCATTTTTAAGGCCATTTTTTGATCTTTGAAAAATTTTGCACTTCCCAGAATTTTGGTTTCGTCCACCTATGGTCCCGAGATTGGAATAAGTATTTACTAATGATCGAATAAAAATCGGAGTTACGCAAATTTTTGTGACCAAACAAAAAAATGAGCAATGACGAGTCGCTTTTTCACCGCTTGGATATGAACGTTTAAAATTTTTCGCAGGTACCCGTCTAACTTTTTTTATAGCTTCTAACTTCCAATGTGATCGCTTTTGATTATACTCAACGAATTTCAACAAAATAATCGAGACAGTGCTAGAACTAGGCCTCCCTAATATCATAGTTAGGTATTTCAAGCTTTACAGCTTACTTCACTGCCTGAACAGCTGAAATTTTTTTGTAGCGTTCAGCTTTGAAGCCTTGTTCTAGATTCTATTTTGTGATAAACGGCTTGTTTAAAGTCACTGGCCGGATACCGTTCTTCGCCCGCTTAATCACACCGGATCGTCCGCATATGATGAAAATGCCCTCTGGACCGTAAAACATTTGCATTTCGCTCAGTTACATAAAGCTTATAGTTAGCGTGCCACTTTTACCGCTGCAGCAACCGCAGGAGACTTCGATTTTGGATGATAGTATAAGTGCTTTGTGCTTTCTGTTACTCCGGCCTTGAAAAGCAGCAGAGGCTGTTTGTGCTTATGCTTAATGCGTGCCGTTAGCTATTGAGGCAAAGCTTTATACTACTAGCACGTGTACAGGCAATGTATGAGCATGAAATTTAGTTCGGCCAGGCGGCTGCGAGAATCGGAATCCTCCATACATAGTCAGAAGAGAAGAGTAGACGCATGCACATAAGAGAGAAAGAAAGAAAAGCGCACAATCCCTCTTCTATCAATCGCTTCAGTGCGTGCCATTCTAGTACAAGACTATGCGCACACGTATATACACTGGAGAGAAATGCGATTGATTTCCTATGCTTTAAGGCGGCTGGTTCTCGTGCTTTTCAAAAGCTGGTTTAAGGAAGAACAGAATCGAGCAAGAAGCAGCAGCAGCAGAAGGGCTGTGCTCTATTAGCTTAGCTAGCTGAAGAAAGCAGCTAACAGCGCCTAATACACTCGACGTGCTAGGTCGAGCAGAGCTCTTTCTCTTCTTCGGCTGATACGAGAGTACGTACACTGAATACGCACGACACACGCGTAGTTCACACGTTTTTGGACTGAGAAGAGGTAAAGCAGGCTGGCTGCTTAGCATATTAGTCAGAATCCATATCGAGTTAGCACGCGCTGCTAACGTAGCTACCTCGAACTACTGTGTATCTGCATAGCTAAGCTAGTTAAGCAGCCGACATGGCCTTGGTTCGCTTGTGCGTGTGTCATCGTCTTTTTCAAGATTTTTCTCCCTTTTTTGACTCGAAATTCATTTCATTCTCTTGCTAGATGTGCAAGCATCATCGTCGTTCTGTTGCGGCCCGCGGGCTTGTTTGTCTTATTTTTCGGCTAATAGCAAAGTATCCTTAGTTGGCTTCCTCGAATAACAAACACAGAATCAAACAACGGGTTCACATTGCGACATTTGATTCAGAATTTCGTTTGTTATCTACGCTTAATCACGTTTGTACTTCATTCAGTACGACGAAATGGCCATAAACCTGACTTATCTTTTCTTGGCATATAAAAGTTAATCCTCAGTTGGCTCTGTGCTACTAAAAATTTTTAGGATCTAGCTCCGATTTGGGCAACATCAGAGATAAAGTACAGGTCGATTTGCCGTGTTTTATTACATTTTGCACACCTGAGTAATATGTACCTACCTGCTTACCTATGAACTTGGTGCTTTTTCTGATGCGACGCATTCCAATAACGTTGAAGCTTTCCTCATGTAAAGAATAAAGAGATGAAGCTATCGTTTTCCGCGTTTCAGTCAATCAGCTAGTTTTTGGAAGTCTAGCTTAAAGTTAATTTATTCATAGTTTGACCAGGCTTATTTGTGATTTTAAACGCGGAAGTGCCCGACAAGACATGTTCTATAATTACTGCACTGGTGTCATGTACTCATGTGCTAGCTTCCTTGTGCCATGTGTGTATAAGCTTTGAAGCATGATGCTAGCTTTGTGCCATGCAAGGTTTCATTCATTGGCAATATAGGAATAATGTTTTGCTATGCATTGGCGATCATACACGTATCTACTATACTATTTTATACATTTTTATATTCACTGAATTATTTTTTGTTGTCACATTGTAAGGCCAGAAAATTTTAGATTCACGCATTATATATCTTCCACCGTCTACGAATCATTTTGCAAATAGAATTCACGTTTTCAATTTCATGTTCTCGAAGACTCAGCTTTTGTATGATGGACAACACGCTAGGATGATTTAAAAATTCGGACGGTATAGTATTGATAAGGCCAGGGTCGTATCGAAGGAAGGTGGGAGAGGGCCGTTCCTTGACTGGAAAAAATTTTTGGACGATATCCATAACACACGGAAATATGGAAAAGTTGTGTCACTTTTCGATAAGTTCAAACTTTATGTTCTTAACGGATAAAGCATGTTGAAAAAGGACGAAAAATGTGGTTTTTGCTAGCTATCCCAATGAAGTTTCCGAAACAAACCAATTTATCTCAGATCCACCACCTTCCCCCATCCGTGATGCCAGCCCGAATTCGACTGATTTTGTGTTTCACACTATTAACTTCTTCAGTCCATCGGATATGAGGCGGTCTATCCCTAAAAAAATCCATCGATTCAAAATTTTCAAACTTTTCTGTATTAAATGGCTCGGCAAAAAAGGTCGTTCTGATTTCTTGTGAATATCGGAAAAGTTCTGAGAGAATCATTCAAAGTAATGAGGAGTGCAAATTCGAGAGAAAGTGCGACGCTTGCTCTTGCTTGCCATTTAATTGCGCTTAATGTAAATAGGAAGAGAACTCGGTATATTTTTCAACCTGCTGTCTACTGTCTAATCGACATTGAGGACATGAGGACGCAAATCCCTTAAAATAATCATGACAAGCGTATCAAGCAAACAAAGCTTAGTGGCCGCTGAAATTTAAGATGTCGAAGGACATTGTCAGCCCGAGCTATATATCTATACATTAGTAAATATATTTTCTCATTCAGTACCATACGTGTAACAGTGGAATGGGGATCCCCTAGTCCCCACCCTCGTCCCTCCATCCACCTAAAAGTCAGAAAAGTTGTGATCCCCTCCTATTTTTGGTGAAAATTTAATTTTTTGTCATTTCTAGATGTTTTTGTCATTTTTGGCCAAAAATCGGAATCATTTACCCCCCCCTCTACTAAAAATGGCCGGAGACCCCATCCGAAATTTCGTGTCGTTTCGTTACATGTATGCTAAGTATCGTACAATAACATGAAGATTCGAAGGATTGAACCCCAGACCTCGCAGACCCGCACAAAGTTCGCTAGACACCTAATTGAAAGAATATTTTCTTCGTTTTTCGTAATTTATTGGTGTTAGCGATTAAAAATTGATGAGAAACGTCGAAAAATCTTTTTGGCTTGGACCATGAAGCTGTGGGTATTATTTGAATATACTCGTACCCCCAGAATTCACGTTCTGTCCTTGTGTGAAATATGATACAATGGTTTCAACTCGTTCTGCTTCAAAATATTGTACATACTTGTGACCATAGATGCACAGTATGGCCGATCTGGAAAGGGGGGGGGTTGAGAATTGAGCTTTTTTGGGCCAAAATGAGCTCAAAAAGCCAGTATAAGCGCTAAAATAGTCTTAAAACTACGTTATTACACAATTTCTGGTCAACTTGAGGCATTTTTGAAAAAATTTCATTTCTTATCCATCTTTGGCCTTTTTTGCCTCATTTTCCCCAAAAGTTTCCCATTTTTTTCTGGGGATCGGACCCCCATCCCCCTTCCCCCCACCACGTACTTGTCTGCTTCTGACCACGCATGGGCAGCGACTAAATTCTGGGAGGTCTTCATGGGGCAAAAGTCCAAAAAATCGCAGAGAAAATGCCAAAAATTCAATTCTGGGGCCTATCGATCTTTTTTGGGGAGTCTGCCGAATTCTCCAGGGGGATTGAATCCAGCCTCCACGCCCACGTGTGCTTGTATCTAATTAATTATACACGGAATTTTTCCACAAAGCAGGAACAAAAAACATTAGTTTTCAGCGCTCAGTCTCCCGAATGCCTTTGGTACTCAAATACCGTTATTATTTATGCGAAAATTCTCAATTTTTTCACGAGCTGAAAAAGTCTGTATTTTTCAAAAGGCTGATCCTTCTGAATTTCCATTCCCTCGAAAAATGACATAAAATGGAAATAGTTGTCGCGAAAAATCCTTCACTCCATCTTTTCGAATGTCTCACCGCGAATAGATGGGCAGGAAACGTCGAGAAAGTGGGGCATGCGAAAGTTTGAGACATACGAGGAAGCTATCCATGCGATTTATTGTACCTTGAAATGATTAATACAGTATTTATTGATAATTTTTCCGATCAAATACATAATTAGAATTGTGGAAAAATATGGAAATTTGTAATCAATTTTTAAATGAAAAATCACGGTACGAACCTACAGATTCCGAAATTAGCACGAATCTGTTCTAAATTACGTTTTTATCAGTTCCATGCTTTATTTGCCTTAAAAACGGCTACAGCCCGAATTTTTAAACAGTAGCGGAGCCGCTTTTTAAAATTTGTTACCTGAGCATAGATGCACAGCATGGCCGACTTAGGTGGAGGGGTCATTCGGTTCGGGGGTAGTCAAAAATTGGGCTTTTTTGGGCCAAAATGACCACAAAAACAAGAATAAGTGCGAAAATAGCAAAACTATGTTATTACACAGTTTCTGATCCATTTGAAGCACTTTTTGAATAAAATTTCAAATTTTTATCCGTTTTTGACCTTTTCATTTTGCCTTATTTTCCATTTTCCCATTCTGGGGAGTCTAGACCAGACGTGTTCTTGGGGGTTTGACCAGCCCAGAATGGCAACTGACCCCCCAAATTCATGCTGCGACTATACGTGGGCAGCACCAAAATTCTCGGGGTGCAAGATTTTTCAAAGGTTAAAAAATGTCCTTAAAATTGTGGTATAGCGAAAAAAACACAATTTTTCAGCGTATCCTCAACAAGCACTATCCATTGGCTTCAAAAAATTGCGGAAACAGAAAAAAATTTTAACGTGAATTCTGGGGGTTATTTTGGTTTCTGAGGGGTTTTCGGCCTTCTGGGGGGTGCATATCCCTCAACCCCTCCCCCCACGCCCACGCGTGGTTGCGGCGACTCCTCAGAATTGTCGACTTTTTGTAAAAGTTGGTTAATGTAAAAAGTGTGCCTTTTTAGGCGTTTTTATCTCATTTTTGGCTCAAAAATCTCAAATTTCTCATTTTTTTACTATATTTTGTTCAATTTACTCAATTTTTCCAAAGCTTTTTGAGATTTCTTTTACGTTTTTATGTTCTAGGAAAAGTGAGCATTGTCTGAAATATCAAAAACAGTGTTTTTGACGTGTACCCATCGTTTTTAGCCCAAAAAGGCACTTTTTAAAAAATTTATAGGGCCTGACCCCAGAATTCCAATGCTGTACATGTATGGTCTAGCTCTAGACTCTAAGACACCCCGAACCCACCACGTGCATGTCTAGACCTGACCTATTTCAAACAAAATCCCCAAAGTTTCACAAGTGGTTTAAACCATTATTTTAAAATTTTTCCTCCTCTTATCTCTTTTATTTCAATTAAGCTCGCATTCACTCTTCAGCGAGCTTTGGTGGCTTTGTTTTTTGTTTGTCCAACTTTCTACCCCGCAATTTCTGGCTTATTTTCCGGCAACGTCGTATATGCTCAACAGCTGGTATTTTTCAAACACCAGTTATCGCTCTTTGTGCCACATATTCGTGTACATTCTACCGTACTTTTCTTCGTCGACTCCCAAAACTTGTCCACTTTTTCACTTTTCTCGAATTCAGCGAGATTCATCAAATTGCTGCAGCGTTATACACAGGTACATCGCGGCACAATGCTTTCAATTCGTGACTGACGCCTGGCGCATTTTAAAAACTTCATTTAACTATTCGTGCATTAGTATTGTTACTTTATGCACTTCAGTGAATTTTACGTCAAACTATTCTATACCCCAGTCAGTACCAGCGTAGTAGTCAAAGAGGCTTATATCATTCCAAACGCAGCAACGATGATGCTCAGGCGACACAAGCGTATCGAATGCGTGTAAAATTTACGTACGAAGCGTAAAAGCACCAAAATAGCATTTATTAGCAGGACCGGGCCAGTCGGCAGAACCCAGTCTGCCGTGCTTTGCTTCGCTTTGCCCGAAAACACTGGTTTGGTGGAGCCCAGCCCAGCCCATTTGTTTGCCCAATCGAGTTTTACCGTTCAATCATGGCCCTCTTAGTAGAGTGCTTGTGTTGAATCAGTGAGCGTACGACATAGCGCGTTTTGTGTACACAAACGCACCATGTGACTGAAGATAGTGCCACATAGCATAATTTGTGAATACGCAGCACCGATGCCTTGCTTTTGCTTTTACTTCTACATGTAGGTACTCTGCTCCATATGTAAGCCGTATTCATCGATATTAGCCAGCGTGCTTAACTGCTAGCTACTCAGCTCTTTGCTCATTTGAATGCGCCTCATGCGTTTTAGCGTTCGCGTGTAACGATGTGGTGCAGTGTGATTACCGAAAATCGTTCTCGGCTCTCTTTTTGTGTACCTACCCAACCAAGCAACCAAATCGCACATTAATCGGTAAAAATGGGTAATAAGCTGCCTGCCTACCAACCACCCACTAATTCATATCCATGATAAACGTAAGTGTACGTGTTCTAATGGTTCAGTGCTGCTGCTTTTTCCTGATTGCTTGCTTGCTGGGCGAATGAATGCCTGAAACGTTAACGAGTTCTACTATCCAATCAACCTGTTCTTCAATTACACTTTATTTTCACAAAATCAAAATGGAATGCATGAGACGTTGTTAATCAGTGTATCAGCCAACCTGTTCTTTGGTTGGCGTCACTTTCACAAAGAGAGCTGGTTGCGATTCAGCCCCCACCCAACAACTTGCCATGCTGAATATAAGTTTCTTGTTTTTCAATATATACCTATCGACTACGTGCACATTGCATCGGCAGTGCCGCTGTTTTTCAGCTTTGCTAACGCATTTGCGCATGTGCTCGGGGATGCTCGAAGAACCCAGCGTTTTATTTCCTTTCCTACTTTCTATCTATCTATCTATCTGTATGCATTCCGCAGCGGAAAGCGCACGAAAAACTCTGTCGCAAAGCATTTATCTGGCAAAATGTACGTATGCTATTGTAAGCTTTTAGCTTGTATTCTTGGGACTTTTCGATTTGCTCAGGATTTCTAATGTAATTTGCAATTAATTATTTGTTTTTATTTATAATTCTTTACAATGATCAGTTACCGCTTATCAGCACGCATAGGCGTGGGCTCATGGGGTTCTATTCCTATACCCCCAGAATCCGGAACCCCTCCGGAATTCAGTTCAGTAAACCACAAGGCTTGAATTATTGGTAGGTAACCTTTTTCGCAATTTTGTTCCATCTCCTCCCGAATTCAGTTGCTGATGCTGCCTATGCATGGTTTAGTAGCCTGTTTCGCACGAATTCGCTTTTTCTGCCTTGAAATTTACAGCCTACCCTAAATAATCAATACCATCGGTGGAACTTCATTCTAGTTAATTTGATATCGAGTTGACTACCTGAAAACACTTAGCATAAAATCTATTGGTATTACTGCTTCATGGATCATTTACAGCATCTCTGTATGAAGAGGACTTTTTTGCCTATTTTTTCTTGTTCCGCTGTTTGATCGTGCATTTAAATAAATTATGAGTGAATGGATGACTTGTAACTTTGGTGCATAAGCAATCAAGCGCTTCGAAATATGCTGCCTGCGCGGGTGAGCCGATATTAGAGCGCACGACATTAGAGCGCCGACATTAGAGCGCGCGACATTAGAGCGCAGCGACATTAGAGCGCACGACATTAGAGCGCAGCGACATTAGAGACGCAGCGACATTAGGGCGCGTGACATTAGATTGCAGTCATAATAGATGTTTTTCACGTAACTTTACAAAACTTTTATGCTGATAAATGAAAGGATTCGCCGGTTAAAGCTTCACGGGCAAAAAGAACATGCCTTTGAAAAAAGTCCTACTGTATCTTACACTCGTGATCATTTGCAACGATTCATATACTTTCCAGATTCAGAATTGGATACGTTTTCTATTATAACGGGGCATGAATATCTCGGTATCAGGTAGTGATGAATGCATGCGGTTTCTTTTGTTTTGTAAAGCAATTTTTAAGCTTTTCTGCACTGTTCTGGCTGCTCCTAAGTGACTTTTGATGTGGAATTTTTTTGAAAAGTTTTTGACATAACTTGTTTGTCACAGAAGTTATAAAAAATGCATTTTGCCTTTTAATCTGCGCTTAAAATGCCAAAGCGTCGCGTGCTAGTAGTAGCAGATAAATTTACACTTCTGGCAGAGCTGTACAATGGTCACTTATACAAAATATGCTGGAGGGCGCGAAGCGGTCAAGAAAATATGGTTAAGGGTTCAGGGGACGCGCTGAAGGACCGCTTGGCGGGGTCTGAGGCGGAGTAGCAGAAACTTTTGAATTCTTGAAGTTTTTAAGAAACAAGTTAACGATAAAAAATTAAGGATTTTAAGTCACAACTAAAATTTGAATTTAAATTTACATAGCTCACCTCACCAGCATTTCCATTAATGATTAGCAAACTTCCATTCCATCCACCAAGTATGACCCTCTCATTCAGGCTCTTTTCTGCACGGGTCCCTGTGCACCGGTGCACAAATTCCGAAAAAAATTTTTCACCCAGAAAATTTTTGTGCACTTTATTTTTGGCTGAAATTCTACCAGCTTGATTTTCATCCCAAAACAAGCCTCTATGATTTTTTTGAACTCCAAGTCGTTTTTATGCAGAAAAGACATTCTATCTACCTGTTATTAAATTTTCTGTACAACAAAATTCTAAAGCCAGGCAGCTTTTCCGAAACAGAATTCAGCTGCTGCCTTAAAACAGTACAGTGCCAAAAAATCTTACGTCTTGCAATTTTTTCAAAGGTGCTAGATGGAAATATAGAATCAGTAATGCAAATTGCAGTGAAGAAAAAAATCACTTGACGTTGCATTTCTTACAAAACAAAATTTCTTTCTCATTTTCTCTGTTTATCTACGCATTTTCCAAAAATTTTTGGTCTCAATGGTGCCCCTTAAATTCGCTATTGCATATAAGCTACAATGACGGCACTCTAATATCGCGCGCACTAATGTCGGCGCTCTAATGTCAGCACTCTAATGTCGCGCGCTCAAATGTCGGCGCTCTAATGTCAGCGCTCTAATGTCTGCGTGCCGCCTGCGCGATACACTTCCCTTCATTCAAAAAGCTTAAAAAATAATGGATTTTTAGCAGGAATCCTCAAGAATTTTTGAATCTTAAGAAAACATATGGACATGGGGGTGGAGGGATTGGGTTGGAGTGGGGTCTCAGAAATACTCCTTCATAATCTGGGAGACTTCTTCAAGATTAGAATTTTGAATTTTTATTACGAGTTTTTGATGTCAATAGATGGAGCTCGATGAGAACGTCGAAAAATCGTGTTTTTCCGCTCTTCCCGCCAGTTTATCGATAATTTTTTTTGCGTTTAAATATTTTTGGACTCCAGCCAGACCTCCAGAATTTGGGCGCTGTTCATCTATGGATCTGATTCCTTGAATGTGCCTGTATTCGTGTTCATTGACTAACAGATTGGTCGCAAGAGTGCATGCTAGGTATGTTCCGGTTCCAGGTTTTTCAAAATCCGGTTCCGGTTCTTGCGTAAGTTGGAACCGCCGGTTCCGGTACCGGATCTTCAACTAGAGAACCGTCGGTTCCGGTTCTCGAGCCTGACTTCACGGGAACATATGACGATATAATCGAAAGATAAATTATTCAGGAAGTCGTTTCAATCTGGCAACTGCACGTTCAAACAAGTTTTACGTCTAGTTGACAATTTACTTATAAATTACTGAATATGATCTAATAAAATATTATATCATGTCTGGCTTTGTCTGTACAATCTTTCATTCAATTGAACACTATGTTTCCACTGTTCTTTGCTTATTAGAATTCGTAAATTGGTGTATTGTTTTGAACAGCTGTTCAGTGGCGCTGGAATCATTTACGACCCTCTCCGAAACAGGCTACATGGCAAAAAAGCAGAATGACTGTTATTTTCAAAATATAATTTACCCGGAACAAAATTTGTATACTAAGTTTTAATCTGTAAACTTTTGGGTAATAAAAGATTGAATCGCTGACTTCATGTCTTCGCTAAATTTTATGAAGTTCGATTTTTAACTCTACTTTAAAAATCGATAACCGACTCCAAAAAAGATCGGTTCCGGTTCCGGTTCTTAGAAAATCAAGAAATCGGTCCCGGTTCCGGTTCTTAGAAAATCAAAAAATCGGTTCTCGATTCTGATTCCTTAAAAATGGTCGGTTCCAGCCGGTTCCGGTTCCGGTTAACCGGCACATCCCTAGTGCATGCCCATTTGACTGTACGCACAAAAACCCATCCTTTTACGCGGACAAGGTCAGATTATGAGTATTAATTAATTTTTTGAACAAAAACTCCGAAAAATGATGGTATGAACAAAAGGCTTAAAAGCTTGTTAAGCATATTTCGATAATTGTTTTTATTTATTGGCGTCAGCATATAGCAAAAAAACGTGAAATAATTTTACTAGATATTCCGGTCAACTCATGGATTCTGCTGATATCATAACTCCTAATTTTTCTGACGCGATGTTTTCAAACAGAAGGCTTTTACATGTCGAAATGGATTTTTTACGTTCTAGGATTCACGTGAATAAAACGTGAAAGGAATTTGCAAGTTTATGTGGAATATTTTAAATATTTCAGAACGAAGCGTGGAAAACTCAACTTTCAGTGAAAAAGTGCTAGAAAACTCTAATCGACCCTTTTTAACATAATCCACTAAACATTGTACATGACTTACGATTGTTTAATCGATGTAAAGTGGTTTAAATGGAAAAGTATCATAATATTGCGCACAATGTTAAATGAGTGCATAATACTGCGCACAATTTTAAATGAGTGCAAAAACTTACGCGTGCGAAATGAGATTTCAGGTCGCATGGAAACCACTTTTTTGAACAGGTGTTGTGAAAGAGACTTACACCCTTTACGAATTTTTAGGGACCTTTGGGCTGTAAACGAAATTCAGCAATTGTCAGTGAGTCCAATCGCTCCACTCCTTATCCTTTAAGCCTAAGAGCACTAAGCTCATTTAGGGAATTGACCGTCCAGTTTAACCCAAAGTTCTAATTAATCTAAAACTTAATTTTTTTAATCCTCTGTCTTTTCGTGCGTTTAATGCCCCAAGCTGAAAATGCTAGTTATGTTCCTGTCAATCAATCGTCATCGACCATTGCCCAGTATCGCTGTTTTGTAAAAAAGACTGCTCTGAAACAAGCATGACTACATATAAATCTATGGGGTAGTCAAAAATTTTCAAAGGTATTGCCGATAGTAGGGGCAAAATAACATTCTTCGACGTTTATATCGAGCGCTATTCACTCGCATTAGAAAATCGCGAAAATCCATTGAAAAATTCCAAAATTTAATTCGAGGGATCTTCCAGATTCTTGATGGGGGCTTATTATGGATGCTGGGGTCTAATAGATCCCCAAACCACATCCGCACGCATGCTCGTGATCGGAAGTAATATTTCTAATGGTCTGCGTCTAATTATTATGAAAGTTTTTTCAAGAATGTTTGTGCATGAGCCATTTTGTCAGAAATTACAAAGTATGAATGGTTTGACTTTGAAAGCATGTTTGCCTTGTTGGTCAAACATTGATTAACTTTAGTACTGCAAGCTAAAGGCATATGTGCTACAATGGATTAACTTTCACAAGCCGCTTGAAATGCGACGGCTTACAACAGTCACGTTTTCTTGCTTTATTAAGCATCACTGTTAGATATCAAGCTTACAGTGCAAGCAAGGCACATTTTGTCAGCGTCACGCGCTTTCATCAGATGCTTTTGTGTGCACAATGACATGCTGTTCATGCAGATGTGCCCAGCGATGAATGTCATATTTTTATTTTTCCGCCTTTTCCATTTTACAGCGAATCGCTGTTTAAGGACAAATATTTTCATCGTATTATTCGACGTTTTTCATTCTTTTATGCTTTCCGTAATTATTTTTCGGAATGATTTAGTATAATTTCTTTCTCGATATTTTCGCTGACGCAAAGATTGATTTTAAAGTGTTTAATGCCCCATTGAAGCTAAACGCAATATATTAGCGATATTGCGCGCGAAGCGCCGAAAATTTTTTGAAATTTCTGAAAACAATACTAAAAAAACGTTAAAATTGCCATCACTTTGCCCCAGAAAGTATTTAAACATTGTATTAAGATGGCTCTAAAAATAAATGCGCGAGCCGATATCGATTTTTGGCGAACACCTGCATTTTTCGGGCACTTTTAGGCGCTTTTTTGCGATTTTCGGCCAAAAGTTGGTCATTCGGAAAACCATACGTGTAACAGGGGGTATTAGGGAATTCCCCACCCAACGTTTTCCCCACACCCCCAAGGTCAGAAAATTTTAGCCCACCCTCCCCAATTTTTGGCGAAAACTTGCGCTTTTAGGCTATTTCTATGTATTTTTGCAACTTTTGGCCAAAAATCGGAGCCGCTTATTCCCCCTCGAAGAAGTGGCCGAGAAACATGAATGTTACAGGGGTTTGGGCGATCCCCCACCAACGCTTTTACGCCCCGCACCCCCTTCAAAGTCAGAAAATTTTTGACCACCGTCCCCCATTTTTGGCGGAAACTTGCGCTTTTTTTGGCTATTTTTATGTGTTTTTGCCATTTTGGCCTAAAATTGAAGTCGCTAACCCCCCCCCCTTCTAAAAATGGCCAGGGACCCCTACCCAAAATTTCCAGTCGTTACATGTATGCCGAGGACACCGTCTCCCAAAATTTTGAGCTATTGCATGCATGTTCTATAGTGATAGTATGTCTATTTACTCTTGCTAACATTCAAAAAGATTTATTTGCTCCCCCTTCCCACTTCATGAAATTCTAATAGTTAAGTGCACTTTTGCCATAGTAAAAATTAAGTTAAAAAATTCAAAAGGTTTTCACCAAAAATCGTCTGATAGTGACTTGAGTCTTGGAGTCTGAGGGAGGTAACCTCCTCCCCCTCACCTCCTATGGGAATGTGTGTTGGGGGGTATGCAGCATACGTGGGCAGCAAGAAAATTCTGGGAATGGGGGTGCAAGATTTTTTGAAGGTCAAAAAATGGCCTTAAAAATGGTAGTATGGCGATAAAAACATCATTTTTCGACGTTTCTCATTAAGCACTATCCATTGGCATCAAAAAATTGCGAAAAAAATGAAAAAAAATTCAAAAATTGAATTCTGGGGGGGTATTTTGATTTCTGGGGGGGATATTTTGGTTTCTGGGGGTGCATACCCCCCAAACCCCCACGCCCAGGTGTGGTATGCAGCCTTCTAGAAGACCGAATACCTCCCCAGAAACCAAAATACCCCCAGAATTCAATTTTTGAAATTTTTTTCGCAATTTTTTGATGCCAATGGATAGTGCTTGATGAGAAATGTTGAAAAATAGTATTTATTCCGCCATACCAACATGTTTTAAGACCATTTCTTGACCTCGAAAAATCTTGCACCCCATGGCCCATTAGGTTTCAGTGCCTGCCCACCTATGGTTCCATCCACACGTGGGCGTGGGAGGGGTTCGGGGGGGGGTATGCGCCCCTCCCAGAAGTTGAAAATTCCCCCCCCAGAATTCAAATTTTGAATTTTTTTTGCTTTTTTAGTGATTTTTTGATGCCATTGGATATTGCTCAATGAGAAACGTTGAAAAATGGTGTTTTTTTCGCCATACGACCACTTTGAAGACCATTTTTTGACCTTTGAAAATTTTTTCACCCCCTCCCCCAGAATTTTGGTGCTGCCCACCTATGGTTCCATCCCCCAAGCCCGAAAATTTATGATTCTCTCCTCCCCGATTTTGGCGGAAGTATGCGTTTTTTGAGCATTTTTATGTGTTTTTTGGCCCTGTTCGGCCAAAAACTTCAGTTATATGCTCCCTCCCCCAAATGGCCGTACACCCCACCCAAAATTTTGATGCTCTACACGTACGACGTTCCCCATTTGCTTGCGGATCATTTCTGAACCGCTGTCACGTTTTTAACGCGTGTCTGCTTTATTTCTGTAAAAAAACATTTGAAAGAAGTATCTTTTTTTAGATCCTTCAAAAATTTCCGATCAGGAACATAATGCGCCTGTCATCTGACTCGAATTGAATCACTTGAAAAAAATTTCTTTTGATCCGCTCAACTTTACATAATACGCGTCTGCATTTTTGATCGTGTGACTGCGTGCGTTTTGATTGGACGAACAAAGTAACTAGGTTTAGCTTGAAAATATAATTCAAAATTATGTCCGACGACGCGATCGTTCTCGAAGATATTTTGGACTTCGAAACGAAAATGTACCATTTCCTCGATCCGCCGTCGTCGGCCGACGACGATAAAGCCTTGACGCTGGGCAGCGAGCGGCATTCGACCGCCGGCGGCGACGACGGCGTCGAAGACGCTCAATCGTCGTCGGCGTCGTCATCCAGAGGCGGTAATGTCATCATGACTAATTATTCAACCGCAGACACTCTGGCCGCTATGGGTATCCGAACGGCAGTGGCGACCACTGCGCCTACTTCAAACGGGCCGATCGATGGACAATCGGCGACGTCTCGATCGCAGTGGTAAGTTCACTCCATATTTAGGCGTGGGAGTGGTTGCAGGGTCCAAAGAGCGGGGGAGGTTTGGGGCAGACATGCGATTGGGGGAGTGGGGTAGGGGCACACATGGGCGTGGGGAGAGGGATGTAGATGTACAACTGGCCGATCTGGGAGTTGCTAGAAAGATTTTTGAGTCAAAAAGGCCCCGAAAACTGATATAGATGCTCAAATAGCGTAAACACTATGCTTATTCGCATCAAATGATCATTTTAAAGCCTTTTTTGCAGAGATTTTTGATTTCCATAAATTTTTGACTTTTATTTTCACTTATCTTCCCAAAGTATTTCCCATTTTTCCATTCTGCGGGTATGGATGGAACTCCAAACCCCCACGTGCAGGTCTCCTCGTTCCCGAATATTAAATTTTCATTTTTTCTTAATTTTTGATCTCACATATAGATCTTATTTTTTATTTTTTGCGTTTTATTTAAATTTTATTTTTGTGCGTTTGCGCCCTTAAAACACTTTTATTGGCCGATTTTTGACCTTTGAAAATCTTTGACTCCCTGAATTCGGATCCTGCCCCGCGAACGTATGGTTGACCCCAGGAATCTTCTATTTTTTTAAATTTTTAATATATTGAGGGTTTGATTAAAAACGCTGAAAATGGACTTTTTCGCCTCTAGAATTCGTTTTTCGTCTTTTTGGCCTTTGAACGCAAGATTCCGGAATTTTATTCCTACGCTTTTTGTGGATCGGTTCGGTACCTTGACTTCGTCGAAGTTATTTTTTATATTTTTTCTTCGTGGTTATTTTTGATTTCATTGCATAGAAATTGACGAGAAACGTTGGAAACTAAATAACTTTATCACGCATTTTCGTAAATTTGTACAAATTATCTCAAATTCTCTTTCTTCAAACGAAAATCATAGATTTAGTCCATTTTCGGATCTTAAAATTGAATACGAAATTTCGAGAATATACATGTGTAAGCAGGGCCAATGCAGGATTTATTTCGGGAGGGGAGGAAGACGAAAATTTTTGAGGTTATAGTCTGTTTCATTTATTCAAGAGCTTTTTCAGTAAATTATTTTGAGGGGTACAGTAAGCTTAACAAGATGATTTACTGTAATTCAACAAATAAGCTTAGTGAGGGCGAGCGCCTATTATTCTCCCTTTTTTAATGCACTAGACCGTTCATATAAATTCAATCCAGGCTTTTAAACAGTGCTGGGACATACTAAAGTAAGTGCGTTGAATAAAAAGCTAGAGGGCGGAATCGAACCCGGGTTGCTTTATCTACAAACAGACGTTTTACCACTGAGCTATGCGGGAGTTCACGGCGCTCCTTAAAATGTTACTCTGTTGTGTTTAAAGTGTCAACTTAAGATATGTAAGTTGAATGCGCGACTTTTATCTGCAAGTTAATCGATCTGCTAGAAGACGAGAATAATTATGCCGCAAAAAAATTTATTGATAAACCCTTCCTTGTTGTGTAGCTACAGTGAGCACTAGCGTCCTACTGTAAATAGAAATAAGGAGTTACTGTGTAGCCTCCGAAAACATTTACTGAAAAAGCTCTCGTATAAATGAAACAGACTATAGGTATTTCGAGAATCATTAGGCATTTTTGTGCGTGCCTCGGCGAGCTCTATGCAATAGCGAAGAACAATTTCCAGAAATAATCCCGAAATTTTTTTTCATATTTTTAAACTATCTATAAAACTGATTCCTGGTCATTCAATCGACGAATAATTTTCTAGCTTCTGTCTTTGTAATTAATCTTTGCGCTTTACGAAGTGAAACCGTCCATAAATTGAATGATTTGGCGCGAGGCGCTGAAAAAAATTTGACATGTTCTACTTGTTTAGCTCAAATTTGAGCGGGCGAGACGACAAAAATATTATTTAAGGACGGCAAATGCTGTTTCGAAAGTTTTACGCAATATGTGTTGAAGTGTGGCTGTGCATGCCTGATTAATTTAATTTTCGATTACTGTAGATAAGTCTGATTTTCCAATTCGCTTGCGTTTCGAGCGAAATGAAAAGAATAATATTAGATCCCCTTGTCTCAGTCACTGCCTTATATATTGTATTGCATTTCAAAAATGCATTATTAGGTCATCTCCAGTCATTTGATTATAGCTTCCGCGTATTTTAAGTGAGCATATGGCGAAGCAGCGAAAATGGTACGCTTTAAATTTTATCTATGTACGTACAATGAAATACCTAAATCACATCGATTATGGGATGCTATGCTTACGTAGAGAGACAAGACAAGAAAATATTTATTGTCCAGAAAATACACGAAATTTGGTAAAACACAAATACATGATAAAATTGCGACTGAACAAATCCGACAATAAAATTGTAAAATCAATGTTTAGCAGCTCTTTTTGAACGAACCAACCAGGGTTGGCAAGGCTGGATTTTTTGTGGGTTTTCGGATGCAAAAAATCATTGGGTTGCGGGTTTTTTTGGGTTTTATCCACAGGTTACCAATTTTTCAAATAGACTGAAATAAATACTCTAGGTGATTCAAATTGTATTTCAAATCTCTTTTCGTCTGCTTTATGCTTTTCCTTTGACTAGTAAAGTCCAACCAACCTCAGTCTGGTCAAAACAATGGCCATGCTAAAAAATATCAGCCCCTAGCTTACAATTGCCATCATTTGTAAACATACTTGAAAGTGTGCAAATTAATTTTATAGAAAAATGGTTACGAGCCCGATATGGCATTTTTTGATCAAAATCTGGTAATGTCCGAGCATTGAAGAGAAAGATACATGCTTATATGTGGCAGTCGCAATGAACGATCGATTTTGTTTTGGATTTCAATATTAGCTGAATGAATAAAGTTGTTGCTCTTTGTTTCTTGTCTTGCAGCTGTTGTAAGTATTCCGAGCCACTGTTACGTAGCTCTAGTTGTCATTTCCATAAAAAACCAAACAAAATCCCAATAAATCCAAAAAACCCAGAAAAATCCATAATTCAAAATTTTCAAATCTGAGGTTTTTCCATCCCTAGAACCAACGTTTGGAGAAGCGATGACATAATGGTAAAGAAGGTGTTCGGTGTTTTTTTAGCGTGTCGATTGAATAACTTTAAAGATAATGCAGGAAAATGTTCGGAAGATCGGTCTAAGGCTACCTAACTACCTATCTAGAATTTCATAAATGCAGAATATGTGTTCCATCAGAAATCCGTAAAAATGGGTTTAAAAGGTTCGGTTTTTTACAAAACGTAATGACATCGTAAAAATAAGGCGTGGTAAACAAGTCTGATTGATAACCGTATATTGTTTCCCGAAATATTCTTGATTTGTCCTCAAAATTCGTGTTTTTCGTTATTTAGCATTTATTCATTAAATTGTTTTTATAGTTTTTTCGCCAAAAAATAGTTTCCGTGTTATTTGCAATATGCTGATGACGAATATACTAATCGCTTCGCTTGAAAAGCCTTTTTAACGCGGTATTTGCATATTAATGCAAATTTCCGTCCAAATGTCTTCAAGTCTACTTAGGCAGCTATATGTCGAAGCAGGAGTAATACCGACCTGAGCAGCAACTAAGTCTAAGACTAAGAAAAATTTAAACAACCCGACTTACAGTATAAATGTCAAAACTGCCTATTCTTAAGCACTGTAAAATAGTGAACTGTAAGGCCCTGCAGCTTCCTTAAACCGATTTTCATATAACTTTCTCGCACCTTATTTTTCCCTTTTCTTGCAAGTTTTGTAAAAAAATCCGAATTTTTTGGAATAGTTTTTAACGATTTCTGACGTAACCATATATTCTGCACTTTAGCCGAGCTATTTTATGGCTTTTTCGCGTTCAATCGATCAGGCCAATCCTGATGTAAACTGGTAGCTCGGGGCATGTATATATTCCAGTTAGGTATATTTTACTCAAAAACTGCTTCTGCAAGGTTGTTGGGTTTTTGTAAAGTAATATTGAGTTTTCCGGTAAGCTTTTTTCCCAAGTGTGACTAAGCAAGTTATAAATTGCTCGAAGCTACAGAAAGAATAGGCTGCATTCTTCTGAAAAAATAAAGTGGTTGCTTTTCCCACGCAGGTACTGTACGATTTGTCAGCGTACCTTCGCCGCTCAATTCGCGCTCGATCAGCATCGGCGCTTCAAGCACCAAGGCTATAAGATACATTGTCGCCGATGCTCGCACACGACGACCAACGGTTACGCGATGTTCCTGCACAATCGACGCGTTCACCTCGAACCGGACGGAACGGACGCCGACAGCGGCGGTGGCGTCGTCGTCAATGCGTCGGCGATGACGTCACGCATGACGTCGCCGGAAGCCGACGACGCTGTGCCGCGGTCGCAGAATCGCAAAGCGGTAAACGCGCGCCGGAAGCGACGCGCAGCGAAGGCGAATACGCTTAATTTGCCCGTTCAGACGCCCGCGGCGCCGGTGAACGTCAATCGGGCGCCTAGGCCGACGCCGTCTTCGATTAATTTTAACTCAAAACCGACGATTTCAAGTAATGAAACGGAGAAATTTAATTTAATTAATTTAACGTTGTTAAGGAAACATTGAATTAATTAGAGATTGCGCAAGCCTCTGTCCGAAAGGTTTTTTATATCCGTTCCATTAGCACAAAGGAAAAATTTCGGAAATGGAGCGGTCGTTGCATTCGGAACAAGACATGCACTTGGGGTTTTTTTTGGGTCTATACGAGGCATCATACATGTAACGGCTCGAAATTTGGGGGGAATGGTCCCGGCCATTTTTAGAAGGAATGGGTAAATGACCTCAAATTTTTGGTCAAATACGGCCAAAAAATGCGTAAAAACAGCCAAAAATTCGATTTTTTTCCAAAATTCGGAGAGGGGGTCAAATAGTTTCCGGCTTCGGGGGATGGGGACGTCCAATTTTCGGTGGAAGGATCCCCCTATCCCATCTGTTACATGTATGCGAGACATGCCTAGCATGAGGATTCTGGTAGAGGGGTGGAAACCGAAAAGTTTGTCTCAAGTGCCTATTTGGGCTCCAAAAACGATGCGTATGCGTCAAAAATGCCATTTTTAGCGCTTCTTACAATGTTTCATTTTTTTAGCATATACATTGTGGAATTGGGGGCGTGCAGAACTTCCTCTAGAAAATGTAAGTATGCCTTATTATTTTTCCATTTTTTCTCGTTCTTAACGTTTTCCAGTATTTTTAGTTATTTTGTTCGCGTTTTTTCAAATTCATATGCTCATTTTTTGTTTGTTTTTCCACTCTCGCTTTAATACATCTTTATTTCCCCCATATTTTTATGTATTTTTGTTTTTGCTTTCGCTTCGATTCCGTCGCTTATTTTTCGTTTGATTTTTTATTTTCCACTATCGTTTCCATGCATTTTAATTTTTTCGGGTTTTTCACGTATTTTTGTTGTGTTTTTTTATTTTTTCACTATTCTTTTATTGCATTTTTATTTTTTCCAGGATTTTTACGTATTTTTTTGTTTTTTCATTTCCGTCACGCTTTTTTTTGTATAATTTCTTATTTTTTATCGCATTTTTATTTTTTATTCCGTTTCATATTTTTTTATTCGATTTGCATTCGATAGACGTCTCTTGCTCTACAGTAAGCGGCTTCCCCAATCCCGTACCCGACACGCCGTACAATCGCCGCAAGCGAAACGCGCAGGCTATCAAAGTCGGTTCGGTGCCGACGCTCGACTGCCCGAATTGCGAAAAGAAATTCGCCTTCCACAGCGGCCTGCGAATGCACATGAAAATGGTGCACAGCGGCTTCAAATTCACGTGTCAATTCTGCGGCATGCATTTCACGAACGGCTACGCCATCCATCGCCACGTCAACATCGTCCACAACGTTCTAGGATCGGTGCGCAACACGGGCGCCAGCGTTTTGTCCGCGCCCGGCGACGATCCGCTCGAGTTGACGCCGCTGCCGACGTTTAACGCGACGGCGCCGTCGCAGCCGTCGCCGGCGGCCGCGCCGCCGACACCGCAGTCGTCGCGGCCGTCGCGTTCGGCGACGCAGCGGCAACAGCAGCAGCAGCAGCAGCAGCGTTTGTCGGGTAAGCGTGCGGGTAACGCACATACCTGTCAAGCGGGATGGGGGCATACATGTAACAGGGGGTGGGGGATCCCCCACCCAAACTCGGACATCACCCCCATCCGTCCTCCTCGATTTCTGGAAAAAATTGAAATTTTCTTGCCGTTTTTGGCCAAAAATTAGGGGTCACTCATCCGCCCCCTACCCCGATTTCGAGCCGTTACATGTATGGATGATGGCACCCCCGCCCACACAGCTGGTCGTCGTCTTATCCCACCAAAAACCTGAAATTCTTTAACCCACCTCGGTTTCTGGAAAAATTTACGTTTTTAGATGCTTTGGCCGTTTTGGACCCGAAGTTGAGGGTCATTTACCCCGTACATGTAATAGGGGAACGGGGATCCCCCACCCAAAGTCGGTCGTCCACCCGGAACCAGTAAGTTTTTGACCCCACGCCCAATGTTTGGAAACATTGAATTTTTCGGCCCTTTTCGGCCAAAATTTGAGGTGATTAACTCCCTCCTTGTAAAAATTCCCCGACCCAAAATTATATCCATTACTGTATGTGTATCCCCCTTATAATTGCCGGGGACCCTGAACTTCAAGTCGTTACGTGCACAGCTGTACTGCGGCCGCCTTTTCCATAGGGTCGGAGCCTAGAAACATACCATATAATGTGGTCATGTGGCGTCCAATTTAGGCATTCCTTATGTACCTAATATGTATATGTACCCCACTCTTATTAGTGACATACATATTATATCGTAATCATAGGGATGAAAAATATCAAAATAATAAAACAACGACAACAATAATAATAATTAATAAATAAAAATAATTATTTTTCATGAATTCTGGGGGTATTTGGCCTTCTGGGGGGTGCATATGTAGCAGGGATGCTACGGATCAATGGAAACAGTATATTTTGGTGTTAAACCCGTGGTGTTGATGTTGTAGTGAAACATATTCTCAATGAATATATTGCGCAGAATGAGCAAGAGAGCCGAGTAGTCGGTTACTACTACACACGCGTGTCAGAGCGGAAGATCCGGGAAGCCGGTACGGGTGAAATTCTCTAGTAACGTGGTTGGCAGGTTGCCACCTTACACATACCCCCCGAACCTCCCCACGCTTACGTCTGGTTATACCCCCTCGCCCCCTATGTGCTTGTATGGCACGATATGCCTTGAATTGTATTAATTTCACGTGGAAAAATTTTTAAGCGTCATCCTATCGGTAGCGACGACGGAAATCAGAGCCAGAAGAGAAGGTCTGACGTGCAGAATCAATATCAGCTTCAGCAACAGCAAGCTAATTATTTGGACGCTTTAAAACGCGATTTTTCGCTTAACGGCCTTTGGGCCATGAATGGTGTTAAAAGTGAAATTTTGGACGACGCTTGTTCGCCGCCCGCCGCGTTTAACAGTATGTAAACAATGATTCGCCGTTATTTAAATAATGTTGCCATCATACATGCACAGCATGGGAATTCTGGGGGCTGAAAACCTAAAGTGCCTTTTTGGGCCCAAAAATGGCCGGTACGCGTTAGAAAACATCGTTTTTTGGCGTTTCTGACGATACTTTATCCTTCTAGAGCATAAAATCGTGAAAAAATTTCAAAAAAAGTCGAATAAGTTGACCAGTATATCGCTTAAAACATGAATATATGGCGCGAAGCGCCGAAAATTTGGCGATTTTGAGCAAATAGATAGCCAAAAACCCTTAAAAGACACTTTTTCTACCAATTTTCAGGTAAGTTTAGGAAACCTTTGAAAAATCGCCAATTCTGGGGGTGAAAAATTTTTTTGCGGGGGGGGGGGGTGGAAAACCCCCAAACCCCCCGCCCCAAGATCATGTATGGTTTCCATTATATTTGACCTTATTTTACGCTATTATATTTTTCTATTTCTTATTACTTTTTTCAAGTCGTATTTGTGAGCACTTTAGGATTTAAGAATTTCGGTCATTTTAGGGGTGTTTGGGTGTATGGATGAATTATTTTTCGAATTATACATTAATGATAATTTTCAAAAATTTTATTTATTATACATATTAATTATACAATTAATAGAAAATTTCTTATTTCAAAATGTTTAAAATATTCTATTATTTTTAGATATATTACAAGTTTTTAGGAAAGCTAAAAACGGTATTAATTAATTTACAAAAATGGATTTTTTGCAAGTTTTGTGTTTTGATCCACTGCACTCACGTCTAACTGGGTCCCTGCGTATTAATGATGGTTCCAACCTCGTGATGGTTGGTGTGGGGGCTTCGGGGTTTGTTTTGGGACCCAAATTTTGAAATCCTCTCAGAACAGCATTTGTGTTTTTTTTCTACGATTTTTTGGTATCAGCCTCGGCTAGCAATCATAGGTGGGCGGCACCAAAGCTCTGGGGGGTGCAAGATTTTCGCAAAGGTCAAAAAATGGCCTTCAAAATGGTGGTATGGCGAAAAAACGCAATTTTTCAACGTTCCTCATCGAGCACTAGCCATTGGCATCAAAAAATTGGGAAAAACAACAAAAAAATTCAAAAATTGAATTCTTGGGGTATTTTGGTCTCTCGGGGAGGGGGTTCATACCGCCCCCCAAACGTCCCCACGCCCAGGTGTGGTCTCGACTAGCAATGTCAAAAAATGGCGTTTTTCGCCTTCAATTCAATTTTTTGGGGTATTTTCTGACCGTTGAAGAATTTTTGACCCCTTTCTACACCTCCCACTTCTTGACTGTGATGAACCGCTTCCAGGATGATAAACTTCTTCCTGCTCTTGGAGTCTAGCGTGCATAGTTACGTTCAAAAGTTCTGGTAGGGAGTAGGGATGTCCCGGGGCAGACTTTTTAGCCGGGGCAAGATGTTATACATACTAATGTATGCTGACCATACATACACAGCATGGGAATTGGGGGGGATTGACATTATAAAGTCCTTTTTTTGGGTCGAAAAATTATAAGTACGCTTCAAAAACATCGTTTTTCAGCCTTTCTGATGATTCTCTCATCTTCCTAGAGCATAAAAACAAAAAACTTCGAAAAAAATCAAAAAGTCTGAAAAAATTGAACAAAATATAGTCAAAACATGAGTATAATGGCGCAAAAAGCCGAAAATTCAGCACTTTTGAGTAAATAGATAGCTAAAAATGCTTTAAAAAATCTTTTCTGTAAATTTTTAGAAAATTTTAAAAAATCGTCAATTCTGGGGGGGGATGAAAACCACCCAAACTCTTCCAAGATCATGTACATATGATGCTGACCCTACAAGTGTGTATTTGAGATCATCAATGTTAGTTTCTGTAAATTGTGCATATCAATCAATATAAGTGCAAAGATGGGATTAATCAAACGATTTTCATCTTATAAAGCCTTAAATTAAAAAATGCAGGAATTGGAAGAAATTTGAAAAATATCAATGATGCTCCTGATCCTGAATCATTTCTTTTGAATAATTACAGATCATAGCGCAAAATCTTAATGTGCTAGTTATCTTCAGACTTTCGAATTATGGCGACCACACATGGGGGTTTGGGGGTATGCACCCCCAGAAGTTGAAATACCCCCCCAGAAATCAAAATACCCCCCAGTATTCAAATTTTGAAAAGTTTTCTTTTGCTTTTTTAGTGATTTTTGATGCCATTGGATAGTGCTCGATGAGAAACGTCGAAAAATGGTGTTTTTTTTCGCCATACGACCACTTTTAAGACTATTTTTTGACCTTTGAACATTTTTTCACCCCCTCCCCCAGAATTTCGGTGCTGCCCACCTATGTTCGCGACTGTGGATCGATTTTGGGGGGTCAGGAATAACGAGGAAATTTTTTATTTCATACAATATTTACATCGGTTTAATTTAATCCAAGTTATCATTAAACCATGTTAGTTTTCAATATGAATAAAAATTTTTGTAACGCCACCTGTTCATCATTTCATAGTAAAGATCAGCTAATCCGCAAAAAATCAATCAAAACAAGCATTTTGTTTGATAGTATGCATTTTTAAGTTTGACCTGATCCATTTTTGCCGATTTTCACTCACTTAAGATAGACCATAAAAAGTCTAAAATTTTCAGTAACAAAGCACGTATTAAGTTTATAATTAATTATATTGCAGTCCCTAGAATTAAAACAACCTCTGACCGATCTGCACTATCAGCCTACAATAAGCAATGTCTTTTTAGCTCTACTACGCAATAAGAATTGTTGATTTCTGAGTTTGAAGCATCTTTTCCTGGTTAAGATTGTTGCGATATATATTCATGGAAACTTAACCTTCATTACCAAAATTCCGCAAAGTCGTAAATATTACGATCAAAAAATATTGCTTGATGCAAAACAGCAGGCACGGAGCTGGCCGTCCTATTTTGAGGGCCAACACTAATTTCTGGGGGGACTAAGCCCAAAAAGGTCAAAAATAGCACAAAATAACGTTTAAAAAGTCATATTTTTCCGATTTTTCTGACCCCCATTCCCCCCAGAGATCCGTGCCTGCAAAACAGCATCATTAGATGATTTCGGGGCTATCTATAAGTGCAATCGTAGCCTTAAACCTCATATCCTTCCGAAGTTGATCATTTAATCGATTTTGCTGCATTCTATCCGGTCAGGATTAACAGATCATATGCGTAATGCATTTCATTTAAATGATTCCACAGAATAGAATAAAAATTTATGATTTATCTGATTTTTATCGCTTATTCTGAGATGAAGTATTAAAGTAATTTTGCATTATTCTATTCAGCAGCCAAATTTTTAGTTTCTCTCAGTACTTAAACGTAAGGCGAATACGCTGAATTTGAATGGTTTAAATCAGATGTAAGTCTACGTTTTTGCTACCTAAATAGTTCATCGATTTAGTTATTTGAATTCATCGGATTTCTTGTACACACGATTTGTGTGCTTGTTTACCATTGCCTAGATTGATTTTAGAAGAGAACATGAAATTTATACACTTAATTATAAACGTTTTAGCCCGGCCCGGGGCAAGTTTTGCCCCGGGTTGGAGCATAAGACCTGACATCGGGGCGGGGGCTTGGGACCATACCTGGGCGTGGGGGTTGGGGTTTGCACCCCGCCCCCTTTCCGAGAAACCAAAATAACCCCCAGAATTCAATTTTTGGAAATTTTTTGTTTTTTTGCAATTTTTTGATGCCAATGGATAGTGCTCGGTGAGAAACGTTGAAAAATGGTGTTTTTTCGCCATACCACCATTTTTAAGGTTATTTTTTGACCTTTGAAAAAATCTTGCACCTCCAGAACTTTGGTGGCGCCCACCTATGCTTGGGACCACGGTTTTTTTTTGTATACGGCAAAGATTTTTCCCGATGTACAAAGACTTTTCGGGACCGTCTTTGTACATGTACAAAGATTTTTGGGAAGACAAAAATTGAAAAAAAGGTCTAAAATTCGAAAAAATTTCGGCGATTCGCGCCGAAATGAGTAATTGTGTGTTCTATATATCTTTATAATGCCAGAAATTGCATTTCAAAAGTAAAAATGTCAAATTTTTCGGCGCTTCGCGCCATTTTAACACGATTCTTAGTGATTTTTGCCCTTAGAGACTGAGAAATTAGCTAAAACACACTACGAAAAGTCGAAGAACTCTGTTTTTACGACACTAAAATCGCTGCTGTACCATATTATAGTACCCAAAAATTTTGTGTGTGCAAAATGTACAAAGATTTTTAGAAAGACAAAAACTGTAAAAGGTGTAAAATTCCCAAAATTTTCGGCGCTTCGCTCCGAGCTGATAAATTATTTGTCCTATATATCTTTAAAATGGCAGAATTTGCATTTAGAATGGAAAAATGTCAATATTTTTCGGCGCTTCGCGCCGTTTTCAGAATAATTTTTAGTAATTTTTGGCGTCAGAAACCCAGAAAATAGCTAAAATACACTACCAAAGATCGAAAACCCTGTTTCACCACACTAAAATCGCTACTGTACTATATTATAGTACACAAAAATTTGCATGTACAAAATGTACAAAGACTTTTGGGGACCATCTTTGTACATGCACAAACGGACCTTGTACAAAAAGAACACTGCTTGGGACATCCCTAGTAGGGAGGGATGCCGAGTTTCGCGCGGTTGGCGGGGGGGGGGTTAATATGCAATTTTGTTGCCGGATTTTGATTAATTTATTGCATTTTATTCTTCATAAATATTTGTAGTTAAATTTTCATGAAAACAAATAACAATAAAAGAGATAGAATGAACCTGTAGCATCAAATATACACTAAATAAGGGAAGAAACATGTTTGCATGAATAAATTGGACGGTTAACTGCACGAAAAATAAGTATATGTACGAGCAGGCCCATAGCCAAGGGCGCAGTCATACCTGGACGTGGGCGATTGGGGGTAGGCTCACACCTGAACGTGGGGGTATGCACTCCCCAGAAACCAAAATACCCCCCCCGCCAGAATTCAATTTTTGAAATTTTTTTCGTTTTTTTCGCAATTTTTTGATGCCAATGGATATTGACTTGATGAGAAACGTCGAAAAATTGTGTTTTTTCGCCATACCACAATTTTTAAGGCCATTTTTTGACCTTCAAAAAATCTGGCACCCCTTCAGAATTTTCTTGCTGCCCACGTATGGTAGGCTCCCACCTTGGAACCAAAATACCCCTGCAGAATTCAATCCTTGAATTTTTTGTTTTTTCGCAATGTTTTGATGCCAATGGATAGTGTTCGATGGGAAACGTTGAAAAATAGTGTGTTTTTTCGCATATCACCATTTTTAGGGCCGTTTTCTGACCTTTGAAAAATATTGCGCCCTTTTCCCAGAATTTTGGTGCCGTGGTGCCGCCCGCCTATGAGCGCAGTGGCTCCCATTAAACCTGAGAAAAGTTTCTGTTCCTCACAAGGTCCCCTAAAGGAGGAAACGGAAAATTCTTAACGTGCATTTAAAAGGTCGCCAAAACAGGTTTTTTGCATACTTTTAGCTAGTAAAAACAACATTTTGCGGCGCTTTGCGACGGGTTAATTTTTTTGTATACTTTTGTCTTTTAAAGCGTTCGAATTTGAGCTAGACATGAAGAAAATGTCAGATTTTCGCGGCGCTTGACTCCGAATCGCTAATTTTCTGATGTTTTTCTTTGCAGAACAAAATGATTGTGTATAAATAGAAAAATTTAACAAATTGTATATGGACTGTGCGATGAGAAATCAGTCAGTTACGCAGATAGATTGAGCGATAGATTTTTAGTGCATGAGTATGAAATAAATCGAAAAATGTTCAATTTTTTTTTTGAAAATTTTCTTCACTATTGGGTAGAGCTAGTTGAGAAATGTTTAAAAATGTCCTCATTTTTGACCACTTTCTAATGCTTCTCGGGATATCTGACTTTAAAAATTTGTTGTTCCTCTTGGAAATGAAATCCTTTGTATCTATGGGCCTGTGTACGAGTACTTGAAATTATATTGTGAGACTTTGTTTGACGCTTTTTCATGGTCCGAGCAATAAATTTTGGTCCGGAAATGGCCTGATGGGCATACATGATGTTATGGCGGTTCAGCTCCTTTCAGAAAAATTTTCATCCCTCGTAGAGTTTTTTCACCCCCCCCCTCTAGAATTGACGGTTCTTCAAAAGTATCCTGAATTTCACTGAAAAGCCGTAGGGAAAATGTTTTTATTAAGCGTTTTTGCTATCCATATGCTCAAAAGCGTCAAATTGTATACTCCTGTTTTGTCTATATTTTGTTCAATTTATTCGACTTTTTAATTTTTTTTGTTTTTATGCTCTAGAAAGATAGAGCATCGTCAGAAAAGTCAAAAAACGATTTTTTACGATTATCCACCATTTTTGGGCCCAAAAGGCACTTTAAAATCTCACTCCCCCCGAATTCCCATACTGCGCATGTCTGCTGAGGGGTTTGCTTCTTAAAGGTCATCTTATGGCAGTATTCCCTCTAACCCCCACCATTGTGCATGCGCACAGTATACCTAGCCCTACTATTCACTTCTAGCAAAGATTTTATCGTTTTTTATTATTCAACAGGCACGTAGCTGGCCGTCCTATTTTGGGGGACTAAGCCCAAAAAGGCAAAAAATAGCACAAAATAACGTTTAAAAAGTCATATTTTTCCTATTTCTCTGAATTTTGGGGGTCCGAACCCCCCATTCCCCTAGAGATACATGCCTGTCATTCAAACATTTTATTACCATTTTAATAATTTACTTTGTTTTACGAACGCAGGTTCGAATAAAGCTCCGAATAATTACTCGCAACCGAACCGCTTCGGCTATAACGGCGCCGGCGGCTACCGTAGCGACGCCGTCGGCAAGCCGAGCGTCGCGCGATGCGCGTCCAGCGATTACGGTATGACGGTGGACGAAAAAATCGATTCGCTAATGCGCGTCAAGCTGCGGCGCAAAGCGCCGCCCAGCAAAAAGACTATTTCCAATTTGGAATGGTCCGCGATCGCCGCCGACCAATCGGTAAGCGGCGACGCTAATATGGAGTTCGAAATGGACGCGACGTCGCGCCGCGCGACTATTTTGGACAGGTAGGGTGTATAGTGATCGGCGATTGGTTTCTATAGTATGTATACTGTAATTTACGCACTAATTCTAATATACGCTATGCAGTGTGTAGAGGCCCGTATCCAGGATTCGTCCAGGGGGGCCAACATAAATTGGTCTGTGGAAAATTCGATGGGATAGCTTCACACGTGAGCGTGGGGGTTGGGGTATGCAACCCCCCAGAAGGCCGAGTACACCCCCAGAAACCGAAATACCCTTCTAGAATTCAATTTTTGAATTTTTTAAAAATTTTTTCGCAATTTTTTTATGCCAACGGATAGTGCTCGATGAGAAACGTTGGAAAATGGTGTTTTTTCGCCATACCATCATTTTTAAGACCATTTTTTGACCTTTGAAAAATCTTGCACCCCCGCAATTTTAATGCTGCCTACTTAGCTTGCGATAAGCCGAATTTTTTGACGTTCTTCGATATCTCTATCCATTAAGAGCATAAAATTCGAACTTTCCGATAAAAGAATGTTCTCATAAAACGCTATGAAAAAGTATCATTTCTTGGTCGCGCTTGAGGCAAAATTATCGGAAATGTTGCACATTTGGCGTCCGAAAATTTTGAAGACTTTATAACAAAATTTTGAAGACTATGGAATTTTTTCCATTTTTCGGTGCCATTGTCTTACCTTTCGAAATCCTTTAAGGATAAGATAGGGGTAGGGCGGCCTCTCCGCCCCCACCCTTTAATACGGCCCAATGTTCATAATGTACGTACCATACATGACACAGCTCAAAATTTTGGGTAGGGACGGGTCTCCGGTCAATTTTAGTGGGGGGGGGGTAAATGTCCTTGGTCAAAAACGGCCAAAAACTTCTAAAACCGGCGTAAAAATTCAATTTTTTCCAAAAATCGGGGGGGGAGGGTCAAAAATTTTATGTGTTTGCTGAGGTTGGGGGACGGCCGACTTTGTTCGGGGGATCCCCCATGCACATCTTGCATGTATGGCACGTACTGGTATGTGTTTATTCTGGTGATGCACAGTATTGAACAAGGTAAAATAATGAGTAAAGTGCAGTAATTGGGCCATAAGCGATGGTCATTTTTATAAAATTATACGTAACGCTGTCACAGCGAAGTCATAGTCTTGGATTTTGAAAATCAAAGTATGACAAAAATATTCGTAGTAGATTGAAATTTGAATTGGGATCTGACATTGGCAAATTGCCAGAAAATTGAAATTCATGCACGATTCGGCTTTAGGCCGGATGAACGTTCGTGTGCGCGAGCGTCGTGTCAGCTGTGTCCGTTTCGCTCGACCGATCCCGACGCGTTACGCCGTCACTACGCGCGACACAAAATCGACGTCGACTCGCCTTCGATGCATTCCGCCGCGTCGCCGATGACGTCATCGGCGACTGCTCACGATGACGTCATCGCTTCGTCGCGCCATCACGCGAACTCGGCTATGATGTCATCGGCGACTGCGCGCGATGACGTCATTTCGTCGCGCGGCCGCCATCCGCGATCGGCGACGATGACGTCATCGCCGCTCTATCGCTGTTCCTACTGTAGCTATTCGTGCTCGCGTCGATCGTCGTTGATCGTTCACGCGGCGTCGCATTTCGTCGCGGACTCGGCCGTCGACGGCGGCGATGACGACGACGCGCGATTGTCAATTTTGACGGCGTCGTACGCGTGCACCTATTGCGGCCGACGATTCGACGGCGCCGCGTCGCTCGCCCGTCACGAAGCTAGGCACGCGGCTGTCGCGTGACGTCACCGTTTCGCTATTCGAATCAGCTCGTGTGTAGGATTTTAGCCAAACTTCACGTGGGGTCTGGGTGGGTGGGACCACTAGAATATGAAAGACCCCGAAAGCGATAGACATCCAAAATTGAATTTTTGGTGCTATTTTTGGCGATTTGAGCGTATCGGACCTCAATGAAAAAGGGCAGATTTTCTGGGGAAAATGAGGAAAAGTGAAAGCCAAAAATGGATTAAAACCGAAAATTTTCCTCAAAAGTGTTTGAAATTGACTGGAAATTATGGAATAACGTAATTTTAACGCTATTTTTCATTTATATCAATTTCCGTTGTCAATTTAGTCCAAAAAGGCTTTTATTTAGGGAAAATGAAGTAAAAGGAGGCCGAAAATGGACGGATATCTAACATTTTCGTCAATATTGCTCGAAACTGATCAGAAGCTGTGGATAAACTTGCTTTTTACGCTATTTTAGCATTGACACTTTTTTTGAGGCTATTTCGGGTTATTTCGACCCAAAGAAAGCTCACTACCCGGCCCCTCCAAACCGGCCATGCTAAGCATCTTTGCATATGGTCGACCATCAGGCACGTAGCTGGCCGTCCTATTTTGGGGGACGAACACCAATTTTTGGGGGGAGTCAGCCCAAAAAAGCCAAAAATAGCACAAAATAAAAAGTCCTATTTTTCCGTTTTTTCTGAATTTGGGGGTCCGGACCCCCCCCCATGTTCCCCCAGAAATAGGTGCCTGGCGACCATACATGTAACAGTTCGAAATTTTTATTCAGGGGTCCCCTAGCTATTTTTAAGGGGGACTGGGGAAAATGATCTCCGTTTTTGGCTAAAAGTGGCCAAGTTTTTGTCGAAAACCGAGGGCTCAAAATTTTACCCATCTTCCCTGTTGCAAATCTGGTTAAGGCCAGACATGCACGTGGGGGAATTCGGGGAGGGGGTGAATCTAGACCCCCAGAATGGGAAAATTAACAAGTTTTTGGGGAATATGAGGCAAAATGAAGGTCAACAATAGATGGAAATCGAAAATTTTATTAAAAGGGCTTAAAATTGTCTCGAAACGGTGTAATAACGTAGTTTTAACGCTATTCTAGAGCGCTCATACTAGTTTTTTAGATCATTTTGGCCCAAAAAGCTAAACTTTTGACCCCTAGACTGGCTAAGTCCCCCTTCTAGATCGGCCGTGCTATGCATCTATGGTTACGACTGTTGTAATATTCCGACTGTTTTTAAAACTTCGTTGCGTGTACATAATGAAATTTATCATTCGTTCACATTTTGTGTAAAGTAGCCGTTTTAAAGTGTGGCCATCGCATTTTTAGACAATTTTTCGCGTTAATGACTTTACAGTAACCCGGTGCTCTGCGGGACTGGGTTTCCTAATCATCTATTTTAATCATTTCAAAGCGTCCTGCCCGTCCTGTTTATAGAAATTTTTTGCATTAGAATCTTGTGTGAACCAGGTGTTTTAAAGCAGTGAACCGTCATAACCTCATATTTCGATAAATCAATCGATTTAAATTACGTAATTTTGGCGAAGTGCTTTTATTAGACAAGCGCCTCATGTTTGCTTAAACGATCCACTTTAAACTGAACTAGCGGCGCGGCTCATTTTTAGGTGGTGTAAACTGTCAAAAACTGCTTAAATTCAGATTAGAAATGTTAACTAGAAATCTCGCACTGTTAACTGTTTAAATTACGTATTGGGCGGTAATCGCTGTCCTTTAAACGTATCAGATATTCCATTTCTATGTGTAAAAGCATCGAATAGTAGGGTACATTGTATACTACATGATCTTGGGGGTCCGGGAGGGGTCCATCGGAAAGCCTTTTACATCCCCCGCCCAGAATTCGCGATTTTCTATCAGAAATCATATAAAGTGATTTTTTTCAATTATTTGAAAGTTTGTCGCGTTCTTATGTCCTACAAAGGACGAGCGCCGTTCGAAACTTGGAAAAACAGAATTCCTGACTTGCGTATTCATTATTTTAAGCCTAAAAAAGGCACTTTTTAAAAAATTTAGGGGCTGACCCCATACATGGGCACCAAGAAAATTCTGGGGGGTCAGGATGGGTAAAATTGTCAAACATGTTACTAAAAATAGAATTATGGGGGTTCATTTTCTGGGAGGGATATCATACAACCTCACGTCCATGTACGGCTGACCCCCCCCAGAATTTTCATGCTCAACGTGTTGTGACTGGTTGTGCGCTACGCGCATGCTTCGCCATGTACATATGACCCCAAAGAAACCAAAACACCCCCAGAATTCAAATTTTGAATTTTTTTTGTATTATTCGCAATTTTTTGATGCCAATGGATAGTGCTCGATGAGAAACTTTGAAGAAAAATGTCGTTTTTCGCCATACTACCATTTTTAAGGCCATTTTTTGACCTGTGAAAAATCTTGCACCCCCTAGAATTTCGGTGCCGCCCACCTATGCATATGACTCATAGTGTTGCTCCTTAATGAACAGTATTTCCATGACATAGGGTATCGACTTTTTTTGTAAATAATTTTAGACAGGATTGATTCATTAATTCTATATTATTAATGTCTTTTCGATTGTTTAAACCGCGTTGACGTCGAAGAATTTTAGTAGACTACGCAATCTCGAGCAGGTCACTTTGGATGTTAATTCAAATTAATGTAAAGAAAAGATTTTTCATTATTATATGCACACCTGGGCGTGGGAAGTTTTGGGGTATGCACCCCCCCCCAGAAATCAAAATACCCGCCCCAGAATACAATTTTTTGAAAATTTTTGTTCGTTTTTTTCGCAATTTTTTGATGCCAATGGATAGTGCTTGATGAGAAACGTCGAAAAATGGTGTTTTTTCGCCATACCACCATTTTTAAGGCCATTTTTTGACCTTCAAAGAGTCTTGCTCCCCCACCAGAATTTTCTTGCTGCCCACGTATGATTATATGTACATACATAGATAGACTCAAACATAAAGCCTGAATAAAATTGAGTTTAAAATGTCGGATTTTCATATGAAAATGAGGTTGAAAGATGTGATTGGAATACAAGCAAAAAATGACTCCTTGCTTTCCCAAAATCTCGACTTCGCTAGCTATCGCCCTCGTCGCCTTTTTCGAAAATTTTGAGGAAAATTCGGCACTTTTTACTCTTTTTCTTATCGATGGTTTTTCTTTTCGTCTTAAAAGTGAAATAGTGAACACGTTTCCGTGGTTTTATCGATTGCTTTATATTCTTGTTCGTTGGTTGAATAGTTCGAGATGATAAAAAATATCCTGGGAATCCTCACCATACCTGGGCGTGGGGGTATGCACCCCCAGGAACCAAAATACTCCCCTCATAACTCAATTTTTGAAATTTTTGTTTTTGTTTTTTTCGCAATTTTCTGATGCAAATGGATAGTGTTCGATGAGAAACGTTGAAAATTGTGTTTTTCACCATATCACCATTTTTAAGGCCATTTTTTACCTTTGAAAAAATCTTGCACCCCCCTCAGAAGTTTGGTGGCGCTCACCTATGATCCTCACCGAAAATCGCCGTATCCCATCTTTTCCAATCAAAAACAATTCCGGAAAGGACAATATTTTCAGAAGTGGAATTTATTAAGTCAAGCCAGTTTTGCACGGGTCCATGTGTACATGTAAGAGGGGGTGGGAAATTCCCCCAGCCAAAGCTGGTCGTCGATATGGCGAAAAAACGCCATTTTTAATGTTTCTCATCGAGCACTATCCATTGGCATCAAAAATTTGGCGGAAAAAACAAAAAATTCCAAAAATTGAATTCTGGGGTGAATACTTTGGTTTCTTTTCTTTTTTTGGGGGGGGATATTCGGACTGACAGAAAACAATGCAAAGTTGTTCAATAGTTCTTCTTTTCTGCATTAAATCTTTTGTTTAATGCCCTTGCTTGGAGCTAAATAGAATGTAATTATGATATTCGGCGCGAAGCGCCGAAAGTGTTCTGAAATTCTGCTTAAAAAATACGTAAAACAGCGTTAAAATTTTTATTAGTTTGCCCCAAAGTCTTTGTACATTGTACAAATATGGCTCCGAAAGTCTTTGTACGAGCTTCAAATTCTTTGTCTCGCACAAAAAACAGTGCCTAGAAGGCCCACAGTTTCAGAACTTAATCTACGAAATTTTTTCGTCTTTATCGTAATTTTTTGATGCCAATGGATTGCGTTAACCCACCCGCCACCAGAATTTTGGCCTGCCAATGTGTTATCCCAAGCGTACCTATGCGTGGGGGTATGCACCCCCAGGAACCAAATCCCCCCAAAATTCAATTTTGGAAATTTTTTTTGTTTTCTTGCAATTTTTTGATGCTAATGGATAGTAGTGCTTGATGAGAAACATTGAAAAATTGTGTTCTTCGCCATACCACCATTATTAAGGCTTTACCTTTGGAAAATCTTGCACCCCCAGAATTTTGGTGCCGCCCACCTATGCTGCTAATGTGTTATCCCAAGTCCTTATCCGAGCTGTGTATTCGTAATTCTACGATACTTGATTCTCAAAAATTTTAACTTTGCCTGACCTCAACGACGTCCTCGTCGAATTTTTTATCCGTTTATCTGTTCAAAATTGAATACCCTCCGTGTTAACTTCGATTTGTGATCAATGGTACTTCATGTATATAACGTTTCTTTGACGATGTTATTCTAGCTAGCCAAAGGTGTACCTATGTCTGAGTTCGCGCTGTTCGCTTTTCTATCCGATATTCACTTATCACTTGGGAGTTTTATACGCCAGAACTTGGCAGACTCACTAAAATCGTCCCAGAATATCATTTATTAACATGTATGGTCGCTAAGGTTTGAGGGGTTTTTAGGCATACAATCATAAGTGGGCAGCAACGAAATTTCGGGGGTGCAAGATTATTCAAAGGTAAAAAAGGTCTGAATTGTAGTATGGCAAAAAACACCATCTTTCATTGTTTCTCATCCATTGGCATCAAAAAATTGCGAGAGAAAAAAACAAAACTAAAATTGAATTCTGGGAGCGTGTTTTTTGGTTTATGCGGGGGTATTCGGCTTTCTGAGGGGGAGAGTGCAGCATAACACCACGCCCACTGTGCATGTAATGGCTATTTTTATCGGCTTGGATTGTATTCCGGCTCAGGAGTTCTATTTCACCCCGCCTCCCCAGGCACATAGCTATGGCGGGAAATATGAAGGGGGTCCGGACCATACGTGGGCAGCAAGAAAATTCTGGGGGGGTGCAAGATTTTTTTGAAGGTCGAAAAACTGGCCTTAAAAATGGTGGTATGGCAATAAAAACACCATTTTTCGACGTTTCTCATCAAGCACTATCCATTGGCATCAAAAAATTGCGAAAAAAACGAAAAAATTTTTCAAAAATTGAATTCTGGGGGGTATTTTGATTTCTGGGGGTAGGGTATTTTGGTTTCTGGGGGGGTGGCATACTGCCGCATACCCCCCAAACCCCCCCACGCCCAGGTGTGGTCGGACCCCTCCCCAAATTCAGAAAAATCGGAAAAATAGGTTTTTATCACACGTTATTTTGTACTATTTCTGGCTTAATTCCCCGGAAATTGGTGTTGGTCCCCCCAAATGGGAGGGCCAGCTACGTGCCTGCGCCTTCCTCAGAATTCCCATGTTGTTGCATACTGATATCTGTCTGTTTATTAGCAAGCTGATTGACTTTCATAGACTGCGTATTGTTCATAAGCTCGCTATCATTGATTTTGTTTCATCGTGCTATTTTCTAAATGAGTTTTGCGTTTTAGTTTCGTTTGTTCTTCATCGCTGTTTTGCCATGCACATTTTATTCTGTTTTATCCAATGAGATTGAAATCGTAGTGGCCAGAGCTTGTTTTCCTGTCGAATAGCCATATCCAATATTCCATATAAAAACAAATTTTGTGCATTTTTAACGCGTCCGTCATAGAAATCTCGAAATAATGGAAGTCTAATTTTTACCCTTTCGTTAAGATAACCATGTACAGTTCTCGCCACGAAATTTGAACACTTTACACTCCTTGAAGGAATTCGTTTGCTGTCATAACAAGGCGTCTTGTTTAATAGCACTGCAATGCAGAACATACAAAGGCGTCTTCTATTATAATACGGGCACTAAAATTTCGTGGCGAATTGTGGGTCGGGAATTTCTGAAAATCTAGGAATTTGTAGGACAAAAAACATCATTCGTGTCTTACTGGCATCAAAACAATTCCAGAAATTCAATTTCTGGGGTTGAGTCAGGCATACACGTTGGCGTGGGGTTTGCATTGCACCCCCAGAAGTTGAAAAACTCGCAGATTACTGTAGCAGACCCCAGAATTCTATTTTCATGATTTTTGGCGATTTCACTCAGCCAACCCTCCCTCGATCTCGCTGCCCATGTCTGGTAGTCAGACTCATAAGGTGGGCGGCACCTAAGTTCTAATATGCAAGATTTTTTTAAAGATCAAAAAATGGATGGTGGAAAAACCATTTCTCATCGAGCACTATCCACTGGCATCAAAAATTGCAAAAAAAAACCAAAAGTTTCAAAAATTTGAATTCTAGGGGTATTTCAATTTCTGGGGGTGCATACCACATTTGGGCGTGGGGGGTTTGGGGGTATGCACCCTCTGAAACCAAAATACCCCCCAGAATTCAATTTTTGAAAATTTTTTTCTTTTCGCAATTTTTTGATGCCAATGGATAGTGCTTGATGAGAAACGTCGAAAAATGGTGTTTTTATCGCCATACCACCATTTTTAAGGCCATTTTTTGACCTTCAAAAAATCTTGCACCCCTCTCCCAGAATTTTCTTGCTGCCCACGTATGGTGCATACCATAGTTGGGCGGCACCAAAGTTCTGGGGGGTGCAAGATTTTTCAAAGGTCAAAAATTTGCCTTAAAAATGGTGGTATGCATACGTGGGCAGCAAGAAAATTCTGGGGGGGGTCCAAGATTTTTGAAGGTCAAAAAATGGCCTTAAAAATGGTGATATGACGATAAAAACACCATTTTTCGACGTTTCTCATCAAGCACTATCCATTGGCATCAAAAAATTGCGAAAAAAAACGAAAAAAATTTTGAAAATTGATTTCGGGGGGGGGTCTTTTGGTTTCTGGGGGGTCCAGAGACTCCCCCACGCCCATGTGTGGTGGTATGGCGAAAATAACACCATTTTTCATTGGCATCTAAAAATTGCGAAAAATTGAATTCTGGGAGGTATTTTGCTTTGTTGAGGGGGGTGCATACCCCACACGCCCAGGTGGGGCGGGGACCATACGTGGGCAGCAAGAAAATTCTGGGGGTGCAAGATTTTTTGAAGGTCCAAAAATGGCCTCAAAAATGGTGGTATGGCAATAAAAACACCATTTTTCGACGTTTCTCATCAAGCACTATCCATTGGCATCAAAAAACTGCGAAAAAAAATTTTCAAAAATTGAATTCTGGGGGGAATATTTTGATTTCTGGGGGGGTATTTTGGCTTCTGTGGGGTGCATACCCCCCAAACCACCCCACGCCCAGGTGTGGCGGGGACCCTTCCCCATCGCCAACATGTGATTGTTAACCAATAAAACGAAGTATAAAATACAGATCTGATGATGACCAGAAAACCAAAACCAATCCGATAACTTCTCTTTGCCAGAATTTCATACCGATTTAAAACTATATTGAGGCACACACAGAGATATTTTACAGTTCATTAGTAAATAGTTTGGGCCATTATACAAAATACATATGTACAATGTCCGCAAAAACTGAAAGAACGATTATATAATGCAAGTCAATGTTGAACGATTATACAACGCGAATCAATCTTAAATCTTTGACCACTTTTCAGTCAGATAATCCCTGCACAATGTGGCAACTTGATGGGCACAACCATAGAATAAGGTTATCCCCGAGCCACCATGGCCATAGCAGTGGATTACCTTCAAGGTGAATTGGAGAGCAACAATTATACATATGTACATTCGAGTCATGCATGCACATACGGGGGATTCGAATCATACATGCACATACGGGGGGGGGGGGTTTGAGGGCATGGGTGGGCAGCACCAAAATTCTGCGGGTGTGTGTGTGTGTGCGCAAGATTTTTAAAGGTCAAAAAATGGTCTTAAAAGGTGGTATGGCGAAAAAACCATTTTTCAACGTTTCTAATCAAGCACGACCAGACCACGCGTAGGTGAGGGGGTTTAACCCCCGCTAAATGGTCAGTCAGACAGTATTGTACAGCGACTTTAAGCTGATAGAACGTTTTTTGAGGTCAAAAGTAATAAAAATGTGAAACTTTTTTACCGAAAACTGGTCAATTCCAGTATTTTTAATGTTAAAAAAATATGCAGTCAAAATGGACTAAAAAATGCTTTAAAAATGCGAAATTACCAGGAAAAGACGTCTTATAGACTATTTTGATCATTTTGGTCGTTTAAACAACAAGAAAATTGAACGTGCCGACCATAGGTGGGCAGCACCAAAATTCTGGAGGGGGTGAAAAATTTCTGGGGGGGGGGGGTGAAAAAATTTTTAAAGGTCAAAAATGGCCTTAAAAATGGTGGTATGGCGAAAAAAAACCATTTTTCGACGTTTCTCATCAAGCTCTATCCAATGGCATCAAAAAATTGCTAAAAAAGCAAAAAAAATTTTTTTCTGGGGGGGTGCATACCCCCCGAACCCCCCCCCCCACGCCCATGTGTGGTGCCGACCCTGACCTTGTGCAGCTATGGTAAGAGTAGATAATTTAGCAATGAAGCTAAAATTTAATTAAATAACTGCAGGATCAGAAACAAAAAATTCTTCATGATTTACTAATGCGACGACAAATGCACTAAGAAGTGGAAGAGTTTAATGTATATCTCCAAAATGAAAGATTTTCCGTGAAAAGTTATGGAAGCTAAGAAAGTTCTAAATTTTTTTTCCGCAACTGCTTGAAAATGCCGAAAACTATTTACAGGGTGGTATAGAGCCCACCTTCAACCTCCCACTCTCTCACGCCCAGGCGAGCAGCTGTAGGGGGTAGAGAGGGCAGTGGCGGGTCCAGGATTTCCTGACAGGAATGCATCGGAACCCAAAACTTTTGAAAAGTTTCAAGAACTGTCCGGAAAATTCGTCAATTAAGTTTAAAGTAGCTGATTTTGCCGTCTTTTGATAGGCAGAATCATTTCTGATGTGAAAAAAATTGAAAATTTCAAAAATTATTGGAAGTTTTGGCTGAATTCGATCCTGGGGGGCATGCCGCCAGTCCTGTCCGGAGCGACTCGAGCAAACAATTTAGCGACCCGAGCGCATATAAGTAAACAAAAGTGCGCAATCAATGAAGCTGGGCTGACCTCGTTGGTCGACCAATTATGTCTATGCGTCTGGTACTTACAGTACATAATGCGCCCGACTAGGGGGGCACTTTTTAACACAATTTTTTGTAGAGAGCGAAAATCAAATTTTATAGTTTAGTTTTTCGAGATCATCGTGAAAAATGGAGCAAGAAAATATATAATATTACAACATTTCATTTACTCTGGAAAAAGTTGACTCATTTTAAATGTTGAGAGCACTTGACATTTATTTTGTCCATAAAAGTTGACTATTTCAAAATACTAAGCCAACAGCGTCAACATGAAATACTACCACGATTTGTAAACGAACATTATACATAGAAGCACACGCATCGCAAAAAACGTTGAACAATTGCTCCATCGAATCAAACTTGCTGCGCCAGAATTATTCGACCAGAAACCCTTCATACGCATACGTGGGCAGCAAGAAAATTCTGGGGGGTGCAAGATTCTCTGAACGTCAAAAAATGGCCTTAAAAATGGTGGTATGGCGATAAAAACACCATTTTTCGACGTTTCTCATCAAGCACTATCCATTGGCTTGGCATCAAAAAATTGCGAAGAAAACGAGAAAAATTTTCAAAAATTTTATTCTAGGGGGGGGTATTTTGGCTTCTGGGGGTGCATACCCCAAACCCCCAACGCCCAGGTGTGTTCATAAGTCGCCGTATTCATTCGTCCAACCCTTCGTCTAAGAACTCGTTTAGCCTTAGACCATTGAGATTCGATGTTCTGGGTATGGGTCGAATTGACCGCCGGATTGATGAAACTGATCGAATGGTTCACAGTATCGTGAGCATAGTCCATCCAGCCCGTCCAGATTGTATCCTCTCCAACAGTCTGTCTTCATCCGCGTAGGAGCGATTGTTCAACGATTTTTGCGATGCGTGTGCTACTATGTATGTATAATGTTCGTTGACAAATCGTGGTAGTTTTTCATGTTAACGCTGTTGGCTTAGTATTATTTTGAAATATTCAACTTTTATGGACAAAATTAATGTCAAGTGCCCTCAAAATTTAAAATAAGTCAACTTTTTCAGAGTGAATGAAATGTTGTAATATTATATATTTTCTTGCTCCATCTTCCACGATGAGCTCGAAAAACTAAACGATAAAATTTGATTTTCGCTCTGTAAAAAAATTGTGTTCAAAAAATGCTCCCCTATAGTCGGACGCACATCTGGGCGTGGGGGTTTGGGGGGTATGCACCCCCCCAGAAACCAAAATACCCCCCCCCCCAGAAATCAAAATACCCCTCCCAGAATTCAATTTTTGAAAATTTTTTTCGTTTTTTTCGCAATTTCTTGATGCCAATGGATAGTGCTTGATGAGAAACGTCGAAAAATGGTGTTTTTATCGCCATAACACCATTTTTAAGGCCATTTTTCGACCTTCAAAAAAATCTTGCACCCCCCCCCCAGAATTTTTCTTGCTGCCCATGTGCATTGGATGAGCGTTCATTGCAGCATTGAGATTTTGAGACACACTGGATATTTGTAAAGGGGATTTGACGATGTGTCTTTGAAGAGGATTTCGTTGGAAAAGGCGGGAAAATTACTGCTTCAGTTTAAAGTTTTAAACGTCTTAGCGGACGCATTACTGTAAGTACCAGACGCATAGTTGGTCGACCGACGAGGTCAGCCCAGCGTAATTGATCACGCACTTTCGTGAGTAATTAAGTGAGCGCTCCGGTCGCAAATTTGTTTGCTCGAGTCGCTCCGGTCAGAACTGGCGGCGTGCCTCCCAGGATCGGATTCAGCCGAAGTTTTCTATGAAAAACGCGCAAAATTAGTGCAAAAACCGTCACCGATTTTCGAAAAGTATTCGAGAAACCGTTATCCCTTCCGTACGTACACAGTTGCGTATCACGTGCACACATGGGCGTGGGGGTATGCATAGGGTATGGTATACAGTCAAGAACACAACTAACGATACACATTCGGTTGGAACGCATCTGGTTGCCAACCATTTTTCAGAGTCTGGGCGCAACCGGCTAGACATCTGTTCACACCCGGTTGCCAGGCAACTTGTTGGGTCGGCACACATCGCTCAATGAAATTTTTCTTTTGATTATCCGCCAACCGGGTGTAGAAAGTTGTGTTACATGAAAAAAGCAACCGGGTGCCCAGCACACCTGGGCGTGGGGGGGGTTTGGGGGCGGGGTATGCACCCCCAGAAACAAACTACCCCCCCCCAGAAATCAAAATACCCCCCCCCAGAATTCAATTTTTGAAAATTTTTTTTCGCTTTTTTCGCAATTTTTTGATGCCAATGGATAGTGCTTGATGAGAAACGTCGAAAAATGGTGTTTTTATCACCATACCATCGTTTTTAAGGCCATTTTTTGACCTTCAAAAAAATCTTGCACCCCCCAGAAATTTCTTGCTGCCCACGTATGGTGCCCAGCCCATCCGGTTGGCAACCGAACAACCGGTGGAAGAGTTGTGGGTTGTGGTCGTTAGTTGTGTTCGGTACTGTACTTCTGGGGGGTATGCACCCCCCAGAAGTTGAAATACACCCCATAAATCAAAATACCCCCAGAAAATTTTTTTTGCTTTTTTAACAATTTTTTGATGCCATTGGATAGTGCTCGACGAGAAACATCAGAAAATGGTGTTTTTTTCGCCTTACAACCACTTTTAAGACAATTTTTTGACCTTTAAAAATTTTTCATCCCCTCCAGAAATTTTTTCACCCCCCCCAGAATTTCGGTGCTGCCCACCTATGATCACATATGTATATGTTATAACATGTGGGGTCGTTAAGTGGTACACAGTGGCGCCTTTACTGTAACCTGTCTCCGCCCACTGTGCCACGATTGGTTATGGGTACATCGAAAATTGTGCGGAAAAGTGAAAAATAGTTGTTTACGGCTATTGCCGTTTTTTGTACTTTGGACATGCAAAATGTGCAATGAGACAATTTTTAGTAGTCAATAAGTTTCCTAGTGTTTTCCATTACTTGAAGTGTGCACGTACCTGCGGGCCGGGCCTGTGCACTGTTCACAATTCTTGGGAACTGTGCACGCAATATACTAATACCCTAACAAGCACACAATGCGTAGGGTCTGGGGAGGTCTGCCCCAGAATCCGACGAACCCCAACATAGGTAGGCAGCACTAAAATCATGGGAGTGCAAGATTTCTCAAAGGTCAAAAAATGGTCTTAAAAATGGTGGTATGCATACGTGGGCAGCAAGAAAATTCTGGGGGGTGCAAGATTTTTTTGAAGGTCGAAAATTGGCCTTAAAAATGGTGGTATGGCGATAAAAACACCATTTTTCGACGTTTCTCATCAAGCACTATCCATTGGCATCAAAAAATTGCGAAAAAAACGAAAAAAAATTTCAAAAATTGAATTCTGGGGGTATTTTGATTTCTGGGGGTATTTTGGTTTCTGGGGGGTGCATACCCCCCCAAAAACCCCCTCCACGCCCAGGTGTGGTGGTATGGCGAAGAAACACTATTTTTCAACGTTTATCATCTAGCATTCATTATCCATTGGCATCAAAAAATTTCGAAGAAAACAGAAAGAATTTTCAAAAATTGAATTCTGGAGGGTATTTTGGTTTCTGGGGGTATTTGACAATCAGAGGGGTGCATACCCCCAAGCCCACGTCTGGACCCCACCCAAATCGATAGACCCCCAGAATTGAATTTTTGGTGCTATTTTTGGCAATTTCGCCCCATCAAACCGCCCCCCCCCCCGAATTTGTTTGCTGCCCATGTATGCTAGCAAGGTATATTCGAAATGTCTGACATATCAAGAACTCAAAAACTGATCAGATTTAAAAGCTGCTATACTCTTCAACTTGTATTTATAAAAACCATTAGATTTTTAGACATTTTGTAAATTCACAAATTTTTTCAAAAACAGGAAACACATTTGAAATTAGCGCAAAAAACTGTCTACGAATTCGTTTAAAATTATTTAGATGCAAGCATACCATGCGAATAGATGTTTACACTTTGCTTTTTGTTAAGCATACAAGTTGAGTTTCTTACTTCATAGAAGTCAATAAAGTATGCTACTTAAATTGTACTCAATTTAAGAAGAGAGTCATGCAAAAAAATTTCATATTAAATTCTACTATGACCGCCTCGTCATCGTTACTTTAATATTGATATACAAAAATGAGTCATAATCATACATGGGCGTAAGGGTTTGAGGGAAGGGTATACACCATACGTGGGCAGCAAGAAATTTGGGGGGGTGCAAGAATTTTTTGAAGGTCAAAAATGGCCTTAAAAATCGATGGTATGGTGATAAAAACACCATTTTTCGACGTTTCTCATCAAGCTCTATCCATTGGCATCAAAAAATTGCGAAAAAGCGAACAAATTTTCAAAAATTGAATTCTGGGGGGGTATTTTGATTTCTGGGGGTATTTTGCTGGGGGTGGTGCATACCCCCACCCCAAACCCTCCCCCACGCCCAGGTGTGGTATACACCCCCCACAAGTTGAACCCTTCCCACAGATTACTATAGACCCCAGATTTCTATTTTTAGTAACATTTTTAGCGATTTCCTCCCCAAAAGTTTCTTGCTATTCATGCATGTGTGGTCTTGCTACTGATGCATGCATGGTCATAATTTGCATAAAGTTCAATATGCAAATATCTAAAACAAGCTCGGCAGTTTTTTTGTACAAGGTCCGTTTGTACATGTACGATGGTCCCCAAAAGTCTTGCGAAGCGCCTGAAAATTAGACATTCTCCCTTTTGAAATGCAATTTCCGCCATTATAAAGATATATAAAACGCACAATTACTCATTTCGGCACGGAGCGCCGAAATTGTTTGCGCGAATTTTAGACCTTTCTTTCAAGTTTTGTCTTCCCAAAAATCTTTATACATGTACAAAGACGGTCCCGAAAAGTATTTGTACATGGGGGAAAATCTTTGCCGGATAGAAAAAAAACCGTGGCTCGATGTGCTAAGAATTCTAAAGCCAGTTTTAAAATTAGCGCAAAATCGCGATCTAGAACAACTAATTTCATTTCTGATAAGAACAAAAGGCTTAAATTAATTGACCTGAATTACCAACTTATATCAAAATTTGCGGCAAAAAATCAGTGACTAACCCTCCTCCCGCAGACAGACTACCCTGGGGAAAATGAGACAAAATGCAGGCCAAAAATATATGAAAATTAAGGAATTTCTTCAGAAGTGCTTTAAATTGACCAGAAAATATGTAATGACTAGAGAACGGATTTCGTGAGCAAAAAAAGTAGCCATTTGTGTGCAACAATGTGAGCAAAAAACAGCTGTTTGTTTGCTTTGTATGCAAATTTAAAGGCCTAAAATTCGCTTTGCAATTTACCAAAAAGAATTTTAACCCTCCGTTTACCATGATGTTTTTGCAGTCTAAGCGTACCATCAAAGGAAAAACTCCCAGTCTATATTAAACTGCATCTTTTTTATATACTCTGACAGTTATTACTTTCATTTAATGCAATTTTTTATGCTCTTCCTAAATATGTGTGTTACTTTTTATGAAAATTACTTTCGAAAGAGATGAAACTAAAAACCTATCGCAATGCATAAGAATAGGCACCTGGTGGACATCCACACAAAAACAATAAAAAGTATATTTCTATTGTGTTAAACACAACGAGTGGATCCATTTGAAAAGCTAAAAAGGAATAAATCGCTAAATCTTCCATTAAAACCACACATGGGCGTGGGGGTTTTGGGGGGAGTATGCGCCCCCCAGAAGTTGGAATACCCTTCCAGAATTCAAATTTTGAAATTTTTTTGCTTTTTAGCGATTTTTTAATGCAATTGGATAGTGTTCGATGAGAAACGTCGAAAAATGGTGTTTTTTTGCCATACGACCACTTTTAAGACCATTTTTTGACCTTTGAAAATTTTTTCACCCCCAGAATTTCGGTGCTGCCCACCTATGATTTGAACCTTATTTTCCTATTTTGAGTTTTCAATAATATCAATGTAAATAGGTCAAAAAATGCCTATTTATTACTGCTCCAAAACTTTTCATCGAGCTGGACCATTAAACGATGTAGCTAGAGCCAAGACGAGGCTAGACAAAGTTCTAGACACAGGGATAAGGATGATCAGAAGAAAATGCCAAAAAAAGTGATTCATTATGATTTTCTCCTAGGACACGGTAAACGGAGGATTTATCGAGCAGAAACTTTATAAAAGCGATCACATTATATATTTCAACATTCTCAAACGTTAAATTTTGATAACGATCTGATAAAATTGCTTTGTATTGAGAAAACAATCGCTCCATATCGACAGAAACAAGTGGAGCGTGTAAAGTGTTCCATACTTTGTCCGGGTCTTTCTCGTTGACAAATTCTTCCACAGCAGTTTTTGGTCAAACTCCCATTATATTTTTCCATCACAGATCCATCCAAACATGAAGCAAATTTTCAACCGGGCTTCTTATGTAAGACCTTCCTTTTCCAAATTTTCTATGAGATAGGACAGAAGCTCGAGCATGATTATGTTAAAAAGTTATTCTCTAAGGATGTCATTTCTGATCAAACTTTTAGCTCGATGCACAGCTATAGGATCTTCATATAGCAAGCTCAAAAATGCACAATTTGTGAGTAGCGTTCGCAATAGAAAAAATTAAATGCTAAATGAGTGCAAAATGCGGAACTTGCGCATCAAAACAGTGGTTTTGGGTGCAGTTTTAAGGAAAAACCCGGATTTTGTGCAATTGTATGCCAAAGTACTGAATTGTGTGCGAATGTGTGCAATACGGAAGCATCCCATCGCTTCAAAAATAGTGTATTTATGCTTCTCTTGCATTGCTGATCCATCAAAGCGATAATAAAGAATGTGTGCTTGCACACAAAATCCGGTCTCTATGACGTACTTTTACGCTATTTTAGCGCTTTTACCAGTGTTTGGTGTCATTTTAGCTCAAAAAAGCTCCATTTTAGACCCCGCACAAACCGGCTGGACCAACCTCACCCCCAAATTGGCCATGCTGTGCATTTATGGATGAGGGTATAGACCCCCCCCCCCCCGAATGTAAAAATAGGAAATTTTCTGGGAAAATGCGAAAATCAAACGCTAAAATGGATGAAAATTAAAAATTTTCTTCAAAACTGCCTCAAATTCATTAGAAACCGTGGAATAAAGTGGTTTTAACGCCATTTTAGAATTTATAACATATTTTTTAGGTCATTTTGGCCCGCAGAAGCTCAATTCTTGATCCCTCAGACCGTCTGACCCCCCCCCCTTTCCTCAGATCAGCTACGCTGTGCATCTGGTTCCCAGTACCAGTCTCGCGCTTCTAAATTTTCCCTTGAATTTTTTTTTATGAAAGCTCGCTCGCACTGGAACATCTTGCGAGCAGGTTTTCATGTGCGGTAGTTCCGGACACACATGGGCGTGGGGGATGGGATTTGAGTGTATGCACCCCCTCAAAATGCTTTATACCCCCAGAAACCAAAATAGCCCACCAGAATTCAATTTAAAATTTTTTTGATTTTTTCGCAATTTTTCGATGCCAATGGATAGTGCTCGATGAGAAACGTTGAACAATGGTGTTTTTCGCAATACCACCATTTTTAGTACCATTTTCTGATCTTAGGAAAATCTTGCACCCCCCCCCAGAATTTTGGTGCTGCCCACCTACGTATAGTTCCGGACCCGTCAGGTTGGAAAAATATATATGTAAAAAAGTAGACAAAAAAGCCAAAATGGATTAGTTAGAAATGCTCTTCTACATTGCTTGAAATTGATAGACACTAAGGATCAACATGGCTTTGCGCTATTTTAGCATTTGCGTACCATTTCATGCACCAGCATAGCCAATATTCGGCAAGCCGTATTTTTTCTGAGTCAAAATTCCCTCAAAAAGTACTATATGACCGTCTACGCTTAAGATAATATCAGGACGTAATAAATTTAAGATGAGTTATTTACTGGCTTTTTCAGCGCCACTTCTGGCGAATGTCCGGTCTTCTACCTCGAGCCGAACAAACATGCGTGCTGGTCTTAAACCGACGTATTGCCCGAGAATTTTGCAATTCTAAGTAAAGCAAGTTTTGTAATACAAGCGGAAAGGACTCATAGGCATAGGTGGGCAGCACCCCGATTCTGGGGGAGCGCAAGATTTTTCAAAGGTCAAAAAATGGTCTTAAAAATGGTGGTATGGCGAAAAACATAATGTTTCAACGTTTCTCATCGAGCACTATCCATTGGCATCGAAAAATTGCGAAAAAACGAAAAAATTCAAATATTGAATTCCGGGGGGTATTTTGGTTCCTGGGGGAAGGTATTCGGCCTTCTGGGGGTACCTACCCCCAACTCCCCCACATGCTTGCGTGTGCTTATAGACACACAATCTAATAGGCCTGATCTTCCAGAATTCCCATGCTGCACGTGAATGGCATGAGCTTGACAATCCTAGAATTTAAGAGGTCATAAATAGGTATGCCCGAAAATTGATACTGAGACAGAAAATGACTTTTCGACGCTTGGAAATAAACTCTATCTATTGGTATCAAAAAATCAAAAAAATCGCGAAAAATATGGAATTTTAAAAAATCACTTCAGGGATATTCTGACAGGATGGAGATTTTGGGAAGGGGAAATTTTGAAGTGCCTTTTTGGCCCAAAACGGTGAGTGAGTACGCCTCGAGAAAATCGTTTTCGGTGTTTCTGACGATGCTCTGTCATTTTAAAGCATAAAAACAGAAAATTTCGAAAAACTAAAAAAGTCGAACATATTGAACAATATATAGTCAAAACATGAGTATATGGCGCGAAGCGCCGAAAATTTGACTCGTTTGAGCAAATAACTAAAAAGCTCAAAAAAGCACCTTTACTACGGATTGTTAAGAAATTCCTGGAGACTTACGAAATATCGCGAATTTGGGGGGGCCGTGAAAAAATTTCTGGACGGAGGGGAAATTTTTCTGGGGGGTTGTGAAACCCCCAAGATTATGCATTGTTCGGACACTCACTAAAAAGCCCATTTATGACAACGACAACCATTTGCACTAATGTACATACCTTCAGCGACGGCACTAATTTTACGCAATCTTTCCAAATACGACAGCTGTCAGCATCATCTATTTCGCAACGCCAATCGTTATTTTGATAACATCCTCCCAAAATCACCTGATCATTGTTGATAGATTAATTAATTGATTAGTTAACTGATCAATTAAGTAATTATCAATGTCAATCAAATTGATATTATTTTTATCACCATACATCATCTTAAGGGTTCGGGGAGGGGTATTTAACCCCAAGAAAATTTTCACCCCCTTCCCAGAATTCGCAATCGTTCGAAAATTCCCAAAATTTCCTGAAAATTCGTAGGAAAGGTGCGTTTTAAAACGTTTTTAGCTATCTATTTGCTCGAAATTGTCAAATTTTTGGTGCTTCGCGCAATATACTCGTGTTTTAATTGCATTTTGTTTAATTTATTCGACTTTTTTAATTTTTTTCAAAATTTTCCATGTTTTATGCTCTAGAAAGATAGAGCATTGACAGATACGCTAAAAAACGATGTTTTGGACATTTTTGGGTCTTTTTTGGCCCAAAAAAGGCACTTTAAAATGTCAACCCCCTGGAATTCCCATGCTGTGCATGTATGTTGATCCCTCTTATTAAGATAAACGTAATAAATTTTGTATAAATGAAATATTAAAATCGGCGTTTTCTCAGACGCCCAGAATTTTAAGAATCGCAATAGAACTTGAGAACACATTATTTTCTTTACTTGAGCAGAACGTAGTTTCTCGGTGTACGAAGAAAGTGCTTCTGGAATGGTGCCAGGACCTAAAATAGCCAGATTATTTACAAAAAGCTATAAAAAAGTAAAGCTGACAAACTATCTCAAGGCATAAAAAATGAAGCGGTAAAATAAGACGTGATGATGTATAGACAGGCCCTTAGCCAGGATTTTATTTAGGAAGGTGGAATGGAGCCGAAAATTTATCGGTTAAATATCTCGAGAACCATTCGGAGATCGCCAAAAATAAAAGCATTTTCAAGCGTATCTCAGCTCTATACGATGGTGAAGAAAAGTTTTGATAAAAATTACAAAAATTGCTCACTTTATCGACGAATAATTCCTTAGCTTTTGTCTTTGTATTTAATCCTTGCACTTTACAAAGAAAAGCGATACAGAAAATTTAAAATTCGGGGAAAAATTGACATTTCTATATGCCTAGCTCAATTTGAACAATTTTGAGCGGCCTAGAGGACAAAAAATGTAGATAAACCATAAGGCAGGCGCTAAGCGCCGGAAAAATTTCATTCTCTCCATTTTATAACTCAAATTTAAGCTGTTTTGAGTGGGCTAGAAGACACAAACTATACCTAAAGAATTGATCCTGTGCGAAGCGTTGGAAAAAAATTGACATGCTCTCCATGTCTATCTCAAGTGGGCGATTTTGAGCGGTATAGACGAGAAAATTATCACACGGGGTTTCCCAGTCCCACCCAGAAAAATGTTAACCCCACAGAAATTTTTTAACCCCCTAGAATTCTTGATTTTTTAGAGCTTTCCGAAAATGCCCCGAAAAAATTGGTGGAAAAGGTGCATTTTAAAGCGTTTTTAGCAATCTATTTGTTCAAGAGCGTCAAATTTTCGGCGCTTCGCGCCATTTACTCAAGTTTTGAGTATCTTTTGTTTGATTTGCTCGACTTTTTTCTGATTATTCTCGAAATTTTTTATGTTTTTATGCGCTGGTAAGATGAAGCATTGTCAGAAACGCCGAAAAACGATGTTTTTGACGCGTATAAAACATTTTTAAGCCCAAAATAGGCGCTCTAAAATTTCATTCGCATAAAATTCTCATGTTGTGCATGTACTGAAAACTATACATTAACAATATATCCGGCGAAGCTTTCGTTTACTAGCTCGACAGTACGCTGAAAACCTTTTTTGGTGTTGTTTCAGACGGACCTCAGAAATTTTCTATTTCCCATTGGGGGACCCTTGTGAGAAAGGGAAAATTTTTTTTATTTTGGGGGGCTGCTAGTGATGAAACGGGTACCCGGATCCCGATCCAGTATTACCCGAATGGTGTCCTGGATCCGGATCCGGATCCGGAAGTTTGAATGTTTACTACCCGGATCCGAAACTTTAAATTTTTCACCACCCGGATCCGGAAGTTTGAATTTCCACCAGGCGGATCCGGATCCGGATCCGAAACGACTCTTTAGGCATTCCATCACACAAATACATATATGGAATCTTTCACTTTCATCTAAAAATATGAGTTAGTTTTAGTTAAAATTAAAACAAAATCAGTTTCTCACAGGAAAAAGTTTTAGTTTTCCACAAACATCGAGACATAAATATCGATGCTTATCAGTAAAGTTAACTTCTGATACTTTGAAAAAATTTTTAAAATTTTTCACCATACAGAAGATTGCGTTTTGATTGATATACTATTCTAGTCCCATTCCGCTAAAAAGTAGTTTGAACAGGATACTAGTCGCGGCAGTTGCAAGGTATTTTAACGTATTGAGATAATACACGAAAACCCAAAGTTTGTTTTTTACTATCTATGCCAATCTTCTAAGCACGATTTTTTCGCTTTTTTCTGTACACGTACAGAGACTTTTCGAGACTCCTTTTTCACGTAAACGAATATATTTTTGGGAGGACAAAAACGGTAAAAATGTCTTAAATTTCCAAGAATTTTCGACGCTTTCCGCTGTAGTATTCGATTCAAATGTATTTCTAATGGCAAAAATTGAATTTGCTAAGGCAAAAACCGTTAAATTTCCTAACGTCTGGCACTGATTATGGTGCTATTCTTCTCAACGAATCTAAATTGTTGAGTTTAGCTTCAATTAGTCAGAATATTCTAATGCTTCAAACAGTTGAGTAATTTGCCCTGCTTGTCTGCTAAAAGCCTGAGCTTGAGGTGAGTTTAAGGTTTGTATATCAAAACTGTGTTTGACACACTTGATAATTTCCTGTTTCTCTTCTTAACCTTTTATTGGCCAACGTTCCCAATCGGGAACATATTTTCAAAATTTTGTCGCAAAACAACTACTCATCTAATTTGAATAAGACTTGTTTTGGATGAGAAACAAGATGTTTGCCTATCCTGTGAGAGCAATTTCAAAACTTAATTATGTGTATGTGCTATGCTATACTGTCTTAAGTTGGACAAAAATGACGAAAGTTTGTCATGCTTAGAAATTTGCATATTGTCAATCAACATACAAAATTTTTGAGCCAAATGTCATGCAGTCATGTTTGCAGAGGTTTTCTGATCATTTTGGTATGTTATTCATTTTTATTTAGTTGTTCATCAAAAGCAATGGTTAAATTTATATTGATGTTCCCGTTTGGGAACGTTGGCTCCTAGGAGTGCAAAAATATTTAATTCCTGGAAAGAGAACAAAATCCATGGGGCAGCATATTTAACCTCGGCTATGCTCTTTAGTGACCTCTCATGCATTCCTTCAATTTTCTAGAGCTCCACAAGCATTCTGGTATGACTCCAATGCACATATGCAAAATATTAAATGCAGGTTTATGGGATTCTTCACTTGATTCTATGTGTTACAATTACACAACAATGTAGCTCTTGATTTCTAGCTGTTTATAGGCAAAAATTCAAGTGTTTCTGTAAATAATTTTAGGTGGTTTTGCAGAAATTACCTGCTCTACCTTACTTTGCTTTATTTTTTTCTATAACTTACAGAGCCATGAATCTTTAGAGGCTTAGACACAAAATTTATTGAATTCATGCACAATATCAAGTGTTTTTGATGTGTAGAACTTGCACTGTATTCTATCAGACTTTATATAACTACTGATTTCTAACATTTTTTAATAGCTCAGAAGCATGCTAGCAACATAACTAAACTTTGAGTTTAAGTTTATCAGACTATCGATAACAACTGCGGATAGGTAAATGTCCGAATGAGTAAACATATGATATTATGACTTACTTTTATTCACTGTAAAATTTCACTTATTGTAAAATTGTATGAAATTGTCAAATAGACTATACTACGCCCTGACTTCCTGTTATCTCCCGAATCTTGATTAATGCTTTCCAATTTTTAGTATACCGACATACGTTGACGCAGTGTAAATAGCTCTGAGATTGCGGGCATTAGTTCAACAGCGTAGAAATGAGAAAATCAATAAATTTCGAAAAATCCAGAAAAAACGAAAATACAGATTATAGCTCAATAATAGCTTTTTACTCATCTTAGCTAGACATTATTTAATGTTATCTAGAAAGCAAGCAAATCCAACAAAAAGCAAATATAAAGTTACGGTGTCTACTGGAAGTTTTTTGGTTTTCTGAGGGTTATGGTTCCCATAAGGTTTCAAATACTCAAAACCACACCCTTGTAGGCTCTCTATTAGACAATTTGACACTTTAGATTACTTGTGTTATCAATGTTTGTAGCAGATCGCTTTAATCTTGCATGTTTTGCAAAACATTACAGAACATGAAATATGGCAAAAATGTTCCCCAAGAAGCCAACGTTCCCAAATGGGAACATATGAACAACATGATAGAGAGGAGAGCTTTTTCTCTGGTTTTTTGCATACAGTCTTACATTTTACATATTTGAAACATATTAAGATTGCATTACTGTAGCACATCTGCATCATAGAGCGGACTGTAAAAGGTTAAAGCTTCAAAATTCTGTTAAAACCTTTTAAAAAACCAAACTTTTCGATGCCCGCTTATTAAGTTTGGAGGTCTTATCAATTAAAACACAACCAAATTCTTCTTGGAAATGGTAAAAAGTGTTAAAACTTTTCTATTGATTAACTTTTCTATTGATTAGAATTGTGGTCTTTTCTTGTTTTTTTATGTGTCATTGTTTCACTTTACATCATAGAAATTAATGTTGAAATTATGAGGCTTGAACTAATAAACATGATGTCTAATTGTTGTAAAACAAATTTAAACAAACAAATAAATAAATTAGATGTTGGATGATAAGTAAATATGAAAAGGAAAGGAAATTTGCAGAAGCGGTGGTACAGCAGTTCTTGACAGCAAAGCCTATGATATCCTATTTATGTAGGAATCAACGCCAATTTTAGATCCCTAATATGCAGAAAAGTACAAAAATATAATAAAAATCGTTTTTTCTCGAATTTCTTCAGAATTTAGGTCAGGCTTTTTAGTTTTGATTAAAATTGAAATTACAATAAAATTCTTTCTGGCTCACTGCCACTATTTCTATCTCTTGTTGTCTGCATGTCCAAGGACAGAAAAATCATTCAAATCGAGGGAAAATGTAGCATGACTACTGGACCTCTCCAAAATCCGGCAGACCCCATAATTCGGTCGCTGCCCATATAAGTATCACTTATGTATCTTTTCGTAAGTTTCAAAGTGTCTTTCCCGAGCTCCAAAAATGGTGGGCTAGCATACATACGTGGGCGTGGGAGGTGGTTTGGAAGGTATGCAATGCACCCCCGCAGGAGGCCGAATACCCCATCCCCCAGAAACCAAAATACATCACTCCAAAATTCAATTTTTGAATTTTTTGTTGTTGTTTTTTTCGCAATTTTTTGATGCCAACGGATAGTGCTCGATGAGAAACGTTGAAAAATGGTGTTTTTCCGTAATACCACCATTTTTAAGATCATTTCTTGAACTTTGAAAAATCTTGCACACCTACCCCAGAATTTTGGTGCTACCTATGTATGGTGGGTAGCATCAAAAATACAATTTTCAGGCGTTTCTAACGATGCTATATATTTCTGGAGCATAAAGGCATAAAAAATTTCGAAAAAAATCCAAAAAAGTCTAACACATTGAACAAAATATAGTTGAAACATGAGTATGCGGCGCGAAGCGCCGAGAATTTGATTTTTTTTTGAGAAAACAGATGGCTAAAAACGCTTATAAAGTACCTTTTTACGAATTTTTAGGAAAAATTTTGAAAAATTTCGAAAAATCGCGAATTCTGGGGGAAGTGAAAAACTTCCTGGGTGAATGACCTTTTTCTGGGAGGGGTGAGAACCCCAATACCCCCAAACCACCCCTGGATCATGTATGGTTACACCTGATTAATTTTACACAGGTACACATAAGTAAGCAGAAAGACCGCTTTGACCCAAAATTCTAAAAATATAAATTTTCATACCTTTTTTTGTACTCTTAGTGTCTTCGAATATTAGCTGCCGAACAAATAAGCGTTCGTCTCCAAAAAAGCGGATAACCAAACACGTTTATCCCTCAGAAAATGATTTCGAAATAATGTTAAGAAAACAGTAAATACCTAACAATAGCTACATAGCCATCTCAGGAGACCATAAAATTAATTAACTAAATTCTTTATACACAAAAAACGCAAGGAGGAAATTAAAAAATGAAGGAAATTAAAAAGTAGAGAAAAAACAAATTGACTAAAAGCAGATAACGTCAAAGCATAGCAATAATAGCAACTGATAAGCGTATTACTCTGTAAATCTGACCCCTGATTGGAAAACATTCCTTATCATTCAGCAAATTATAGGCGCCTAATCCGGATGCGTTAACTACTACATCAAACCCATTTTGACAGATCTAGAAGAGCGAAAAATGGACGGTAACAACAAATAAAAAACACAAATCGTACATAATGGTTAAAGAATAATCGCTTGCTAACAAATCATTCTTTCGGCCAGCGAACTGTGCCATTATTTTGAAAAGAGAAAATGAATTAATAATAATTTTTCACTGAAGCAAGAAGGACGTAAAAAACTCAAAAAAAGCAGTCGAAATAAGGCCAAAACAAGGCTAAATGAATAAACTTACGATAATCATAGTCTGATAGAAAAAAATGTAAACGACTAAATTTGTAAAGAGGAAAAGCTATAAAGCATTCAAGAATGCCAACTAACACATTGCACATGCACACTGGAGGGGGTTATGAGGGGTAGGGTATCCACTCTACCAGGACTCTTGAAAAGCATACCACCTCGAACCAGTGTTTTTTGTGCATTCGGCAAAGATTTTTCCCGATGTACAAAGACTTTTGGGACCGTATTTGTACATGTACAAAGATTTTTGGGAAGACGAAAAACGCAAAAAGATTCAAAATTCGCAAAAATTTTCGGCGCTTTGCGCCGAAATGAGTAATTGTGTGTTCTATACATATATCTTTACAATGTCAGAAATTGCATTTTGAAAGGGAAAATGTCAAATTTTTCGGCGCTTCGCGCCCTTTCAGAGACGATTATTAGTGATTTTTGCCCTCGGAAATCCAGAAATTAGCTGGAATACACTGCCAAAGGTCGAACAACTCTGTTTTTGCCACACTAAAATCGCTACTATACCATATTATAGCACCCAAAAATTTCTGTGTACAAAATGTACAAAGACTTTTAGGGACCATCTATGTAAATGTAACAAACAAAAACCACTGCCTCGAACCAAATCTGAACTTCCGGACTGAAACTATTGCTCAAACCTTGAAAAAGCGTTGTTCAGGCAGTTTCATTCGATTATTTTGTATATATCTGAGATCGCAAGTAATTCCATCTACCTTTATTATTATTTGATTCCATGCAAATTTAACCACAAATGTTCACGAAAAATAAAATACAACGAATTAAGATTCAAAATTGACATCAAATAATAGAATAACTCATTTGCCTCGCTCAAGGAAACTCGAATTGCTCCCCTCCAAGAACTGTTTGACCGTGTGCATTTATGCATAGGTGCACAAGGTCAGGGTCGGCATGTTCACAATTTTTTTTGCTGTTTTAACGAAGAAAATGGTCAAAATAGCCTATATAACGTTTTTTCGTGGTAATATCACATTTTTGAAGCATATTTAGTCCATTTTAAATGCATTATATCACTTTTAACACTAAAATTGCACAAATTGATCAATTTTGGGCACTTTCGTGAGTAAAAAGTACATAAATCTAAACCTGCAAAATTTTTGACATTTTTACTGCTTTTTACATCAAAAATTATGCAAAAAACGTTCCATCCGCTCAAAATCGTGAGACAGATAACCTGTCCGGCTGACCCTTCAGCAATGTAATACCCCTGACCCCCTCCTATCTGCATGTATGCATTTATGTATCACATGCAAAATGACAGAAGAATGAATAGACTAATAAAAATAAATGGTCAAGTACGAAATCAACGTAAAATTGGTGAAAAATCAAGCATACTCTTATATCTTGATGCTTCTATATCAAATGATAATCCTAGTCAGACATGCACGTGGGGGTTAGAGAGTCGACAAGACCACAGATTTTCAGCATGGACGGTCCTGAGGGGCTCAGCCGACCTGAGGAATAAAAATGTCAGCCAAAATGTCAAAATTGAAAATAATAAAAAAGTTATGAAAAATAAGTAATAAATAAAATAATAAAATAGCCAAAAATGACCTAAAAAACGGTTTAATTTAAAAAAAATAGCGAATAAACTGAGCAAAGTTCACATCGCAGTTTCTAATCACTTTATAACACTTTCACAAGACCTTGATTATCATTAATTTTTGGCTTTCATATTGCCATCCCAAAAAAAATTTTCATCTTTTTTTGCATTCTGGGGGTCTCTAGCATAGGTTGGCGGCACCGAAATTCTGAAGGGGTGCAAGATTATTCAAAGATCAAAAAGTGGCCTTAAAATTGGTGATATGGCGAAAAAGCACCATTTTTCAACGTTTCTCATCGAGCACTATCCATTGGCATCAAAAAATTGTCAAAAATTGAATTCTGGGGGTGTATTTTGGTTTCTGGGGGTAGGGGGTATTTTGGTTTCTCGGGGGGTGCATACCCCCAAACCCCCGCACGCCCAGCTGTGGTCTCTGGACCCCCACTCAACTCAGCTTTGAACAAAGAGTTCTGGCACATTAGCTTAATAATCAAGCTGAGTATTAAAACCAAATAATAAGCCGAAAAAAGCAAAATTTAAACCACTTGTACTATAAAATTGCGCACTTTTCTCGCTTAAAATACAGCGCTATACTGATAAATAAACTAATTGGTACACAGAAGCATCAAAAGCGTGAAAAAATAAATGTTGCTAATTTAAAGAGTCGAAAAACTATACCAAGTCAAGATCGTCGAGATTTGCTAATTTTCGCGTCAGGACGACACCTCCGTTTTCACGGAATCTGCAAATAAATACATACGAGTATCCTGATGGCTGGTTAAGAGTATCTGCAAGCTTTGGAACCGTTTTCAGTAAATTCATAGATTTTCAGTTACATTGCTATCCTACCACTAATTTATTGGTACGTTATTGCATTATTACTGTAGTAGAAATAAATAAATGCTTGAGTACTCAAAAATTTGATTAAATTTTAAACACAACTTCATTTTGAAATTCGTGGTTTAGTCTTAGTAGTTCAGAAAAAGCAAAGGCACACAATCAAATCGACAATCGAAGTAGTAAAATACCAAATCAGATTATATAGGCTAGCGCAAATAGGCTATACCCCGATGTGAAAATTAATAACGCTGGCTGATGTGAGCATAATACTTCAGAACCGGCTGCATTAGAGGGGCTGTTGCTATTTGTTTACAGCCTGCTTCGATACTGTTTACACGCCGTAAGCGTCATTGATTCTGCTATCGATTTACTTCCTCTTTTGACGATATCTTGAAATTTTTGCACTTATCAGGACGCGTATCTACTCTGGGGTTTGAACAATGTGCGAATTAATTTTTTTACTGCAAATTGTCAAAAAAGGATACCTACATATACACGCAGTATTGTGAGACAATGCGGAAACAATGGGGCACACATGCACACTGAGGGGTATGGGGGTATCCGCCCTACCAGATACATTTGAAAGGCATACCCCCTCACGCCTTTTTCGGACCAAAACCTATTGCTAGGGCTATGAAACAGCGCCAAACGATGCTCAGCAGTATGATTTGAAGTATTTTTCCAGTAGTACTCTGTCCATTCATTCAGCGCCATAATTAGCCGTGAAAATTAATCATTTATCCCCTATCCCTAAGTAAACTCGGTCGTTAAGCCCTCCCAGAACTTTGGACCGTGTGCATGTGTGCTCTGGGGTTTAAACAATGTCGAAGTGAGGTGCAAACGGATCGCCGTAGCGCACGAACTGCTGGCAACTAGCCGAAAATTTTTACGTGGTTCAAACAAAGACCATTTATCTATAATGCAGCTGGTTTTAAAATTCTATGCCAATAATTGCCCAAGTTATGATGTTACATCAGGGTGCAGCCTTTTTTATCAGCGCGACATTATGGCCGAAAACGATACAGTATGACGAACGAAAGAAAATAGCCACAAACTGACTCTTCGGTTAAGCAGGCTAAAAACTTCGTCGGCTCTAAGTAGCAAGTTGTGAAGAAGTAGCCGTCCCTGATATAAAACCGGTTGCGTAAAATTAAGCTAAAGACAAATATGAAAAAGCAGCACTTAAAGTTTGACCAACCCATGTCAATAAGTTCTGATTTGGGAACGCGACGAAAATTAAGAACGAAATTCGCCCAACTTGGCAGTTCCTAAGGCAAACGGGTGGAAACTAGAGCATTAATATTATACATATAACAGGAGATGGGGATCTCCCCAACCAAACTTAATTGTCCCCCATCCCCCGAAGTCAAAAATTTCATGACCCGATTTTTCGGAAAAAAAATTATTATTTTGGCAGTTTTTAGCCAAAAATCGGAGGTCATTTACCCTCCCCCCCTAAAAATGGCCGGGGAGCATGAATGATCTTGGGGGATTGGGGGTTTCAGGTTTTCAGCCAACCCAGAGAAATTTTCACCCCCGCAAAAATTCTTTCACCCTCATCCAAAATTGGCGATTTTTTGAAACTTCCCAAAAATTTTCTAGAAAATTGTAGAAAAGATGCTTTTTTAAGCGTTTTTAGCATTTGCTCAAAAAGTGCCGAATTTTCGGCGCTTCGCGCCATTATACTCATGTTTTGACTATATTTTGTTCAATTTGTTCCGACTTTTTTGATTTTTTTCGAAATTTTTTCTGTTTTTATGCTCTAGAAAGATGATGCATCATCAGAAACGCTGAAAAATGATGTTTTTGACGCGTACCTACCATTTTTGGACCCAAAAAAGGCACTTTTTAATTTCATCCCCCCACCCAGAGTTCCCAAGCAGTGCATGTATGCCGGAGAGTCCCCAACAAAATTTTAAGTTGTCACATGTATGATTAATATCATAGCCTAACTTAAGGGCTTAAATCGTTTTCGAAAATTTTTGGGAACAAAGAAAACTAAAATAATTGGCAAAATCGAATAAATAAATAAATAAATTTTAGAAAAGATGCAGCCTTCTAACGTTTACTCAAAATTTTTTGTTAATTTGGATCGTGATAATTATTTACATCGCCGGGCAGAAAAATTCAAATTAACAAATTTTAAAATTAAAAGGAAAAGGAGTATCAAAATAGGGATGTCAGAAAAGAATCCGGGGGTTCGCTTGAACCTTCCTTGGATCGAAAAAAGATTCGTGCAGAATTCAGAAGAACTCTAAGAATTGAATTTCAAAATCCTACTCGATTTTTTACCATTTTTTGATGCAATGGAGCTTGACGAGAAACGTCGAAAAATCGTAATATTCATTTTTTTATCATTTTTTCTATCATTTTTTGGCATTTTTAAATTTTCGAAAATTTTTCGACTCCACATATATATATATCGTCATTTATCGTTTTATTGAATTCTAAAGTTGAATAGGTTAAAGATTATAAAATAATAAATTAAATTGTAATTTATAAAAGGAGAGGACGGTGACAAAAGCATGAAGGAATAATGTAAAAGTGAGTTTTAAGGACAAAATCAGAAAGTACCGTAAATTCGTCAAATAATTCGTATCCAGACACATAGCCGGCGCCGTATTTCTTAGCATCTTGACTATTCGAAAGTTTTCGCATAAAAGCGAAAGTTTCTGTCCCCCAACGTCTGAAATAATTATCAGAATTAACATGAGCGGATTTGAGGGGAGGCGTGGGGGAGCGCCCCCCATTGGTCCAAAATAGTTGGCGAGATAAAGAATGGATATGTAACTTGCAATGATTTTTGGCCGTCAGTGATCTCAGTGATTTTCATAGCTATTAAGTATTAACGGTATTTATTTACTTTATTGGCGGTCTGGAAGTCATATTTTTCGCATGGAATAGGTTTCAAAATGATTTCAAGAGCCGAAACACCGATTTGAGCATATTTTTCTTCTATTTTGAAGCGTCAATTTTAAAATTTTTCAAAGGTGCACGTCAAATGCTACATGTAATTGTCCAGGGTGTGCCGCCGTCCAGCTGGCCGTCCGTCCAGGGAGTGCAAAGATTAAGAGCGCGAATTTTCCACGCGGTTGGCCGTCCATCCAGCCTGGCCGTCCGTCCAGGCTGGCCGCCCATGCAGCATAACCGTCCACAGTAAAATAAAGGTTAAATGAATGACACGCACGTAGCTGGCCGTCCTGTTTTGGGGGGACCAACACCAATTTCGGGGGACTAAGCACAAAAAGGCCAAAAATAGCACAAAATAACGTTTAAAAAGTCCTCCTTTTTCCGATTTTTCTGCATTTTGGAGGTCCGAACCCCCATTCCCCGCAAAGATGCGTGCTTATACTGTTCAAAGTGGCCGTCCGTCTATGCTATATTTAGTTTCTATTTTAAATGTTACATAATATTGCGACGATACGTATTCTCTGTAGTACAAAATGCACCTAATTGATACGCGTCTAGCACAATAACAAAAGTACCTCATTTGAGTGCGTTCCCGTCAGAAAAAGCATACTTTCAGTTTTATTCAAGTATTCTAGTCATGTTGTGAGATTAGGTGGTGGTTGCCTTGAAGCCAAAATGATTTTGGGAGGGCAAAATTTGTTCCAACTATCATAGGTAGCGCGATAGCGCTACCAAATATAATTGGCCATCGTTTTTCTTGTTTATCACAGCGAGTGCGAAATTTGTGTCCCCCTCACAGCAACAACGGCACACACCTGGGAGATGCGGTTTGTTTAATCGATAGATAATTAATAAATTCGATGCCGGTGTTTTTTTTTGTTTAAACTCAATACCGAGTTAGCAATGAGTGTGTAAAGTGTAAACCGAAAAATCAAATAATTTGCGGAGGGCCAATTTTTTTAAAATGTTGCCCCTGAGCTGTAGATTACGAATCTGACCTTAAAATTTCTTTACACTGAATGGTTGTTGCAAAAAAATGTAAAGTATACGGGTTTTTTACTCTTTGCGTGTCCTTCAGCTTATCTAACTCAATTTTAGTTTCTATGCAGTCCAATTGGTTTTATGTTGTAGAAGATTACAATATCTCAAAACCCTTTTTATCTTCTTTACTCAATATTTCTTGATTTGTAATCGTTTTAGTAGTAAAGGATTCGAGGCGAAAAACGAAATTTCTCCAGCTACTCCGCTAAGTAGGCGGAACATGCTAATTATGCTTAAAATGTGCCCTGACCTTAGCGTTACAGATCCTAGTTTATTTTGTTTCTATACACCCAATATTGCGTTATCAGCACAAGTGTAAAGTTTACAATATATCATTAGTGATTAAGTATTAAAATCCGCTGATAGGTTGAGTTCGTGCAAGTGGCTGACGTGTCCGTTCTCGCGTGTGGATTTAAAAAAGAGTAATGGGTTCAAATCTTCTGAATACTGACTTTTTCATTTTTTTAATTCTTTTGGCAAAACCATGCACTTCATCTATTTAGGTTAAGTAATCCGCTGGCTTCTTCATTTATCGTTTTGTAAAACTCCAAATTTATGTTTACTATTTTATTTTTAGGGTCAGTATTTAATCATAGGTAGCGCGTTAGCGCGTACCTATAATATACTTGGGTACCCCCAACACCTGTGCATCCCCCTACATCTATAACGGGACACATCTGGGAGGTGCGGTTTTTTTAAAGAAAGATAATAAAAAAATTCGCTGCTTGTCTTTTTATGTTTTTTCTTCTTGTAAGAAGGTGTAAAGTTTTGGCGTAACGTTATGACATATAGCGAATTTCTGAGGTTTTTGCCGGGCTTGTGGACAACTCAGTATTGACTCTTCAAACAATTTAATGGCATAGATTTGTAGAGGAAGGAATTCTGCAGATTAATCGTTTTGTTTTTTGAATTTCGCCTTAGTTCTCGAATGAGAGTGTAAAGAGTGCGAAAATCTGGGGGTGAAAAGACACATCTTGGTCGAGTTTTCGACTTGTTTATGTCTGCCAACAACTCCGGTTATGAGTTTTAAGAAATTTTTCTGACAGAAATGTACTTCTGATCAAGGGCTATCTTGTGCTTCCCAGCGAACTTTTTAACAATCAATACGCAGTTAGTAACAGGGGTTTAAACTTTACACTCTAGTGGATGAGTAAAGAAACAGATTTTGTCCAAGATTTCTCTGACAACTTTTTCGGTTATGAGTTGGGATGAATGGAATAGAATAGAAATAAAGTTACTTCTAAGGGCTACACGTCGAAGCAAGCCGCGTTCAAAATAACGTAATATTGAGTTGTTTATGGGGGTGTAAAGTTCGAAATCTGAGGTGTAAAATGGCCGAAGAAACAGGTTTTTTTCGTATTTTGATTGGTAAATCATATCAAATATTTTGCGCAACATAAGTTTGGCACATACAAACGTACTACAATCAAAGGGCTACAAACTGGCCCCGAACCGAATTTATTTACACTCAATGGGGCGTTAGGTTCAGATTTTTAAAGTTTGCAATGTGGTGGACAGTGGAAAATGCGTTTTTGTCCATTTTTTTGTTCGCCACTCTCTCTGTTCAGAAGTCGGGCGAGGTCGAATAGGATAAAAACAAAGTACTTTCTAAGGGGTAAGCGTCACAGCGAATTGCGTTTGTTCACATCAATATTTAGCTTTTTCGGGAGGTGTAAAGTCAAAAAATGGGGAAGTTAAACGTGTTTCTGTCTTGTTTTTTTCTGCCAACTTCTGGGTTATAGAGTCTGGACATAATCTCAAGTCTAAAAATGAACCAGAAACCAAATGTGATACGCCAGTTTGTTTGCAATCATCAGTGGTGTGAAGTGGTTTTCATCTGCTACTTATTTGTCCTCGGGCCATTGTGGAGACTAGAGCTGTGCCGGGGCCGCCTTTTTTGCCGGGGCCGGGGCCTAGGCCCCGGTGCCGGGGCTGGCCGGGGCCTGGCCGGGGCCAATAATAGCGTGCTTTACCATGCTCATAGTACGACCCTGCCCTACCCCTTATATGTACCTATGCATATATTCTTGTTTGTAGATATGCACGTCAAGCGTTAATATTTGTTGGGATTACAAGATATAACAGAACATGGGCATCGGGGGATCTAGACCCCCAAGAATTCACATTCTCCCCCCAAAAAAAATCCGCTAGACCCCCCAGAAATAGATTTTCAGAATTTTTTTTTGTTTTTCTGCGGTATTTTGGTGCTAATAGATAGCTCTCATTGAGAAACGCGAGAAAACGGTGTTTTTTTCGCTCTATCATATATTATCAGGCACTTTTTGACTTTGAAAAATTTTGGACCCCCTAGAATTTTTGAGCTGCCCATGTATGGATTTAACTCCTCTGACTTGGATGCGTTTTTCAATGTGCTTTACTTTGCACTTTTTTAGGCTTATTATTCTATTTGTTCTGATAGACGTATGTAGCTGTCTGCTACCAAGCAAGCTGGAAATGCTCGTCTATATGAATTGCAATTTAAAATATGTCAATTTTGATTATTAACTAGAAATTTGCACCAATCTGACATAGTGAAATAAAGATTTGAATTAGCAAGATCTGTGGTTTGCTTGAAATTGAGTTTGAAGGTAAATCTGCCCAAACATTATCAATTTTCTACATTATAATCAATCCTAACATTGGCCCGGCCCCGGTGCCGGAGCCAGCCTGCACCGGCAGGCCGGGGCCTAGGCCCGGCGCCGGGGCCGGGCATGGCTCGCGGCCACAGCTCTAGTGGAGACTTAGTTTTTCATAATTGTTGATCGTAATATCAGAGTAATAGGTATCAGAATTACGAATCCGACTGAAATTTTCTACACTCTGTGGTTTTGTAGAGTATACACTGCATATTAACTTTAGTTCTAGAGCCTTGCAGAAGCTTCGATTTTTTCTAAAGTCTAAAAATGTACCAGAAATCAAATGTGAGACGCCAGTTGACGCATGTTTGCTTATACTTAACAGTGGTTTTAAGTAGTTTACAACTGATGTTTATTTGTTCTCAGGTTATTGTGGAGACTCAATTTTTTCATAAATCTCTGTCGTAATATCAGAGTATCCACTAAAATCTTCTTTACACTCTGTGGTTGTGTAAAATTTACACCGTATATTAAGTCTAGTTCTAGAGCTCTATATGGAAGCTCAACTTTTTTCAACATGTTCTACTGTAAAATCAGAATAATCTGACTGTTAGTTTTCTCTACGACCTAGTAGTTGTGTAAAGTTTGCACTATACATTATTTGTTAATATGTAGTTTATACTACCAATTTATTTTACTTCCAAATCTGACCGTTAGTGTTCCTTACATTTGATATTTGCGTAGACTTTATGCTGAAAAACTTTGTTCTGTTTAAATCATGTAGGTTGTCTTGTTTAAAAGGGATAATGCTGATTTTATGAACAATATTGTTTTCCGCGTTCTTGGACTGCTGTAGTTATTGTGGCATGTTACTGTGTATGCCATACTGACTGATGTATTCTCAGATCATGCTAATTAAATTAGGGTACTAGCAAAGAAAAATGCTCCGATGGAACAAAAAAGATGAATATACTTGGAATCGTGGATTTTTAAGGATGTAAAAAAGGAGGGGACTAGGAAAAAGCTACCCAAGTCGCGAAATCTGCTAAAAATCACACTTTCTCTACGCAACGCAAAAAATCGAAGTATATTCTGCGGCCTCTAAAAAAGTGTCTTTTTGAATAATTTTCAAAATTTCAGATAAGAGTGTATAAACGAAATTTATAATGTTTACTTATTTTAAGTTGCTGGCAACAAGCAATGCTGACTAACTTCTGTATCCTGATTGATATAAAACTATGTGATATTGTATTTGAAGTTGTTTTATTTTGTTATGAGCATTATAGCAAGCAAAGCAGGGGCCGATTGATTAGTGCACACAATCGTTACGGGCATGCTAGTGTATCTACATTTAGTCTGTTTCAAGTCAACGTACGCGTTTCCTACTGTTTTAAACCAACAATTTCTTCAATTAGTCTTGGATGCATCGATGTTTGCTATTTCATTCAATTGGCTTAGAAAGATTGTTAGTTTACTCAATATCATTTACCATAGCTAATGCATAGCTAATGTGCTGCTTTTTCAATCATTTTTATGCTTAAATATTTATATTAATCTGTTGGCCGCAATATATATACTTCGATTTTTTGCATTGCTTAGAGAAAGTGTGATTTTTAGCAAATTCTGCGACTTTAGGTAGCTTTTTCCTAGTCCCCTCTCTTTGACATCCCTAATAATCCACAACTGCCAAGTATATTCATCTTTTTTGTTCCATCGGAGGATTTTTCTTTGCTAGATCACAATAATCTTTTATTGTATCAGAGTAGTTTAGTAGCTAGAAAATTTCACTTACATTTTTATTGAATAAATAAGCAAAAACTTTTATGGTTGAGTCAGAATAGGGGTGAGAAAGGGATTTAACCCCACCCACCACTCCCGCTGAAGGGGCCAAAAGTTAGGTACTGTCAAGCCATTTGAGCCAAAAATAGTGTATTTTCAAACGATTTTGACGTAAAAATAGCCAAAAACTCAATTTACTATCGTCAAAATCCCGGATTTTACCCCTCCTGACCCTAAAATCTCGAATTCACCCCTCCCTGGCTAACCTGACCTTGCGCGTCATGTATGCTATTCACTAAAAAATCTATACACCGCCCATAAACTATCTTTTACAAAAGCGACCATCGTACAACTGTCGGACAACCGAGACGGTCGGAGAAATGAAATTTCGAGCAATCTTAAAATGACTTGTTTCATGCTAAGAAGAGGAAATAATACAGTCGGTGAATTAGGACGGTCGCAGAAACGTGACAGAGCTGATAGCTTATCTAGCCAATTGAAGTGGCCGCCCTGGCCGGGCGGCCAGGCTGGATGGACGGCCACATAGGACGGACGGCCACCCTGGAAAAATGTAACTAACAGGAAGACGGCCACCTCGGACAGTACCCTAAAAACAAGTGGAAATCGAGCAGTAATTCAGGCGCCTAAACTCCTTCGCCTGAATTTCAGAAATTTTCGGGCACTTCGCGCCGAATTCATGAAATTCATTGTTGTTTGCACAAAATTGCCGAAGTCCAAAAAATTTTTCGAAAAAAGCTGCGCCAAAAGCGATTTTAAATGAAATTAGACAACGTAAAACGCCGAAAAAATGCAATTTCGCATGCGAAGGGCATATTTTAGACCTATTTTCGACTATTTATGGAAAAGATGGGGTACCGCCCCCCTCAGGAAAATCCTATATCCGCCACTGAGAATAAGTACAAAGAAAATGCTAATAACACGAGCACTTATACACAGCATGCGAATCTAGGGGAGTGAAATTTTAAAGTGCCTCTTTGTGGCTCAAAAACGACGAATACGCGTCAAAAACAGTCTTTTGGCGTTCCTGACGATTCACTATCTTTCTAGAGCATAACAACATAAAGAAATTTCTAAAAGTACAGAAAAATTTGGATGGATGAAACAAAATATAGTAGAAAAATGAGTATATACGGCGCGGAGCGACAAAAATTTGACACTTTGAGTCAAAAGATCGCTAACAACGCTTAAAATAGCACTTTTCCTGAGAACTTTCTGAGATTTTCGTGAAATCGCGAATTCTGGGCAGGTTCGGTGGAATCTGCAAGCCGGAAATAGTTCATAAACAAAATATTAAAGTAGGAATAGCGTTTGCCTACGATTTTCCAGTGTCTAATTTTATTCAGATTCCTTTCTAGCGCGGAATTCGGAAAAAAGATTTAAGTTGAAATTCAGCGTTAAGCATGCTCATCACATATTGCAGTAGGGCTTAGGCGGAATTCAAAATAACCTCTAAGGGACTAAATTTCATCTCATTTCTAGCATACGCGTATTTAAGTACCTAATACATTCGCCTATTGTTCAGCGGCGAAAATTTTGATTTTAAAACTAATGTATGTATGGAGGGGCGTATGCAGGATTTTATTTGGGGGGGGGGTGAAATTTTTGAAGTCCTATATCTCTAGGCCCATTACGAGATAAGCGAAAATAATGGTATTTTTAAGCATTTCTCGACAAGATCTATGCCATATTTAAGAAAAAATTTTAGAAATATTGGAAAATTTTCTGCTTGATTCCAACCTTAAATATAAAAAATCTATCCTTTAACCTATGTGTATGACTAATTTATCAATGTCAGGTTACAGCTTGACTCCAAAACAAATGAACTTGTAATTCTTGATTTATTTTAACATGACCTCATTTTTCTGCAAAATTCGGTTATGTATGTCCCCGGCGCCTATAATTTGCCGCCGATTTACTTTCGCATCACCCGAAATATGATGAAAATGAGCGAATGTCAGGTTACAGCTTGACTTGAAAACATTTAGAAAAATCTTGTCTTTGCATTTAATTTTGTGCTTTTGCAATGAAAACTACTGGAGAGAATTATAAAAGGGCGCAAAGCACCAAAAATTGTTTGACATATTCGCCATTCATTCATGCAAAGGTTGTATTATATAGATGTTAATGCTTTAAGAATTGAACATTGATTTAGGGTCAGATACAATCAACATATTATTTAATGACGCTTGCTTTTCTCAATATGAGTTATAGTGCTGTAACAAAACACAACTCTAGATTAAATAATTCATCTTAGTACTAAGCTCCTTTATATTTTTTCGCTATCAATATTTTGTAAAATTTGTTTCAGAGTTAGCTTTTACGAGTCAAATGTGGGTTCTCAGGTAAGAAATATGATAGAATATAAGGAATCTGGCGCTAAGCGCCGTAAAATTTTAAGGTTGAGTAGCTCAAAAGTGCGCTAAAAACGCATTTTGGCTGTCCTCTTGGTAGACTTCGAGAATTTTCTATTTTTCCCTTTACCTTGTGAAAAATAAAATATTTTTTCATTTTGTGTCTACCCTGGCTGGTTATGCCCCGTTTGTATGTATTTATGTATATAACTCACTGGCAAAAAATAATATTGACACAAAAGAGTGACTTTCAGGCGACCGAGAATATAAATTAATGCCACTTAATGAAGATTTATCTACACCGAACGAGCCTAAGAAAAATTTGAGACTGGTCGAAAAAAATTTAAAAAACCATGCACCTCGCCAGCGTTATGGAAAACAGAAACCTTCTCGACGTGCACTTGAGAGAGAGAGAGAGTAATTTTGGGGCAAGAGACGATTGGCCTCTACCGCATCAACTAGATGCACTCAGTGAAAAATATTTAAAGTCGTACTCAAACTCAGCTTCATTCTGGCCCTGGGCGCAAACTGGATGCCAAAAACCTGCCGCTATATCGCTAGTCGTATTCGGCGAAAACTTGTCGGCGATCAGGGTGACCTTAATCGCGTTTATTAAGACATAAAGCGGAAATTAGTAGATGCAAATCGATCAAAGTGATACATAAATAGAGAACAAACAAGATGCGAGAGCTTTGATGAAATAACTGAAGGCTAGTAAAAAACTGTCCTACCTTGCATTTCGGTTCTTGCTTCTGAATTTCCACGGCGCAACTTAGACCAATAATTCCAGCCCCAATCACTGCAACTGACATAATTATGTACCTGGTATTAGAGTGAGGTAATACGTCTTCTCCGTTAAATTACAATCTAAGCTCGGAAACAAATAGGTATGTGCAATCGCTATAAAAAGTAAACTTCGCTGAAGTCTTCGACTTTTGCTAACTTCTTCACTGCTGATAGATAATTTTATGTTAAAATCAAACAACTGACATACATATGTACATACATATGTACATATGTAAGCACTAGGAATGTTATTCGAACGCAAAGGGTGTTTTTTGCACTTTTAAAAAGTTCAGAGTCCACAAAAGTTAGATAGCGCTACAGGTGATTTATGACCTATCAAACATCACAAATTGAAAATTTCGTATGCGGTGTTGTTAAAACAAGATGAATAATTGAGCAGTAGGAATTAGGCATGGGTCAATTGTTACATAGACCAGAAATTTCGACACCCTTGCCCGCCAGGCCACACATATCGCAGGTGAGACAAATAGTCTGCAAGGATACGATCTCACACCATAGCAAATGCGCAGAATAGCCGGTCGAGGATCCATCGAAGCTTTATAAAAACTGTGGTTATAAATTCTAAAGTAACGTAATTAAAAAGCTAATTATGCAAAAAAGTTTTGCTTTTCATCCATTTTTCTTTTTACATCAATCTTCCCGAAAAAATTTTTATTTCAGTCTTGTGACTACCCGTAGACATTTACATTTTCAGACCCTCAGCATCCGGAAACCGGAAAATCCGGCAGACCCCATAAGTTTTTTTGCACAATGCAAACTTTTTTGGCCTCCTGAAAAGAAACGTTTTGGCAATTTTTGCGCGGTGCAAAGAAAAATCTGAGGACGATTTGGGTAAAAGAGTTGATCTTTGAACAACCAGGTGACTTATTGATCAAATGACCGAAAATTTCGGTGCTTCGCGCCGATTATGTTCCAGAGATATAATTTTTTCCCATATACTGACAACTATATGTACACCATGAGAAATTTTTCATGTCGTTTATCACTTTAGTACTGACATGCTTACATTGCATAGCCCGTTACTAAATTAATTTTTTATTCATTTTGACAAAACACACATGATGAGGAATGAAAATGCGTTAAGAAATAAGAAGGACAAAACATAGATCTGGTCTACATATGTACTTTTTTCCTTTGAAATAATTTACTAAACTTTGAATTTCGATTCCGCACAATTTCTTTCTCTTGGAAGGAACAACAACTTATGAACACTTAGTAGTGGAATAACATACTTTTTCTTCATTAAAGATTCCGCGAATGCCGACTGAATCGTATAAAAATGCATTAAAACAATCACTTCTATGAATACAATGCTAAAACTTTTTGGCACTTTATTTCATGTGATGTAATTTTTCATACTTTTCCGCCCTTTGAGCAGTAAATCAACGGATCAGGCACATATCTCTGGGGGAATGGGAGGTTCGGACCATAACTGGGCGTGAGGGGTTTGGGGGTATCCAGCCCCCGAGAAACCAAAATACCTCCCAGGATTCAATTTTTGAAAATTTTTTCGTTTTTTTTGCAATTTTTTGATGCCAATGGATAGTGCTCGATGAGAAACTTTGAAAAATGGTGTTTTTTTCGCCGTAACACCATTTTTTGCCATTTTTTACCTTTGGAAAAATCTTGCACTCCCTTCCCCAGAACTTCCGCCCACCTGTGGTTCGGACCCCCCAAAAATCAGAAAAATCGGAAAAATAGGACTTTTTAAACGTCATTTTGTGCTATTTTTGGCCTTTTTGGGCTTAGTCCCCCAAAAATTGAAGTTGGTGACCCCCCAAATAGGACGGCAAGCTACATGCCTGCAGCGGATAACAAATGCACATCAATTATTACTGAGATCTTTATATCACAGCAGAAGTACCTCCAAGTTGATGAAAATTGTGTTATTTACATGTTCAAATTTTAATCATATCTTTTGGTTAAATCAAGAAAATCAAAACTAAGTACTAACATAGTGTAATTTTCAATGTTAGTCTCGCTCACAAAATCACAAACAATCCTTTTCAAACTTTTAAACTTGCAATACACAATAGGCCAGAGCTGTGTATGTATCTTTGTCCATGGAAGCGACTAAGAAACCAGTATTTTTGAAATTTTAATAATGAATTTAACTGAAAATAATCAAAAATGCAATAGATTTGTGGCAGCAGAATTAGTAAATAACGATTTTATAATTGTAAACATGCTGTAAAAGACATATTTGATACGGTATTTATTCAACCGCGCAAAGCGCGGAAAATTTTTGTATACATGCGTAGTACAAAAAAATTAGGTCTTGCAAAAGGATTTTGGTAGGTTTTTAGCGCTGTGCAAAGAGGCCTGTGCAAAAAACACCGGACCCCATAATTTTGCTTTCCAGTTTTTCGCGACCAAAAGACCCCAGAATTTGGTTGCTGCCTAAACCCGTCTCCACACCTGGGCTAAACCCTGTTTCAGCCTAAACAGGAAACAGGATGAACCAATCCCGCTACAGACTGCCAGGGCTACAGTTTGAGGGATATTTTGTAGAGAGGGACAATCTGATTTTGGAACCTGGAGATAATTACTCATTAGAACCAGGCAATTCACGCATTTTTATCATTTATGGAACGTTCTTGAAAAACTTGCCAACTAACCAAAAATTTGCAACTAGAACAGGCTTGGGTCTGACCATTGCTCAGCCAGATATGCCCGTCAGGTCCACACACTGATCATAAGACCGTATTCAAAATCTTCTCACTTTTCGTCGTTGATAGCTTATGGTCAATGGTTAATGAATTCCAATGAATGGTCAATAGTTTACACAAAAATCCTAATTTTTAAGCGCTATTTAATGTCTTCATACCTCGTTTTTGCATTTTGTCTTTGCAATACGTGTACACTAAAGCTGTACCAGGACCTGGCCCCTGCACCGACCCCGGGGCCTAGGTCCCGGCCCGGTCATAGCACTGGGGCCTGAAAATTTTAATGTTGCTTTCAGATGCAAATTGTTGCATCGATTGATTGAAATGATTAATTTTAGCACTCAGGTAATGAGCGGAAAGTTAGGTAGATACATCAGACATACTTCTACGTTGTTCTAGATGTCAACAAACTAAGAGCTTCAATTTTTACGAGTCAATAAAAGTGATAAAATTGATACTTAGTCCAATCAACAAAGCTAACAAAATTGCGCCTATGTGACATCAATCATTGCTAAATAGCGTAGTTGTAACTTTTAGTCTCAGTCGCATTAAAAAAAAGGTTTAAAAAGCGTAATATCTACCATTATTCTCAGGTTACGATCGATTTCAATCATTTTCGCGAAAAAGCCTTAACTTTTGTCCGTTTCTGATCTTAGCCTTACCATATCTACCTCAGAATATACGCCCTTTCCCCACATTCCCAATTGCACATCAGCTTGCAACTCTAGTAGACGCAGGAGCAATTCATAGAATGAAATTAAAATAAGACAATGTTTTCATACAATGCCTCAAGAAATTCTTAATTACGTCAGTTTAATTTTAGGGGCATTTACTTATTTGATTTAAAAACTGAAAAAAGTGGAGAAAGATTCATTGCAATCATAACCAACTTGCAAGTATGTATTCTCCTTGAGGAAGATTGAAATTTTTCAACTGAATATGATATTACTTAGAATAAAGGTGCTATGCATATTAATATAATTATTTGTATTTATTATCATATTAATATTAATCCTAATATTACTTCAATATTTTAAATCACTACTAATATGATACATGTCACGAATAAGGACTGTGCACATACATATATGGTGAAATCCCCCACCCTAAGCACGAAGTTACTTGATTCACTTCTGCTGTTGGTGCAGGTGCCTATCCCCGATTCAAAGCCCTAGACCAGCACGTCTGAGCGTCTGAACTAGACCAAGTCTGGGTCACGAGGCCGGTGTGACTGCACAGAACGCTGTTACCATCCGCTACACAAGTGCAGCATCCCATTTATCGACCCCGGAGGGATTAAAAGCTATATAACATAACAAAAGCAAGCATGAAATGTCATATGATCACATTATATGGTGTGTTTCTACGCCCCGAAAGCCTAGGCCCCGGCCCGGTGAAAAAGGCGGCCCCGGTACAGCTCTAGTATATGCATCAGCATCGCAAACATGTTATAGGTTAGGTAGGTATCGTTTCTATCATAAGCGAAGATAAATAAATAACGTAAGAGATATGTATTATACATTGAATAATATCACAACTTCAAAAGCGATTCTTCGATAACTTTGATCTCATCTTCTACTTGTCGCAATTGTTCTTCCAGCTTGAATTTTAAGCCATCTACGCGATCCGCCTTCTCGCGTAAAACAAAATTGGCGTTTTCTATTTTGCATCTCAATTCGACGTAGCGATCGAATCGGCGTAGCGTATTTTCGTTAATTTTGGTAATCGAAGTATCGTCAGCTGGGTTCAAATTTTTATTAATTTCAGAATCGGAAATAAAGCCATCGGTGGATGAGATTGAGCAAACTGCGACATCGGGTTCCGACAAATTCGCGAATTTGCACGGAAATAATTTTAGCAATACGTCCGATTCGTTAATGGAATCTAAGTCGAATAATAAATCACTGGCCTTAGGAGGCTCCGGTAAATCTGGCTCGGGTAATAGAGCCTTCTTGGACGAGGGCATCGCGCGAATCGATCAACGAGTTAATGCACCCTAAATGACTTTTATTTAGAAATCCTAAATAAAAAGAAATTATGCTATATGTATAGAAAACAATTAAAAATCTTTCTCTAACCAAATGGCAGGAAAAGCGCTTATTATATAGCTAAACTTCGGATTATGGCAACTTTTAGAAAAGAATGACAGACAACAATTTGAAGGGTCTAGTTCTTTTATATTCTTACATTGCGTACTAAACACTTTTAATAAGATGACAAGAAAAAATTTGATTAAAGTTGGGCTATTTTGGTGTAGCTACGGGTGGGACTCTAAAGCTGCCCATTTTTCATAGCTAACATATAGGCAGTACCGATACCCTTAGGATAATTATAGCTGTAGTAGGTGATTTCAATTTTCCAGAAATTAAATGGGATAAACGATCTTTCTCCCTGAGTATAGCATTTCTTCACAATGTTTTGAGGTTACATACGAAATTGGGTTACATCAGTTTACACGACACCCTACTCTAGGTAATAATATATTGGATCTGATTTTCTGTTCATACAAATCATGCGTTTTTAACGTCAAAAACATTGAGCCTTTTTCAACTAGTGACCATGACGCCCTACCTTTCGACCTTCTTATTCCCAAAAAATTAGAAGTTGATTCTCCTGAAGAAAACTATGACTTTAGAGAAGGTGATTACGTTTCTATTATACATGATCTATCACTTGTTAGCTGGCCTGATATTTTTTCAACGTGCGTTACTGTTGATGACTTTTATGCTGTATTTTTAGACATTTTGAATTTGACGATCAAATCCCACGTTACCGTTGAGAAAATTATCTTCGAAAAACGCAAATTTCCGAAATACATTCTGAATTTACAAGGAAAGAAACGCAGACTTTGGCGAAAATTACAGAAGAACACAAGTTTGTCGGATGACTACAAAATTGCTAGTAAAAATGTTGATAAATCAATTTCGAATTTTTATGCCAGTGAAGAGAATGAACTCATTAAAAAGGGTTCATCACTGAAAACCTTTTATAATTTTGTTAACACCAGGTTAAAAGGGAAACGTTCCATACCTGATCTTGAGTTCGATGGGCAACCTATTTCTGATGAAACTAAAAAAGCAAACGCTTTCAACAATTTATTTGGTTCTGTTTTCACTTAAGATAAGAGCATTCAACCACTAGATATGGAATTTGTAAAGGCAACTGATCGCCCTCCTTTGATTAAGTTTGAGCTTGATATTGTAGCCTCGGCTTTAAATAAGCTGAAGCCCACTCAGTCAGTTGGTCCCGATGGGCTCTCAGCTTACTTTTTGAAACAGATAAAAATTGTCTTAACTGAACCATTTTCAAGCATTTTCGAAGTTTCATATCTGACTGGCAGGCTCCCACGTTTATGGTTAGAAGCACTTGTTACACCCATTTTTAAAAGGGAGACCCTCACTCAGTCGAAAATTATAGACCTATATCTCTCTGTTGCGTTTTATGTAGAGCTATGGAGTCAATAATTAATCATGCCATCGTGAACTATTTCGACAGAACTGGTCCGATAAATCAACAACAATTTGAGTTTTTGAAGAACAATTCTTGTTCATCTCAGCTGTTTAAGTGTAAAAACAAGTGGACTAAAAGTTTAGACAATCCGTTCCGATGGACATTATTTATATTGATTTATGTAAGGCCTTTGATTCTGTTATCCACTCAAAACCTTTGTTAAAACTTTAATCCTTGGGAGTTGCGTACTCTGTTAAGCTGGATTACATCATTTTTAGCAGGAAGGTCACAAAAGGTAAAGATAAATAGTAGTTTCTCAGAACCACAACCGGTAATTATGGTGGTATCCCTCAAGGCAGTGTGTTAGGGCCTACATTGTTTCTAGTGTTTATAAATGATTTAGTAGATCGTATTAAACTTAATGATATTACGTTGTTTGCTGATGATGCCAAAATTTTTAATGTTTTTTGTAATGCTGATCTCTTACAATCGGATCTAGATTCCTTTCACGCATGGACCAAAAACTGGCAATTGCAAATAAGTTATGGTAAATGTGCAACGTTGTATTTGGGGTATAGAAATCCTAGAAACAACTATAACCTGGGTTTTCAAGATTTACCTGTTTCTGAAGGATCTATTAAGGATTTAGGAGTGTACATTAGTGATGACCTATCTTCTAGCTAGTGATCGACCAGGGCGACTTTTTTGGCCGGGGCCGGGGCAGTACCGGGGCTGGAAAAAATCCCCGGCCCCGGCCCGGCCGGGGGCCGGAGCTGGCCGGGGTCAGACAAGGAAAATATTATTGCATGACACATACTTGGGGTGGGCATAGGAAAAGAAATAATGAGCGACTGCTCCATTCAGTAGTAAATGGCAAGCGCAAAGTTAGGTGCGCCTTTTCATATCAAGTTTTATTACTATTTATGTCACAAGAAACAAATTTAGTTCAGTGTTTCATTGTCTGAATCATCAATAAAGTCTATGTCGCTACTATTAGCACACTCTATATCATTTGAATCTTCGCTACTGCTACTGCTGCTGTAGCGATTGAATGCAGTAGGTATTGGATGTAATAAATGAGACATCACACATTCCTATAAGGGGGGAGGGGTATAACCCCCTCAGGGTCCAAGACACAAGTCACCGTCAGACGATTTTTGGTGAAAACCTTTTGAATTTTTTGAACTTAATTTTTTAGTATGGCAAAAGTGTACCTATCTATTAGAAATTTCACGAAGTGATACATTATTTTAGAATAAGAGCTAGAGTAAATAGAGAAACTATCACAATAAAACATGCATGTAATCGCTTAAAATTTTATGAGGGTCCCTCAGTATACATGTAACGGCTGGAAATCCAGGATAGGGGTGTCTAGCCATTTTTAGAAGAAGGGGGTTAGCGACTAGATCAAAAATGGTAAATCACATAAAAATAGCCAAAAAATCGCAGGTTTCCGCCAAAAAATGGGGAGAGTCAGGATCATACGTGGGCAGCAAGAAAATTCTGCGGGGTGCAAGATTTTTTTGAAGGTCGAAAAATGGCCTTAGAAAATGGTGGTATGGCGATAAAAACACCATTTTTCGACGTTTCTCATCAAGCACTATAGTGCTGGCTTCTAAAAAAACCAGTCGATTTGTAACCTAAAAAAACCACCCCTTTTTTCCATAACCAAAAGGAGATGACTGATGATATTATACTGGCAAACAAGCTATGCCGTGAGGATTACAACTGACCCCTGGTCGCTTTCCGGATCATTCAGAAACTTGAGATATAAATTTGTCGAAAAGTTCCTAAAAATTGCCATTTTCATGATTTTTTTAAAGCATTTTTGAGGGTCAGTATTTCTACCCGTATTCATATTTGGTGGAATCTTTTATGTTTTCACGTTAGGCTCCCTTGCAGACTAATGTCAGAAAAAAATTTAGTTCTCCCATGTCATCCACATAGCTACAGTATACCTTCAAAGCCAAACCTAAAAAAACCAGTTGTAACCTAAAAAAACCAGCGCCAATTTTTACAAAACTTAGCAGGAATGTGCCTCGTAGCACCTTTCATGATGCCTGATATTTATTTTCCACAAAAAATAAGAATCACCCCAAAAACTGCCAAAAAAGTTCGATTGTAACCTAAAAAAAACCACTGTAACCTAAAAAAAGACCAATGCTAAGTATATGTTGCCATGGCAACGAAATTACTTTTCATCAAGTTGCATAATTTTGCACTGATTTCTTGTAGAGGATGTAGAAGAGACTTACCTAGAGTCGTTTTTATCACTTGAAGACTTTATTTGTGAAATTTATAGAACTTTTAATGATATTCAGAAAAAATTATTGATTTTTATATAAATGTGATAAAATGAACGGAAATATCGTTAAAAATGAATTTTTTTCAAAATTGTGATCATTTAAGGTCAACTAACTCTTTTACGCTGCTAACCATGCACTTCGCATAACATTTTGGGGGTGGTTTTTTTTAGTTCCCATGGTTTTTTTTAGGAAAAAGTGGTTTTTATTCAAAATTTCGTATTTCATGCAAACTTGCTATGAAATATGGCGCTTAAAAATTCTTCCATGCAGCAAGTTATAGGCCTAGGGCAGCTGTCAAAAATAGGTGTTTGTTGACTTCTTCAATGCTATTTGTTCTGAAGTTATGAGCCAAAAACATGAAAATGGTTTTTTTAGAGGCCAGCACTATATCCATTGGCATCAAAAAATTGCGAAAAAAACGAAAAAAAATTTTCAAAAACTGAATTCTGGGGGGTATTTTGAATTCTGGGGGGGTATTTTGGTTTCTGGGGTGCATACCCCCAAACCCCTCCCCCACGCCCAGGTGTGGTCAGGATGGTCAAATGTTTTCTGACTTTCAAGGAAGTTCGGGGCTTCAAAGCGTGGATGGGGGATGGCCCAAATCCCCTGTCACATGTATATTTCTCGGCCATTTTCAGGGGAAGGGAGGTGAGCGGCTCCATTTTTGCAGCCGCTTACCCCAAATCTTTAAAATGATAGAATTTGCAATAAGGAATTCTACACCTTTTTACAGTTTTTGTTCTTCAAAAATCTTGCAAATGTACAAAGACGGACCTGAAACGTCTTTGTACATCAGCAAAAATCTTCGCCGAATACAAAAAGACCGTGCTTCTAAATGTGATAATTCGGCCTGAATTTAGTTGATAATATTAGTTCGGCGCGAATTGCCGAAATTTTTATGAGCTTGTTGATGGAATTCACACACAAAACTCGACTGAGAAAGCTAAAACAACTTGTACTACAAAATCAGAAATATTACAAAAATTGTAATATGCGAATTGAATCTTGTAATAAGCAACACTGCGCTTAGAATGGAAAAATGGAAAATGTCAAATATTCAGAAACCCAAAAATTAGCCAAATACACTACTAAAGGTTGAAAAACTGTTCTACCACACTGAAATCGTTACTGTACCATATTAAAGTATACAAAAATTTGCATGTACAAAACAGTGTCTTTTTTGTATTCGCCAAAGATTTTTCCCGATGTACAAAGACTTTTCAGGACAATCTTTGTACATATACAAAGATTTTTGGAAGATAAAAAACTGTAAAAAGGTGGTAAATTCGAAAAAATTTTCGGCGCTTCGCTCCGATGTGAAAACTTGTCTGTACAGGCCCGTATCCAGCGGGGGGCGGGCGGGGCCTGCCTCCGAAATGGGAAAAATTTTTGTTTTTCCCAAGGGTCCCCCAAAGGAAAAATGAAAAATTGGCGAAGTTGGTCTGAAACACCGCCAAAACAGGTTTTGTAGCACACTTTTGAGCTAGAAAACACAGGAATTTTCCGGCGCTTCGCGCCGGATTTATTGTTTATGTAAGGTTTTGTCTTCTAAACCGCTGAAAGTCGCTCAAATTTGAGTTAGACATAGAAAGTATGTCAATTTTTTTCTAACGCTTTGCGCTCGGATTCATTATTTAGCTATAGTTTTTGCCTTCTAGCTTACTCAAAACAGCTCAAATTTGAGTTATGACATGGGAACAGGCTCTGTATCCAGGGGCGGGTGGCTCGCCCCCCCCCGAAATGGGGAGAAAATTTTTGTTTCTCTCAAGGGTCCCCTGAAAGGAAAAATGAAAAATTGGCGAAGTGCGTCTGAAACAGTGCCTCTAAACAGGTTTTTTAGCGTACTTTTGAGCTAGTAAACTCAAAATTTTCCGGCGAATATGCGCTGGATTTATTGTTTACGTATAGTTTTGTCTTCTGAACCGCTAAAAATCGCTCAAATTGAGTTAGATATAGAGAGCATGTCAATTTTTTTCTAGCGCTGTGCGCCGGATTCATTGTTCAGTTATAGTTTTTGCCTTCTAGCTCACTCAAAACAGCTCAAATTTGAGTTATGACATGGGAAACATGAAATTTTTTCCGCGCTTCGCGCCGTATCTATTGTTTATACATGTTTTTTTGTCTTCTAGTCCGCTCAAAAACCGCTCAAATTTGAGGTTGATATGCAGAGCATGTCAATTTTATCGGCGCTTCGCGCCGAATTATTAATTATCCGTATTGTTTTTCTCTGTAAAGCACAATGATTAGGTACAAAGGCAAGAGATAAGAAATAATTCGCCGATTAGGTGATGAGAAATCAGCTTAAATGATAAATTTGCTGTATATCAACATGAAATAAAGTGAAAATTTTTAATTTTTTTGTTGAAATTTTTCTTCACCGTTGTATAGAGCTCGCCGAAATACGCTCAAAATCTGTCTTTATTTTCGCCTATCTCCTAATGGTTCTCGGGATATCTGGTCTCAAAATTTTCCGTTCTCCCCTGAAATAAAATCCTGGATACGGGCCTGGTCCTATATATCTTTAAAAGGGCAAAATTTGTATTTAGAATGGAAAAATGTCAAATTTTTAGGCGCTTTACGCCGTTTTGAGACAATTTTAGTAATTTTTGGCGTTAGAAACCCAGAAATTAGCTAAAATATACAATCAAAAGTCAAAAGACCCTGTTTTACCACACTAAAATCGCTACTGTACCATATTATAGTAACCAAAAATGTTTAAAAATAAATTTATATAATATAGCTACAAAAATTTGTTAGCTCATACAAAGACCTTTTCGGAGATCTTTGTACAAGCACAAGAAGCTCGTACAACAAAATAGAGTCGGCTAATAATAGTCCACCACTTAATTTTCTGGTCCTCCAATTTGGGATTTCATCCCTCCTCAACTCTGGACCTTAGGAAACTATTTGAGACATATTAAGTTTATCGGATCGGACGCAATTCTGCAGCGTAGTTTACATTCGCCTATAATTAACCTCCGTCCTAATAACTTTTACAAAAGAAACGCGTTTTAAAGCCCGTGGTTCCCATTCAATTGAATGTAAAAGTGTTTTTTGTAAAAATAGTTTGTTGAAAACGCACAATTTCCAACTAGAAATATAACGTATTTGTCAACTCTAAATCTTTTAACCATAGCTTTGAATGAATGAGTTAAAAGTAGCATTTAGTTTAAATAAGTTAAGTGGAGGAATCGAAAACATGCATATTTTCCTGAACATTTTTTCAGTAAAGGATTAAGTAAGTATACATATGGTCTAATCAGTACAGTTCTTAAAATTAATACTTGCTCATTGATAAATAAGTGCCAGTATCACAGCCTGTATCAAAATACGAATTACACTAAATTTTTCCCCGGCCCCGGTCATTTATTGACCTTGCCCCGGCCGGGGCCGGGGATGCTCAAAAATGACCGGGGATTGCCGGAGCCGGGGCCCCGGTCGATCACTACTTCTAGCATTCATTGTGTAAACACTACGTCTAAAGCTTCTCGAGTTGCATCACTGATCCAGAAAAGCCTTGCCTAAAAGATTATTGAATTAATGGTAAAAGCTTTTAAAGTCCATGTAAGAACCATTTTAGAGTAAAGCTCAGTAGTTTGGAACCCCTATTTGAACAGAGATATCAACTGGATTGAAAAAGTTCAGCGTAGATTCACGAAGAGAATAATATGGCGACAAAGTGACTTGTCTTACAATGAACGGTTGGGTTTGTTAAATCTTGAAAGACTCGAAACTCGGCGTATTCATTCTAATCTTACTTTTGCATTCAGAATAATCAAGAGACAGTTACTTTCATTTGAATACTTTTTTGAACTCGCACTAGAAAGGGTACCAGATCGGTAAGTGATATAAAGCTTTTTATCCGCAAATTTCATTCAGACTGTAGGAAAAATGACTTTGCAAACAGGACGGCTAGAATTTGGAATACTTTGCCCTAAAGCATTGTTGATTGTAGATCTTATAAACGGTTTAAGGCTTTGATATCTAAACTTTGTTTAGATGAGTTCCTAAAGGGGCGTACGTGAGCATGATCCGCCTGTACGTCTCAGCCATTACTAGCTAAGCTGTAAACTATCTTTCGTTCTTTCATTATTATCTTTCGTTAAATCCTTCTTTCAAGTAATTTTTTATTGCATTTTCTACGGTAGTAATTGGCTAATAAATATTATTATTATTTTTATTATTATACATACAAGCCAACATTAATTCCGCATTGTGCACCTTTTGATTTTAAGGCTTATTTGATTCTTAGGCAAAATGGTTGACCTTCCGTTTTCAGCATCTTGCAAAACACAATGTGTCTAATGTCTTTGGAAAATAACAAGTTAATTTTAAGAAAAAAATAACGTCTTTTAAATGTGTTGCAAAAGACCGAAGCCCCAGCCAATCCAAAACGATTGTCTTTTTACATCTGCCTTTAACAATCCTGCGGTTCAAAAAGAAAAATTGTAAAATAAAAAAAGTACTTATCCAGTAAATTTTTCCAACCCTCCCCAAACTTTAATTTTCAAAAAAGATCGAAGCGTTTTTAGCCATCTTTTAAATCAAGGTGTCAATCTTTCGTCGCTTCGCTCAAAATAAAGGAGCTCATTTTTTGATCGTCTATTGTTCAATTAAGGGAATTCTCAGAAGCGTTAAAATGAGTTTTCAACGAATCGTTTTTGAGCCAGAAAAGCATTTGCGGACGATTTTTTCCTGTTCCTCTTTTAATTCGCATATATAAATGCATACCTAGGTACATGTACAAATTCGGCGCGCTGAAGCTGACAGTAAATACCTACATATTTACAATAGTTGTCACTGTAAAAATCAAAATGTACGTATCCCAAAAATCAAAAAAAATTTCCAACTTGTTATCTAAGCCCAAGATTTTTTCAAATTCCTTGCCTTGGATAACAAAAGAACTTAAATGTGGAGGAAATTGTAATAGCAGTCGTGTATAGATATGTTCTACGCTTTTCTCCTGAATTTAGTCCTTATGATTCGAAATTCAAAAGTGGCTTAAATTTTTGAAGCTGTAATGCGGCTTCAAGTGGTATACTTCTCCACATAAACTCAATAAACTATAGAATATCACAATGATGGCGTTACACCTTTGCCGGCATCTCAATGTTTTTCAAAAACCTCAAAAAAGCCACACAAAGTTCTATAAAACTCCAGTCGGTGAGGATTGCTTGTTAAAAGGACTACAGGAATGTTAAAAAGTTTATGTCATCCATTCACTCATTAGTACAACATGTAAAGGATTCTGCAATTTGCACGTACACAGGTATTATGCTCAGCTGATTAAAAACACAATTTCGAGCGCATATATGTACAAGCTGTAATCGACCGTTTCAAATCGGCTTTTATCGCAGCTATTCACATCATATGTAGAATTAAACTGAAAGAGATGAAAGAATTATAATCTAAGCAGCAACAAAAAGACGGATAGAGAATTATCTAAAATAGCAATAAGTAAAAACTAGAATGAACGCAAAATACGTAAAAACTAAATCGTTACAAGTTTGAAATTCGCTTTAGGTAGGTACCTACCTACGTTAACCCATCCTTCCATTACTTTTTTCAACCTGAACAGCGAAAAAGTATTGTTTAGAACACAAGACGTGTATGATAGAACACAAGACGTGTATGATTTAGAACAGAAGACGTGTATGACTTTGTATATGATGAGAAATCTTAGTTTTCAGTAAAAAAATAGTAAAACTAATTATTAGAATATTAGAAATGACAATCAAATCATAGGTAGTGTATTATAAATAGCAGAAGTTAGTAGGTACCTACTTATGTAAATAGTGAAATTCAGGACATAATTGAGCTTATCGATCTGAAACGAATTCAGTGAAACACAAAAGCCGACGCCATCGGGAAATAAGAATTTTAAAAATAGTAAGATTAGACGTTTTTTAAATAAAAAATTTCGCCCATTAAATTTGAGCACTGGACTTTTCTCAGTCAATTAAAAAATCAAATTATGTTCTAGAAAATTGTCTAATTAAATTGCAAGTTTTTGAAAAAAATTATTCGCTTCTTTTGAACACTTGGCTTCCTTATTTCGATTAAAATTATCAATTACCTGCTGATTGAGAGATATTAATCGATATGACTCCGATCCACATATTAGAACAAGAATATCGGAGTATTTGACCGATTTTTTGTTGCAATTAAATAAAGTTTACAGATGTCAAAAATGGTATTTTTTGCTCCGGCAATTAATTTTTTGACATTTTCTTGCCTTTAAGAATGCTCGGACCCACAGAATCTGGCGCAGCCATGTATGCTTTATTATAGAAAAATTTACATTCCGAAAGACCCCCAGAACCCGGTAGACCCCAGTATTAAATTTTTGCAAATTTTTTCGGAAATTCGTTCCCATATCAGCAGACCCCAGAAACTTCAGTCCAATAGCTCAAAATCGTCTTTTATTTTACGTAGGTACCTAATACTCAAATAAAAAATACTAACCTTCGTACAGTACATCCGATGGCGAATTTCCCCTTAAACAAAAAGATATAAAATATGCAGCACACGATTTGAAAAGAAACAAAAGTTACGGCGGCTGATAAAAGCATGCCATCGTGTAGCTTAATACGTTTCGAAATTCGGTTGAATTTTCGGCTGAAAAGCATTGCGTTATACCGCAACCAACTTTGTCGGTTTTCGCCCAAACAATCCGGGGCGGGAAGAAAAATATACGCAAAAAAAGATGACAAGAAATATTTTAAAAAAACAAGGCATTAGCTTAATGAGAAATCAAGCTTATACACCATTTTTCGGAACAGAATGTTTGACTATTCATATTAAAGTCATATTTCGAACTTTGGCAGCATTTCGATATACAACTTTATTTGACTAAACAAGGCATAATGTGTACTCGTGTTATCACAGACACACGTGGAGTGGAGAGGTTCGGTGGTTCTAGACTCTTAGAATGGGAAAAAATGGGAAAATTTCTTGGACCAAAGACTGAAAGCAAGTAAAAATGGAAAATTTTCCACAAAATATTTGAAATTGACCGTAAACTATAAATTAACATTAACTTTTACGCTTTTTTGACATTTAAATCAGTTTTTAAGACATTTTGGCTCAAAAACTCTCTGGCTGACACCCAGACCGGCCACGTTATGCATACGAATCTTACTAGGGGAAGATTGTGGAGGGAAGTTTTTATCCCCAGGATGACTACGTCCTCTGCAAAATAGCTGCTACCCTCAGAATTGTCGATTTTTGCAAAAATAGTAACATAAGTGTGGTTTTAGGCATTTTTAACTGATACTTGGCTCAAAAGTGTCAATTTTTCGCCCTTTCGCGCCATTGACTCATTCTAACTATATTTTATTCAATGTGCTCGATTTTTTCAAATTTTCCCAGACATTTTTATGTTTCTATATTCTAGAAAGAATTAGCATTGTCCGAAACGTAAAATAAATAGTGCTTTTGACGTGGATCGTTTTTAGCTCAAAAAGACATTTTTTAAATTTTTGAGTCTGACTTCCCCAGAATTCCAGTGCTGTGCATGTATGCTCCTTACCTGCGTATAATGTCCACAATATTTTCCTGTACGACACTTGTAAGGGAATTTATAATAAATATATTCCTTGAACCAACTTTCCACTGTTTTCCAAACAACGCTTTTCAGTTGATCAGCATCTTCAATGGAATTAAACAATGGCGCAACGTAAATATTTTCGCCGTATTCCGAGGATTCGTTATGCCAAGTTGTTGCACTTTTAGACGTTTTGGTTAATACGCATTTGTCCGACCACTTTTTGGCTTTTGAAGCCAGGTTTCCATCCCATACCTGGGAGTACGATAAATAGAATTTCAACAAAAATTTTCTTTCGAAATTTGGAATGTAAAATTTTTGACAGATAAAAAGCTTGATATGCAAATCATGATTAATAGTAATATTTTTGCGGTTAACAATCCTCTCGTAATTTGTCTGAAAAATTTTTGGCATGCAGATGGTATTTTTAAGTTGAAATGGTTCTTTATTAGATTTTTGAAAAATCCCAATGACTGGCTCGAAAAGAAAACGAAAAAAGTAAAAGATGATGCTACGCCTTATAGCAAATAATTTTAAATCAAAAGGGCATCTTCATCCTTTTCCGCAATTCGCATTGTATAATGCCGGATTCCATACCAGTTTTCTCCTGCAAATGTAGCGTTTTCAAGTATTTGTTACGCAAGTTCAGAAACGGCATTATTATTTTTAAGATTTCATTTTGAATCATTTCATAATTTATTCGTTAGCTTTGCATTAAAAGCTTATACCTGGTCCGTTGCACTTAAATTAGGCAAATTTCTATAGTCTGTTTCACATAACTTCGTTCACAAATTTTAAAACCATCTCCGACAATAAGCTGACAGGTTGCGGTTATAGCATGGATGTGATATATAATTATCGTAATCCTGGGCTTAATGTCGATGAAAAATCGTTCAAATTTGTACACGAAATTATGTGAAACAGACTATAGATACCTACTTACATATGTATATAAAAAACAGATTTGTCCAAAAGGGATAACAATACTTTGAAAAATAGTCATGTTGCGGCTGGAAAGGAAGACTTTTAAAGGCTGCGAGTTACCGATAAGCTTACAAAAATGCACTTATACGTAGAACATTTCAATTGAGAAACTTGAGTCATTAAATTTTCTGGAATTGTTTTACAACCAAGAAAATTAAATCATAAAAATAATGAACGTTGAGATGATCATACATGACCGTAAGAGTGCTTGCGTGAAATCCCATGATTCAATAAATCCGTAGTGGACCCAACAAATTAAGTTTTTGGCAAATTTCCATCGTTTTTTTGTGATTTTTGATATTAAAGGTCTAATGATCGAAAACGGTGTTTTTTGCCCTACCACTAACTTTAAGGCCTTTCTCTACCTTTCGGAAATTTTTGACTTCGGAACTTGTACTTGTATATATGCTCTTTATGTATGGTATGTAATAAGTCTAAAATCTACCATAGTTTTCATGTTCTTCGCACTGGGTTGGTTCTTGATTCGCCCAGTGGAAATTTTTCGCCGAAATTCGTTATGCACCCTTGCAACGTAATTTGTCAATTCCTTCTTGGGGAAAAATTCTTTCGACAATTTGGCAAAAGTGACTAAAAGTAAAAATATACACGCTGTAACTATGGTCTAAAAAATTATTCGTGCGCATTGATAATCAGCAATTCGACGTTGAATACTTTTTAATAAAAGTGAGAAAAATGTTTTAAAAAATAGAATCGAAACAAATAATGCAAAAAATATAATGAGATAAGGAAATCCAAAAAATATGAGTATAATTATGAATTTAATACAAAATTTAGAGACAATGAATTATCCGAAACGGAACAATTGAAGAAGGTATGTCAGAGAGTTACCAGTTAGCATTATCAGCGCAAAAACTAAACGAAAATTCATTTTATTTCTGATAACCAAAGCGTGATACCAATTCAAATTTAATATGCTTTTAACAGTTGTCAATATGCACTACTTCCCAGATGATGCAAAAGTAGGTCAACCATACGAAAGTAAATTTTGATCTACATGTCAAGGTAAAATCGTTTCAAAATGCATGCACCTGACCATAATTTGTCGGAAATGACCATCACATTTTGCGTAATGTAACCTATGTACGAATAGGTTAAATTGAAAAAGAACATTGAAGGTATCATTTCATACAAATTAATGTAAATTTGGGTTTTTAAAATAAAACAGCAAATCCATTTTATTTAGCAATGCTCAGAATCAGAATTGATGCATAAATCTAATCGGACAAATTAAAACAGTAACAGAGGATGGAAATAGAAATTCCATGAATGAAATTCCCTCTCTATACAAATATTTTAATGTTCGTGCGAAAATTTTGGCGATTTTCGCACGGTGCAAAAGTAAAATCCAAGAATATTAATGTAAAATATGTTTATTTTTAAATAACTATAGTCTGTTTCACATAACTTCGCGCATAAATTCTAAGAATTTTCATAGGCAGTAAGCCGAGGGTTACGATAATTATATATTAGATCAATGCTATAATCGCAATCTGTCAGCTTATTGCCGAAGATGGTTTTTAAATTATGACAGAAGTTGTGTGAAACAGACTATAGACGACTTTTAATGATGAAAAAATCCAGAGCTTACGGTTTTGGAGCTTCGCGCCCATAATGTTAAAAGATTAATTTTTTCTATATCGCAATTACCAATACAAAAAGTGTCGTTTTTATCACTTTTACTCCGACATACCTTTTCTGCAATAATTTGATTTTTACTTCTTTTTGAGTAATTCAGTGTTCTGTCTCGAAAAACTCTAATAAGGTGCTCCTCATAACTCAGCGCGCATTGCTGAATCGCCCAGAGAAGCGGATTATCGACCCGGAGCCGCTCATATTGTCAGGGGCGTAGCTTTTGGGAATAGGCGGGGGCTATTCTCCTCATCAAAATTATGGAAGTATGAGTAGTAATTTTAGAGGGTTCTTCCAAGGATAGTGTATCTGATAGACAGCTAGAATAGATTTCAGCACACTTTTGAGCTAATAAGCCCAAAATACAACATTTTTTCAATATAATTTCAATCACCTTAGAATTTTTTAAAAACTTTTCCCTTCTTGAATGTGTAGATCTCGCCGAGAAAAGCTCACCATTATTTTTGCCTATCTACAAGTGGCTGCTGAGATATCCAGTTTCAAAATTTTCGTTCCACAGATTCAGAAAGCCAGCTAACGCTAGTTGCCATCAATAGATAGACTCTCGATTGAATTCTTTTTATTATAGAACGCACAGAAGAACTTTGGCGCTGAGTCAAACAAGTCCATGAGCAGCGTTTCTATTTTTGGCATCAAATTAATATGATAAATGGAAAAACACAAGGTTCCCCCTCTTAGAATCTAAAATAACATTACCTTAGAAACACGGAATCGAATTTTTGGCACGTTTTTCGCAATTTCACCCCATCTAGATCCTCAGAATTCGGTTGTCCCCATGTCTGTACCACACATGGGCGTGGGGGGGGTTTGGGGGAAGTATGCACCCCCAGAAGTTGAAATACCCCCCCCCAGAAATCAAAATGCCCCCAGAAAATTTTTTTGCTTTCTTAGCAATTTTTTGATGCAATTGGATAGGGCTCGATGAGAAACGTCGAAAAATGGTGTTTTTTCGCCATACGACCACCCCTCCAGAAATTTTTTGACCTTTTTTTGACCATTTTTTGACCTTTAAAAATTTTTTCACCCCTCCAGAAATTTTTTCACCCCCCAGAATTTTGGTGCTGCCCACCTATGGTCTGTACAGATCTCTCGCGAAATACCGCAGCTAACTCAAAATTTTTTTTGCAGTGAAATCGCCACAGGCGAGAGTAGGCACTGGTAGCGTTGAAATTCTGGGGGATGGTGAGTGTCTTTTCCTAAGACTAGAAATTATCTTTGTGTCCACATTGCCACTGGTGCACGATATGGCTGGTCCGCGGATTTATTTTATTTTATACTATTCTTTATCACTTATTTATTTATTTTTTAATTAGCCAGGCATTTGTCATTTGGTGTTTGCGCCTTTTGAAAGTGCAAGTATGTAGGCGTGGAGAAAGATAATGGACATAATAAGCGAAAATAAGAGGATCATCGAGATTGGGAAAACTATAAATTTTGAAAAACTATTTAGTATTTTGTCTCTAAATTGTCTGTTTCACATAAAGTGTAAATTTCAAAATTTTATGTGAATTTTGAAGAAATTTCACGAATTTTTGCGGAAAACTTTCGGATAATTATATCGGTTTTACCGATTTTGAGCTTCACAAGAGGTTTCTTTTATCCAAGCGGCGCCTTAGTCATATCATTAACACGCAATTACGAGTAAGTACATGTGTTGCATAGAAGTAGCTTCATATGGTAGTCTGTTTCATTTAATGTTGCGGTTTCGTTCTGAACAATATCCACATATGTAAATCAGGATACAAAAGCGGTTTAAAATTTTGATGCGGTAATGCGGCTAAAGCAAGCATTTTACTGTATCTAGATTTATGTACATATGTATGTATATATGTATGTACTGCAAGATATCAATGCTACGGTGTTAGTTTAGAACACCTTCGTTTGTTAGCAAAAAGCTTTTCTCAAACAATAAAAGTTGACAAGGTGGTTTAAGACATAAGGAAGAGGTCGAAAGACGGCAACGTGTAACTCTCAGCTTTGTTAGATAAACGTTGCTAGCGGATCATCTCAACGTGGGAGATTTGCCCAAAATATAGAACAAATTTATAAATTAGTAAAACATCAACTCCACGGGTTTGACACAATTAAGAGGTAAAGTGTATATTATACTCGATGGACTTTCGAGCCGTAAGAAAAATTTCAAGTGACTTAAGCGATACGAATACCTACAGTAAAAATGAGAAGTACAGTAGGTACAGCATACACCATTTTCATCTAGGCAAGTTTGGGCAACAACTGAGCTATAGGTTATGTATGCAGCACCAACAATAAGCTGGATTACGATTATAAAACGGGGTTGGATGAAATACGGAACGGAAACGGAAGCGGAAACGATGTGTAAAATCTGGAAATGGAAACGGAAATTGTAAAAATAGTAGCTGCGACCGGGACTAGAACCCGGGACCACGGTTGACCGGACTGCTGCTCTTACCAACTGATCGCAGACAATTTCGAAAGCGTAAGTGTTCTACTTACACTCCTCCCCCTTTTGAATGAATTGGACTTTGAATCAATAGCAACCGAGCCGTTTCTACTCGAGACTTCCAGTGTAAAAATAGTAGCTGCGACCGGGACTCGAACCCGGGACCACGGTTGACCGGACTTCTGCTCTTACCAACTGAGCTATATCGCAGACAGTTTCGAAAGTGTAAGTGTTCTACTAACAAAATGATGGGTAGAAGCCGGAAACGGAAACGGAACGATGGGTAAAATCCGGAAACGGAAACTTATGTATATTATTGTGCACACATTTTCATCGGGAGTTTCTCCGCCCTGGGTCCAAAGTGTCGGAACCGGGGTTCCGTTGGGGCAATGAGGATTAACAACCCCAACCCCGTTTCCGGCAAAATTTCTCTCAATGAAGCAGGCACGTAGCTTCGGGGGGAATGGGGGATACGGACCCCAAAAATTCAGAAAAATCGGAAAAATAGAACTTTTTAAACGTTATTTTGTACTATTTTTAGCCTTGTTGGGCTTGGTCCTCCCAAATTTGGTGTGGGTCCCCTCAAAATACAGTCAAGACCACAAGTAACGTCGCTCAAGCGCAGGCACGACAGGCAACAGGCGCCTGTGACCTGCCTGTGAATCGGTCAAAATTTTATATTGGTAAACATGCGCGTCGAAAGAAAATTGCGTGTGCGATGCCTGTCACTTTGACTGCCAGGCGCCTGTAGGACATGCGTTTGAGCGACGTTACTTGTGGTCTTGACTGTAGGACGACCAGCTACATATGTAAGTGCCTGCACTGAAGGGGGTTCAGGAGCTCGGAAACGGGGCACCCTATTACTCATATGTGAAGCTGACCCTGATTCCGTCGGGGGTTTCTCCGCCCTGCGTGTAGTCAAAAGTGCCCGAGACGGGCTTTTGGGGGTGTTGACCCTACATCACATGGGAAACCCCGGTTCAGGGACTTTGGACTACACCCAGGGCGAAGAAACCCCGACGGAACCAGGCTCAGCTTCACTTATGCGATTGAGGTAACCTTATTTCCGAGACCCTGAACTCCCCTTCAATGAGTGAAATATTGCGGGAAACGGGGTTGGGGGTGCTGATCCTGATTGGCCCTACATACTTGAGAAACCCCGGTACCGATACTTTGGACTGCCTCCAGGGCGGAGAAACCCCGACGGAACCGGGGTAACGTTTTTAAATGAATAATAGGTACCTGCCACTTTCCGAGCCCCTAAACTACCCTACCCTTCAGTGGGTGTAATTTTGCTGTAAACGGGGTTGGGGCCACCAAACAATTTTGGTTGTGCAAAAGAATTTTAAGAGGGTTTTCGCACGGTTCAAAAAGGCCCATGCATCATAGAAAACGTCATCAAAACTGACGTAGAGGTGGTATTTGTTTCATACACAGTACAAGATGTTTGAAGTGAGTAATTAATTAGCGCGATAACCCGAAATATCGCAAGTTTCTATTTTTTGAGTAGTATGCAATGGGTTGCTTCTAAGTTCATAATTACTGTAGTAAGTACGAGTAGCTCCGCTTAATTTGTCAACGTTGTTCTTTTGTCATGTGTTTTTAAAGCTAAGTCAGTTTTGAGCGTTTCGAAATGCAGATTTTTGTAAAAACCCTAACGGGTAAAACAATCACCCTTGAGGTGGAGCCATCTGATACGATCGAGAATGTAAAGGCGAAAATTCAAGATAAAGAAGGTAGGAAATCCTGAATTAATTGGGTTGGGAGCAAATGCAGAATATATGGGTTCCTTCAGAGATTAAATTCGTAAAAATGTGTTTAGAAAGTCCGAATTCTATAAAAAAGTGTGCTGAAATCGTTAAAATAAGGCGCGGGAAACAAGTTCGATTGAAAACTGCTCATTGTTTCTTGAGATATTCCGTATTTTATCGCTAAATTCGTGTTTTTCGTGATTTAGCTAGCACTAGTTAATAAAACTTATTGATTTAATAGTTTCTTAGCCAAAAAACAATTTTTTAATTTTTTCGGCATACCCATACTTTTAGTGCACAAATGTAATGTATGTACCTATTATATGGTAAGGCAAATGGTGCACCAGGTGTTACACTCTTTGTAATATCATTAATTATTTACATTTCATCTATTATTAAGGATTCTGAAAGCCCATTCAATTCTCTATGTCATGATATAAATTACTTTTAGAATATCTTTGAATTTAGTGAGATAATTAAATGCATCTAAGAATACACTAGATTTTCTACTGTTTTCCAGTCGTACACAAATGAATACTCATCGAATCGAAAAGAACAACACACCATTTTGTAGCTGGTAGAGCCTGCTTTCTGAATATATAATTTATTTTAAAATTGCTTCGAAATTGATTTAATTAGAATAATTTATAAAAACGTATCATTACAGTACTACAATGCGAAAATGCGCGCGCCTATGCAATGAAGTCTTTTTAACACGGTTTTTTCTCGCGAATGTGCAGCATCAAATTCTCATGAGCCGAATAAAAAATGCTGCCATATCTTTCTCGCCTCATGAATTCATCCAAGTAGCTTCCGATGAAAAGTTCGCGCGTCCGGTTCATTCGTTTAAACATCGATTTAGCCCGTTCACAATAATTGTAAACGGGTGAAATCGATCAAAACCGAGCTAATTCTGAATAGCTCGCCTTTGATCGTAAAAAATTTTCGAAAAATTGGATACACTAAGAATGCGACATATGTATGTTATGATGCGTTTTGAACTGAGCTACCATTGACGAGCGACCTCTTGCTTATTTTATTACTTTAATGCTTCAATTTGACGACCCCTTGTCTTACTAATACCTAGTCGTCTTACCTCAACATGGTACATATAATGTAACCTGTAAAAGTACGGGTCCCCGATACTACAATTATGCCTTTTTTACCAATTTGCTTGAAAAAATTTATTCACGCGTGATATTTGCAAATGTATGCAAATTATTGTCCAAACGTCTATGAGTTGACCTAAGCAACCTAATTCGGCACTTATGGAGTTTAGGGGGTACAGAAAAATTATTTCAAAATTTTTTCAAAATTAGTCAATTATGGGTAAATCGAGGTTGCTGGTCACGAATATGCTAGTGGTTCATCATGACAACGACTATATGGGTTGGAAACACGACTCAGGTAGGTTATGTGTTTTAAAATTTTTGTTGAATATTTTTTAAAAATTTATCAATTATGGGTAAATCGAGGGTGCTGATCACGAATATGCTAATGACTTATCATAATGACGACTATTTTTGAAGAAAATACGACTTAGGCAGGTTATGCGTTTTAAAAATATCGTCTATTTCGAATGAAAACACGACTTCGGCAGGTAATGCGTTTATTCAAAAAAGCCGTGTCGACTTGAGCAATTACATTCATTTGTGAAAATCGCTTTTAGTTTAAACAGTGGTTTATAGATGAAATATTATGGAGTTTAAAAAGCGGCTTTCATTTTACACGGTGAATAGATTGTTCGTGAGTGCTGAATTCTTGTCTTGCTGCACTGCGGAAATGGCGAATATTATGCGCGCATTTTCCGAACGCATAACCTGCCTGAGTCGTGTTTTTATCAAAAATAGTCGTCTTCATGACAAACCATTAGGATATTCGTGATCAGCACCCTCGATTTACCCATAAATAATGAATTTTGAAAAAATATTTGACAAAAATTTTAAAAGGCATAACCTGCCTCCCAAATAGTCGTTGTCATGATAAACCACTAGCATATTCGTGATCAGCACCCTCGATTTACCCATAATTGACTAATTTTAAAAAATTCTGAAAAATTTTTCCTGTACCCCCTAAACTCCATAAGTGCCCCTAATTCGACCTAAGCGTGTTCGTTCCTTCGACATTATCTTTCGTTAAATCCTTTTTTCATGGAATTTTTTATTGCATTTTCTACGGTAGTAATCATAGGTGCACAAGGTCAGGGTCGGCAGGGGGGGGTGAAATGCCAAAAATCTAAAACAGTAAATTTAACGTTCACGATTTTTTGCTGTTTTAATGATCAAAATGGTCAAAATAGCCTATAAAACGTTTTTTGTGTTAATAACACATTTTAAAAGCGTTTTTAGTCCATTTTGACTGCATTATATCAATTTTAACACTAAAAAATGCAAAAATTTATCAATTTTGGGTGCTTTTTGAGTAAAAAGTACTTAAAAGTACTAATCTGGCGCGAAGCGCCGGAAAAATTTCGATATTTTTACTGATTTTGATGTCAAAAATGATGCAGAACAAGACCTGTTTGCTCAAAATCGCCGGACATTACCGGTCTAGCTGACCCCTCAGGGGGGTAATACTCCCCTCACCCCCCTATGTGCATGTGTGGTAGTAATTGGCTAATAAATATTATTTTAAGCAGCCTAAAATTCTCGTTCATGTATAACTAAGCCTAAGCCCAAGAAAAATTAAGAAACCTTACTTACAGGATAAATGTCGAAGGCAGTAATTATTTGCAGTCAATTGAAGGTAATACAGCACACAACACAATGTAAAATTATCTGCAGTCAAAAAGCAGCGGCCTAGACTGCGGGTAATATAGCACACAATGTGATATTATATGCAGTCAAGTTGAATGCTTACTGATATGGGAAGCTGGCGCTTTGCTCGCATTTAAACCTGTAGTGGATGGTTTTAGTAGGCACTTTTATTTGAGATTGCCTAGCAGATTTGCTTCCTCAATCCTCACTAGGGAATGTTTTTTTGTGCTGCATGGGTAGCAGCCTCAATAGCTGCCCAGTCACCCATTAGCGCATGTTGATGGGCCAACGTAAGCTCTGGGGCAAGAACTGCAACAGTTGATCGATCCGGTATAAATTTATAACTGCACAATTACAGGGTGGTTCGAACAGAGCACATAAGATCATGATAAACAGACTAGCAATATCAAAGCCAATTAATCTCATCATGTCAAATCATGTCCAATAATTGACACAATGGTTGTTTAGCCAGCTATAAGATTATATTTAAACTAGAACTGTGCCGGGGCCAGGCTGGCCCTGGGCCCGGAGCCAATGTTAGAGTTGATTATAATGTAGAAAATTGATAATGTTTTGGGCAAATTTGCCTTCAAACTCAATTTCAAGCAAACCACAGATCTTGCTAATTCAAATCTTTATTTCACTTTGTCAGATTGGTGCAAATTTCTAGTTAATAATCAAAATTGACATATTTTAAATTGCAATTCATATAGACGAGCATTTTCAGCTTGCTTGGTAGCAGACAGCCACGTCTATCAGAACGAATAGAATGATAAGTCTAAAAAAGTGCAAAGTAAAGCACATTGAAAAACGCATCCAAGTCAGAGGAGTTAAATCCATACAATGGCAGCTCAAAAATTCTAGGGGCCCAAAATTTTTCAAAGTCAAAAGTGCTTGATAATATATGGTAGAGCGAAAAAACACCGTTTTCTCGCGTCTCTTAATGAGAGCTATCCATTAGTGCATCAAAGAACCGCAGAAGAACAGAAAAATTCTGAAAATCAATTTCTGGGGGTCTAGCGGATTTTTTTGGGGGGGAAATGTGAATTCTGGGAGTCTACATCCCCCGATGCCCATGTTCTGTTATATCTTGTAATCCCAACAAATATTAAGGCTTGACGTGCAAGCAAGAATATATGCATAGGTACATATAAGGGGTAGGGCAGGGTCGTACTATCAGCATGGTAAAGCATGCTATTATTGGCCCGGCACCGGGGCCTAGGGCCCGGCACAGCCCTACTTTAAACGCAAGGAAAGGGCAAAAAATGGCTAAAAAATAAAGTATGTAGACAGTGTAGGCATGTACCTTACTTTCCTGTTGGTACGAACATATTTCCAGAGCATTTTATTTCCATTACAATATAACAATTCCCCAAAATGAGGACAAGAACAGCAACAGCTGCTCAATATCTATCAAGTAGGATCAGAGCTTACGCTGGCCCACCAACATGCACTAATGGGTGACTGGGCAGCTATTGAGGCTGCTACCTATGCAGCGCAAAAAAACCATCCCTAATGAGGAAGCAAATCTGCCAGACCATCTCAAATAAAAGTGCCTTCTAAAACCATCCACTACAGGTTAAAATGCGAGCGAAGAGTCAGCTTCTCATATCAGTAAGCATTCAACTTGACTGCAATATCACATTGTGTGCTATATTACCCGCAGTCTAAGCCGCCGGTTTTTGGCTGCATATAATTTTACATTGTGTGCTATATTACCTGCAGTCTAGGCTGCTGACTTTTGACTGCATATAATTTTACATTGTGTAAAACATTACCTGCGGTTGACTGCAAATAACTACTGCCAATGTCGAAACTGCCTATTCCTAAGCATTGTTGAATTATGAACTTTAAGCTCCCTCAATATTGAACGGATTTTCATAAAACTCTTATGCCGCGCTTCATTTTAACTATTCCTGCAAGTTTTGTAAAAAACCCTCATTTCTAACGGAACCCATATTCTGCACTTTAGCCAAAGCTAGAATCGGCCAAATTTTTTGTGCATCGTAATAATTTATTGATTTGTATCATTTGTCGGTTAAAGATTTATGGCGTTTCACGCCAATTAATTTTCCGAATTATTCATCAATAAAAAGGCCTCAAATTTCTACTTTAAATTCCGGCTTTTCGCTCCATATTGATCAATTATTGTCTTTACTATTGTTACAAACTTTAGAAATTGGCTAAAGTGCACGATTGAAGGTGGTAAAACGTAACAGATCGCAGTACTGATGTTCTCAGTTGTACACTTAATTGACATGCAAAATACGTGCGAAGACTTTAAATAATTATAAATAATAAATTAAATAATTAAATAATTATAAATAATGAATGAGTAATTATAAATAAATAATAAATATTATGCTTGTTCCTATTCAGGTATTCCACCGGATCAACAGCGTCTTATTTTTGCTGGTAAACAACTCGAGGATGGTCGCACCTTGTCGGACTACAACATTCAGAAAGAATCGACCCTCCATCTCGTTCTCAGGTTTGTTTTAGACCAAAACAGTGTGATTATAGTGCGCATAGTGTCTTCAAATGAATGGAACCTTCGTTGCTCCTGTAGAAATACAAATTTTCACCACGGTCGTGCTATAGAAAAATTTTATTAATTCCAGTTTCAAACCATTTTTTGCGCAGTTTTAAATTTATGCGAAAAAGTTTTTCTTCTGATATGAATAGTATTCTGTAGGAAATTCTGATTGATTGGTTATCAAATACCGCAAATATATACTCTATAAAAAAGCGAAAAAATTGAAACGTCAAAATAATCAGGTATTGACAATATTTTTCGCGGTCGGTCAAGCTGATTGTATCGGAAATTATTCTCTAATTTTTTTATAAGTTTTTTTATTTTTTATTTGAAATTTTTTGTCTATTAAATTTGGTAGGCCTTCTAACCGCGTATCGATCGCTAGTAACTGCGGCTGATTGCGAATATGAAGGTTATAGAATGTGTAGTTCGACCTTGCTTCGTATTTGGGGTAATTCATAGATGCCCTATGCACCATTGTTTGAGCCTACAGTGTTTTCGCTATCTAAAATCTTGAAATTATATCCTGAAAATGATAAGAATAAAATAAAAATAAATATTAAGTTTAAAAATAAGTGTTTTACGTAAAAATTGGAAACGAGCTGAATTTTAAAAGTATAAATTTTAGAGAACGCCTAATTTTTCATATCGAAAAGACCTTCTTAAAGCCGACGACCTATCAAATGTATACTGCTTTTTGTATTAAATTGTCCACGTATATAAAGTGAAGGGGTTATTATCTATTTCTTGATTTTAGATGACTCGAACAAAGTATTATTTCATTTCAATTCTTATTTTTTAACTTTCCGAATTTTTATATTGAAATTTTTTGATCTCAGGCTGAGGGGCGGCGGAAAGAAACGAAAGAAGAAACAGTATTCGACCCCTAAAAAGAACAAGCATAAACGGAAGAAAGTCAAGTTGGCCGTTCTTAAATATTACAAAGTTAGCCATATATACCGTATATACATACATGCATATTGTGTTCGGGCCACACACTCGTAGTCATGGGGGCAAGGGGCCGTTGTCATTCATGATTATGGGACGGGGTATCAACCCTAACTAAGGATTTGGAAAATCAGGTACTGTTAGGCACTGTTTTTTTGTGCGAGCCTCTTTGTACATGTACAAAGATTTCCGGAAAAATCTTTGTGCGAGCGGAAAATATAACGTATAATGCTATTGAATGGCTTCCTGATTCTCAATCAACTTGGAAACTGACACCTTCGTACCTATTACAACATCAGGAATGATAATTCGGTTGCCATATACTAATTTGATGTAAAAGCCTACGAAACTGCGCTTATGAATTTAATGATAAATGAATATGAAAAAGCCAATTTTGTCTTCAAACAACATAAAACAGTGCAAAGTTGTCACAAAGTAATTATTATGTGCCTGAAATCGTTAAACAAATAGGCGAGATGAATGCTAAATCTTTTAGGTTGTACGTAGACTGATGGAGTGTTTAAATCGCGCGCTTGGGCTGAATAAACAAAAATAATGACACTCAGCGCGAGGCGCTAAAATTTTTATGGGATTTTTGCCAAAAAATACAACAAAAAACGCTGAAATTACTGCAATTTTGCCAAAAAAAACGTCTTCGTATCCTTTAGCTTGTCGTGCTAACGGTCAAAATTTTCATTATCACGGGGCAAGTCTCATTAACATAGTGCCAAAAACCACGCTCCCTCCTCGGGCCAGCTCTACTATGCCCATGTATTTGGGAAGGGGGGGGCGGGGGGAATTCAGCCCTCCAGAAAAAATTTCACTCCTGAAATTTTTTCATCGCCCCACCAGAATTCGCGATTTTTCATAAGTTTTCAATAATTTTTTTTGAAAATTCGTAGAAAAGTTTTTTTAAAAGCATTTTTAATTATTTATCTGCTCAAGAGTATTAAATTTTCGGTGTTTTGCGCTATATGCTTATGTTTTCATTATATTTTCTTCAAATTGTTCGGCTTTTTTGATTTTTTTCGAAATTTTTTTGTTCTTATGCAGAAAGATAAGTGTCGTCAGAAACGCCGAAAAACGATGTTTTTGGCGCATACATGTATATAACAACTCAACTTTTTTTAGTGGGGATCCTCGGTCATTTTTAGGAATGTGGGCATATATGATTTTGTGGGGTTTCATCCCTCAAAAATTTTTTTCACCCCACCCTAGATTTGGCGATTTGTTGAAACTTCCCAAAAATTTTTGTAACAACCTGAAGAAAAATTTTCTTTTTCAAGCATTTTTAGCTAAAGATTCGCTCAAAAGTGCCAAATTTTTGGCGTTTCGCGCCAATGAACTCACGGTTTGACTATATTTTTTCAATCGGTTCCGATTTTTATGATTTTTTCCGAAATTTTTCTTATGTTTTTATGGTCTACAAAGATAGAGCATCATCAGAAACGCTGATAAACGATGTTTTTGTTGCGTACCTACCATTTTTCGACCCAAAAAGACACTTTATTATCCCCCAGAATTCTCATGCTGTGTAGGTATGATGGGGGGGTTTTTGAATTACCTCCAATTTTTAGCCAAAAACGGCAAAAAACGTCTAAAAAGGGCCAAATTTTTTTTTGAATTGGGGAGGTCAAAAATTTCCTGGCTTTGGAAGATCGGGACGATCAACTTTGGGTAGGTGGATCGCTCAACCCCTTGTTACACGATGACGAATTGCGTACATACTCAGGCGGTAAATTTTTTATGAGTATGAAATAAATTCGGGGGTGGTGCTTCGGGCCGGTATATGTTGTTTTCATGGTTGTTTATGTCAGGAAGACAACTGATGCATCAGGTGATACTCTATTGCAGTATAACAGCATCTAAGGAACAAACGTTCTAAAGTAAGAGGACCGGTCCTTGGCACAGTTGGTAATACAGTTACGCTGCGAGTCGGAGCTGATAAAGGTTGTCTGGTTCAACACCAGCTGACACCGGTTATTTGACATTAATTATTCCCTCTAAACCGCGTGTCAATCGCTTATTATTGCTACTGACTACGAACATGAGGGAAATAGGAATGGACTTAGGTCGCTGATCGTGTTTCTGTATTCTACAGTAACCCTGCTTATTAGCGGCTTGAGTTTACATAGTGTTTTTTTGTACAAGGTCCGTTTGTACATCTACAAAGATGGTCCCCAGGAGTCTTTGTACATTTTGAACATGCAAATTTTTGTGTACTATTATATGGTACAGTAGCGATTTCAGTGTGGTAGAACAGAGTGTTTCGACCTTTGGTAGTGTATTTTAGTTAATTTATAGGTTTGGTAGTGTATTTTAGTTAATTTATGGGTCTCTAAGGGCAAAATCACTGAAAATCGTCTTAAAAGGGCGCGAAGCGCGGGAAAATTTGACATATTTTTGAAGTGCAATTTCTGCCATTATAAAGATATATACTCATTTCGGCTCTAAGCGCCGTAAATTTTTGCGAATTTTAGACCTTTTTTGCAATGTACAAAGACGGTCCCGAAAAGTCTTTGTACATCGGGAAAAATCTTTGCCAAATACAAAAAAACACTGCTTTACACTTAAAATTACTTAAGTGGATGTAGTATTTCTGTCTTACTCCTAATCTTACCCAGACATGCAAAGCATGGGAATTGGGGGGTGTGAAATTTTAAAGCGCGTTTTTGGGCCTCCAGATGGTGGATACGCGTCGAAAACATTGTTTATCGGCGTTTCTGATGATGCTTTATCTTTCTAGAGCATAAAAACAAAATTTCGAAAAAATCAAACAAGTTGGACAAATTGAAAACAAAATATGTTTCAAAAGTGAGTGTATGTCACGAAGCGCCGAAAATTTGACACCGTTGTGCGAATAGATAGCTAAAAATTAAAAACGCACCTTTTATACGAATTTTCATGAAATCTTTGGATAGTTTGAAAAGTGAATTCTGGGGTGGAGGTGAAAAAATTTTTCTTGTTAGTTGAAACTCCCAAACGTCCAAGACTATACTCGTATATACATGTAAAGGTGATGGGGACTTCTCACCTAAAGTTGGTTGTCTCCATCCTAACAGCCAATTTTTTGAGCGCATCACGAAAAATTAAATTCCTGGCCGTTTTTAGGCGTTTTTTTTGGCCCAGAATTGGAGGTCATTTATCCACCGCCCTAAAAACTGGCTGGGAGCTTCCGCCCAAAATTTCGAGCCGATTCATGTATGTTCAAGCTTATATATGGTCATACCACCTATCTCTGATCTGTTACCGCCACACTTGGATATGGGGTATTCGAAAGAAACAGAATTACATTTTCAAAAAAACGGATCGTGAATTATCCTGCTTTTTAAAAGTTTTTTCGGCCAAGGGCTCGGTCGCCCCCCCCCTAAATACGGACCTGTCTATTATTTGCGGTTTTAAAAATGGAAATAATTCGGCTTAGGTTGACGAAAACGGCAAAATAACGCGTTTGCGCAAGGAATGCAGTTCGGAAAGTTGCGGCGCTGGCGTCTTCATGGCCAGTCACTTCAACAGGCATTATTGCGGCAAATGCTACATGACGCTGGTTTGTGCCGACAAAGAAAAAGGCGGCGCGGCGGCTAGCGGCAGCGGCGGCAAAAAGGGCAAAGCCAAATGAAAATGCGACATTTCGTTTTTTACTTGTGCACTTTTTGTCATTAGAAATCGTTGAATGTCGTTGCGTTGTGTAATAATAAATCGAGATCGTTGAATGAAGGTTAAAATCCATTGTGCGACTTTTATGTAAGACTTACTGCAAGTTTAACTTGAAACTGCGCGCCTAAACAAGCGAGCATCTCAAAATCGTTTTATAATCCCAGTTATTGGCAGTGTTTCAAAGTTGGGGGTTTTTCCCCGTTTTGGGGCTCTGAATCTGTTAACATCTTTTAGCGATTGTGGTTTTTTGCGCCTATGTAAGAAGCAATGGTTGGCGTTCTTCTTAGGCAGTTTGAAGTAAAAACCTGGATTTTTTCGACGAGCACTTGGCAACTGGTTGTCGGGCAAATCGGTCCCGTTTCTTGCTGTCTCTTTTCGATAGCGGAATATTCAGAAAAATGCACAGTAGTATTAATAGACGTATCACGCTCGGTGAGCATGCGTGATCTACTGGAGTAGAAAACACTGCTTTTACATTTTTAGCGATCTTTTGGTTCACAAGTACTGCCTTTTTAGTTATTTAATTGAATTTTTCTAGAAACATTTTCATCGTCTGTGGGTCAGAAACAACAAAATTTGGTTTTTGCCCCGCATTCACCGTTTTGAGCCCACAAGCACGTTCGAAAATTTCAGTTTACGCCGCCCTTGAATTTCTATGCCGTGCATGTAGGGTAAACACGCATAAATGCGCTGCGGCTTATAATCGCGGTGAGCTTTAAAACGCGAGGATTTGCCTCTCGTATTGAATAATAACAGAAAGTCATCTATATGAAAAAATAATAAAATAAATTTAAAAAAAGAAATAATAATAAAATAAATTAAAAAAATAATAATAAATAAATAAATAAATAAATAAAATAAAAATAAATAAATAAATAAATAAATAAAAGGTAAATAAATTAGGCATGCTGTTAGTATAAAAGAAACAAAAAGACGCGAGAAATAGTATATACACAAGAATATAAAAAGCACACAAAATTATATTATGAGAAATTACGGGTTTTACGAGGTGCAAGAGTTCAAGTGAAACGAGAGAAGTAAGCAGGAGTTATACAGAATAAATACACAAAAAACGTGAAAAATATAAACAGGCGAGGTCATAGGGTAAACAAATTGATCGCACCTATGTGCTTTTTGAACTGATTAGTGACAAATGCTTGTATTTGCAGCGACTACGCGTGTATGGCGATTGTTTATTATGCTTTTCTGTTCCACGCACCTTATCCAGGATTTTATTTCAGTGGGGACGAATTGCCAATGCATTATGTGCTTAATGCGTTCGGAACGATTTTTCGACTTACATAATTTGCATTTTGTATCAAGTTTGCAACTTGTGGTAATAAAATTAGACCGATTCGACAGAAAGCTTTGGTATTCTTACTTCTTAAATTCAGTTTTGTAGCCATTTTCGTGAGCAAACATCTCTGACAAAAAGTATCTGGCTGGAAAATTTTGGCACGTTTATCCTTATAAGCTCAAACGTTACAATTCAACGCTAAAGTACTCTTTTCACTAAATTTTTGGGCACTGTCCCGGACCCCCTGGGGGAATGCTTGATGGCGTTCTCGAGTACTTGCATTACCTGGGTATCCGGTATATACCTAATATACGACCGAATGAATATAAGTAGATATGTAGGCAGTGCTTTTTTGTACAAGGTCCGTTTGTACATGCACAAAGATGGCCCACAAAAGTACATTTTGTACACACAAATTTTAGGTGCTATAATGTGGTAGGTACAGTAGCAATTTTAGTGTGGTTAAAACAGTTGTTCGACTTTTGGTAGTGTATTTTAGCTAATTTCTGGGTCTCTAAGGGTAAAAATCACTAAGAATCGTCTGAAAACGGCGTGGAGCGCCGAAAATTTTGACAGTTTTCCGTTTGAAATATTTCTGCCATTATAAAAATATATAGAACACACAAGTACTCACTTAGGCGCCAAGCGCCGGAAATTTTGTTGAATTGCTATTTTGGTCTTCCTAAAAATCTTTGTACATGTACAAAGACGGCCCCAAAAAGTCTTTGTATATCGGAAAAATCTTTGCCGAATACAAATACAAATACAAATACAAATATTTTATTTTCGTCGCACAAAAAAGAACACAATAAGAAGAACACAATACAAAAAACATTAAGTGCAGATGCTTAAAATTTCTACCGCCCACGCCCCCAATTTTTTCCTGAATCCGCTAGTGCCCTCTAATGCCCTCTACTCTCCCTGGATTAGCGCCTGATCCAATGGAGCCAATTTTGAAACCACTGTGCAGTTCTTGCAAAGACATAATGGCTCGAAATTTGGGATGGGGTTTCCCGGCCATTTTTAAGGGGGATAAATCACCTGAAAACATGACAAAAAAGCACCTAAAAATGACAAAAAGACGCAATTGGTTGTCAAAAGGGGGAATCGAAATTTTTCTGACTTCTGGGTGGAGGGGACGAATAACTTGGGATGGGGGATTATCTGTTATATACACGTCTGAAATGTGCAGTTCCTTCCCTTGTGTACAATATTTCGCTAAACATGTGTTTTTTATGATATTTTTTCTACTTTTGCTCAAAGGATGGCGTCTCGCAATGTTATTTATTGCGTTAATGACGTCAGAGCTCTGTGTGGAGGAGTTAGGAAAGTCGCGGAAGCAACGACGCGATGCACAATAGAATCCTGTCAAAAATCATGGGAATTAGGAAGTGCTAAGCCTCTGGTCGAGTGTGCAATGAAGGAATGCGGCGAATTTGTTTGCAGTGCGGGTAAACTGGAAAATCTCAAAGTAAGTAAATGTCAATTTTGATTTTGAACTTAGGACCAGATGATTCTGCTTCAAAAATTATCTGAATTAAGGATCTATCTTTGAAATTTTAGGGAAATTTTAGGCTTACATCTTAGTTTAGTTTTATTCAGTTTAGCCTGTTTCAGCAAAACGGTCAAAATAATAGTGGAAAAGGCACAAAAATTAAAATGTCAAGTTTTTCAAACGTTTTACTGTTGTACGAAGAGCGGTGAATTTATAATGAAAAAAGGTGAAAAAATTTTTGTTCTGTTAGGTATTCATAATTCATCGATATGCTCGATATTGTCAATATTGCCAAACAGTATTGTCGACAGGATCGAAAAAATTGTGCTTCTATTTAGTTGTTTTTTATTATGGCTTGTCGACCGACTTCAATTGCGACTCTTCTTAAATCGGTCGTCACACTTATCGGAGAGGCTAAATAATTACATAATAAACTTATACTTAATTAATTAATTAATATTGTTTAAAAGCTAACTGACTTGTTTGATCCTATATGGGGTACACGTGAGCGCAATTCACTATTTGCCTGTGTGTCTAGGACATTTCGCATTTTACAGTTTGCTATCTTATTTTCCTTGCGACTTTTTTATACTTGCGTTTATTCCGAATAAAGTATTAGTATTAGTCGTATTAGTATCCTTACATGCTGCCGTGTAATAGGGGTATGCGAGATTCTCCTCACCTAAAGTCAGAAATTTTGACCCCCTATTTTTGGCGAAATCATGTGTTTTTGCCATTTTTAGGTGTTTTTTCATTTTGGCTAGACATCGGAGGTCAGATTTACTCCATACCCCTGCCTCCGAAAATGGCTGGGATGGGAACCCCCCAGAATTTCGAGCCGAACACGCATGCTTACTCGACCTAGCTTAGCCGAACTTGAGCTGACGTGTAACAATAGAATCCACTCTAACGGGTTTGCTGACGTGTTATCATTTGTAAATAACGCATTTAGCAAATATGCTAATCTCGTACAAATATGAGCACGTGTGACTGTCGTACTCTCAAATATGGATTTAATTTAACTGAATTGTAACTTTGATATGACAAAAAGTCAGTTTTGTTTAAAAGTTTCTTTTTTCTGTATTTTTATGAAGTATATACATATAAGCAACAGCATGGAAAATCTCTAAAATCAATTTTTCATGAGTAGAATATAACGTGAAATTTTTCCTGGCCTGAAAGCTCGTGAAAAATAGGCTAAAATGAATGGTAGTTTAGTTTGTCTCAAATTTGCAGAGTAGCCCGAATTACATAATGAATTATCAGCGTAAATAAATTTTAAAGCTTTTTTCAGCGTGACAGTAGCTGTGTAAACTCGGGGATGAGAAAACGGTCCGATTTTGATGAAATATGAATGACCCTATCTGTCACAGATTTATGATCCGTATTTTTGTGATCTATTTAATTTTTACATGTAAGGCTCAAAATTTTGAGAGGGGGTTCCCGGCCATTTTTATGGAGGGGGGGGGTAGATGATCTCGAATTTTTTTGGCCAAAAACGGCATTCTGATCACACGTGAACGTGTAGAGTTTGGGGTTTAGACTCGACAAGAATCTGATAGCCTCAAAAATCGATAGATCCCTCAAAATTGAATATTTCAAATATTTTTTGTAATTTTTGTCAGTTTCGCGCCCCTCCCAGACCTCCGAAATTCGACCGCTGACTATGTATAATTCCAATCGATACTGACCACAGACATATGGTTTACATTGATATAACGAGCTGGTATAATAGCGTAGCTCTTATTCACTTTACAGACACAAGGACAAAGCTCAAGCAATTAAAAATTAAAAAAATAAAAAATGTTTCTTTTTCAGCAAGTTAAGTTATCGTGGGCCACGAATCGGCTGTAAATAACCGCAGGATATTTAACTTTTAAGCGAAAATGGGTGAATAGGTAAGATGTTAAGGCTTATTGATAAGGTCGCATCGTAAAGTCACATATTTCTATTTACGATTGTCATTGGATTGGATTTGCTAATTTTGTCATTGAAAACTAAACGATTTCAATTTGCCTTGATTTGCCTTATTTTCCTCATAAAACTTTCCATTTTCTCCAATTTTAGTTGTAAGCCACCAAACCCCCGCTTGAACCGTTTGCCAGATAGCAACATGTGGTATTGCAGCTTCTGCTTGACATCTCTGCAAGTCATCATTTTTCTATCTTTTTCCTTTTCTTGAAAAATTTCTGAAAACCCAATTTTCTGGCAAACGAAAAACTTACCTTGTCACACTCACAGCTCAGACACTGATCAGCGTTTGATATTGGGATTTCGGGACTACAAAGACAGATTACAATTTTCATTGATGCACTAGCGAAAATCCCATTGCAATTCATGTTCTCTTTCTAATACTGCATTTTTCGCCAATTTTAAGTGATTTCGGCTAAAAAATAGCCTTATCACAAATGCACATTTCGGAACGTGGAACAATAGCTTTTTAACGTTGGGTTATCTCAGCCGGAATATTAGCTTGATTGAAAAATAAATTTTATTTGTTGGAAAAGGGGAAAAATAGAAAGAAATGGTGAGTTCAATAAATAATTGAGCAGAAGTTACAATAACGAACAAAAAACCGCATCATACATGTAACGGCTCGAAATTTGGTGGGTCCCGGCCTTTTTTCTGGGGGAGGGTAAATGACCTCCAATTTTAGGCTCAAAAAACGCCAAAAAACAAATTCGATTTTTTTAAAAATCGGGTGAAGGGGTCAAAAATTTTCTGGCCTTGGGGGGATGAGGGGACGTCCGACTTAGGCTAGGGCGATCCCTCATTCCCCCTGTTACATTTATGAACCGCATACTAACATCCATATAGAAAAATTTTATTAGACAGCTAAGACGAACTTAAAAAACAACCCTCGTAGCTTTGAGAAAAATTTAAAGCTTATTATTGCCGCTGAACTCCCTTCGCAAAGCTTTGTTATGCTTTTTAACAAATCAGAATTGTATATCAAGTTATTGTTTCAGGATTTGTCTTCAAGACTTAATTGCTTTTGGAAAGGCGTATGCGACGGATTGCCTGCGGTTTGCAGAAAGCGATTTAGTTGATCATCATTTACAAACAATATTATGTATACATGAATAATCGTTCTTATTTATGACGTCCTTTTTTCTTATTATGCCAACAACATACTTGTAACAGGGAAAGTTGGGGGATTCTTCCACCCCCGTCCCCTCAGAGTCAAAAAATTGTCGATCCCCCGATTTTTTTTAAAAAAAGTTGCGTTTTTTTGGACTTTTTAAAACATGTTTTATTGGCCGTCTTGGCCAAAATTTCAAGGTCATCAACCCTTTCCCCTTGGGAGGACCCCTAACCGAAATTTCGAGCCGTTACATGTACATATGACTAACAATATTTGTAAGGGTGAATTTTGCAGTTTGTGCAATAAACGCTTTATTTTGCGGCTTATAGTCTGTTAAACTTAATGCTACTGTTTATACATTAAACCCTTTATCTAAAGAGTCACTAGCAGACATGCGCCTGGGAGGTTTATAGGTCTAGTATGTACTGTAGAATGGAAAAATGGGAATTTTTGTTAGGAAAATGAGGCAAAATGAAGGCCAAAAAATAAATGAAAATTGAAAATTTTCCTTGAAAGTGCCTCAAATTGAGCAGAAACTGTGGAATGAAGTAGTTTTAACACTATTTTAGCGTGTACGTCAGTCAATTTTTGCGGTCATTTTTGCCCAAAAATGCTTACTAACTGTAGGTAAAAATTAAGATGTGTGTGTAAATGTATATTTTAAATAATAGTTTTTTTGGCCAACCTCGAGCACTTTTGTGAAAATATTGTTTATCATCCATTTTCGTCCTCATTTTTCTAGAATATATTCCTGTTTTAGCTTTTTGCATATTCTAGCCAAGCTAAATTCCGAACCCATCACATGCTTGTTTGGCACTAGTGAGTAAAAAATTAAGATGATGTATCCTCTATATCATTTGTATATTTGCCGGTTTAACCGTACACTTAGTTATTAAGAATCATCTACAGATTAGTCTTAGAAAATTAAGTACGTGGGAATTTTAGAGAATACGAGGTTATGATATAAAAAAAGTGCAATTTTTTACATGAGAATGCTTTCATGAGTTTAGGTTTGGTATTTTATTTTGCACACTATTTTAAATATATTTGTTTCGTTGCTCGTATTTCTTAAAGTATTTCCATTTTTTTCAATCGCTCTCGCTAAATATGTGTCTCCATCACGTGTTAAGCACTTTTTATGCAACATACTCAGACCATAATCATTGATCTCATTTAAAAGATTGATAAGTCAAGAAGTGAAGTTTTCAGAATTTTAAAATTTAATTGTTTAAGGATCTTTAGATACCTAGAGTCTGGAACATAATGTAGACATGACATGCACAGCATGGAAATTCTGAGGTGGGAGGGGTGAAGTTTAAAAGAGTCTTTTTTGGGCTCAATAAAGGTGGATACGTCTCAAAAACATCATTTTTCGGTGTATCTGACTATGCCCAAAAAACAAAAAATTTCAAAAAACTTCACAAAATTCAATCAAATTAAACAAAATTTACTAAAAAATGCGTATGGCGCGAAACACCGAAATTTGAAATTTTTGAGCAAGCAGACGGCTAAAAACGCTTAAAACCACTTTTTCTATGATTTTTATTAGAAAATCGCGAATTCTGGAAGGGGGATGAAGACTTTTCCGGGGATCTAAGTCACACATGGGCGTAAGAGAACTCAACCCCCACCCGAGAATCTGGCGGATCTCTGTCCCCTAAAAAATCGATAGGTCCCCCGAATTGAATTTTTGGCGCTATTTTTGGCGATTCTGCCCCATCGGACCTCCAAAATTTGGCTGCTGCCTATGTATGATTGATAACCAAAAATTGCCCAAGATTATGTATGGCAGCATAAGATATTTGAGATCAGACTCGAACGGTCGAGTACATATAGCGTTATTAGCGTCATTAAGCCTGAAAGGTCGACTACATGGTTGAGCTAAACAACAGATGGATGCAGGAAGGATGGCTATAAACAGTTTCACCTTACGACCTTAGAACTTAAAAATGATTGTTTTTTTGGAAAGCAGTCTCTCGCAACCTGCTTTTCAACGCTCCTTCCTAAATTTGAAAATCTAAATTAAGTTTTTGCATTCGCTGTGTAAGCTGGATGAAGAATTTTTATTGATGTGCAATGAAGAGCCGATCAACATTAATTTCGCGTTTTGTCGTCCCTTCTCAAGCCACATCATGTTTCGCTTATTCGTCTGTTTCTGAAGTGGGTAGTAGTAGTTCGTCCTCAACCGAAAAAGCCACCAAATCTTCGGGGACGGCTTTCGAGGGAAAGCAGAGCCTAAACAAAACGTCTAAAGAGAGAAGAGTGCCCAGTACACGGGCAGCTAGGCTTGCCAATTATGGAGGTACATTTTGGGAATGATTAAGACATTGGTTTTCATTATTCAAGAAACCTGCATAATAAATATTAGACAGAGTGGTAATTTTAAATGGTCTAGCTTAAAAATGAGCTTAAATGCGGTAAATAGCTAGAAATTTGGCGGGCGATATTGCGATTCTTGTTTTAACTAGCATGAAATGCATTGAATGGCGTTTGAGGCATTTTTGCTCAGAATGGTGGAAAAAGAGAGAAGTCTGAACTTTTGGATGGATCGGGGGACGGCTAACATTGGTTCGAGTCTTCCGTACACTTGTTGCATCAAGTTTAGGCTTGACTTGAATACTTCAGTTTCTAGTAAATAAGTAAATTGTTTAAAAAAATTTTATCATTCAGTAAATATTCAAGAAGAAAGTGTGAAAAGTAGTCTTAATTTTCAGCAAAAATTTATTTGTCTTGCAGACTCAGTAGACTATAGAGATAAATATTTATTTAAAAAGTGTCTTGCATCCAAAAGGAAGATATTCCGATTACAATATCTAACGGGCCTTGGGTTTTAAGAAGAATTGCGCAGAAAGTAAAGCTTTTTGATGTTAGCTGAATAGAATCTTAAGTAGTTTTACGCATTTCAGTTTATGTTTTTAAAACTTGATCAGTATGCTTTTCAATTAGCAGAGATAATGAAATGAATAATGGATTTATCGTGCTTCATGAATATTTTAAGTGAGTATAATAACATAATCCGTTGATGTTGAATTCATTCTCACTTCACGTTTTTTATTATTCTCCTCAGGCTTAGCCTTTGGATTGGGGGTTGGTGCCTTGCAGGAAATGGTTAAGCGTAGCCTTGGATTGTCAGATGGAGGAAAGAATTGTAATATTGAAATAGTCATTTCAGGATTATCGAATGAAATCAGTTTTTTTGTGCAAGCTCCCTAATGCACGGAGATGTTTCCAAAAGTCTTTGTACATTTTGCGTATGAATAAATTTTTAATTATTTTAGTTAATTTTTAAAAGTACAGGATGGCCCAATAAAAAAGGGTACCAAACATACATGTAACAAACAGGGGATGGGGATCCCCCACCCAAAGTTGGCTGTCCCCCATCCCCCCAAAGCCAGAAAATTTTGAACTCCCCGATTTTCGGAAAAAAGTTGAAGTTTTTGGTTGTTTTTAGGCGTTTTTTGGCTAAAAAATTCATGGTCAATAACCCCCCCCCTAAAACTGGCCGGGATCCCCGGAAATTTCGAGCCGTTGCATATATGGTACCGAATGGTTTAATCATAACTATAGCTGCATTTGACATGCTGCGAATAGGTAGACATTTTTTGAAAGCTTAAACATATAGCAACAAATTCGTAAAGTCTAATTGAGTTACCTTTGTCATTCAGTTTTTGATTTACTTTTCTTAAATATCACATTTTTCAGTAAGTCAAATCAAGAAACGTCAGTAATTTGGAGCGTTAATTAGTGAATCTATGCTTGAAACATATATAAATTTTTTACTGTTCTTATAGCCAGCAAAGCATCATTACGCTATTGTTTAATATTTGTTGCTTCAGAATTGTCAATTTTTACTCTTCAGTTTAGTCTTGTGAGTTTTTTATCACGGTACGCCTTAATTGTGTTTATATTCAATAAAAAGCTTGTTTTACAAAAGGGCTAGTTAAAGTTTTATATTGTGATTTATAAAAAAGTAATGTCTGCAAAAGTGTAAATCAAAAACTAAACAACAAACGCAACTCAATAAGGTTCTTCAAATTTTGATACCCTATGTGCTTTTGAAAAAAGTTTACAGTTCCGTAATTTGTTTAGTGCAGCTATAGTTATGATTAAAACATTTGGTACCCTTATTCTCTAGGCCATCCTGTATGATATGAAATTTTAAGGTGGTACATTATGGAGCAGTAACGCTTTCTGTGCGGTAAAACTAGGCTTTTCGACTTTTAATAGTATAGTTTAGCCAATTTCTGAATTTGTGATGATGAAAAATACTTAAAATGTCTCAAATCTGACGATTTTGTCTTTGTAAAAGAATTTTTAATGTTAAATTTTGCAATTAATTCAATTGAGCTTTCTTCTTTGTGGCGTGAGCTTTTCACTTTTTGTCGTTCGAGTCAAAGCAAGTTTAGAGTTGCCCTGTATTTATCTATTTTGTATGTACTTCTTAAAAACAATGTCTTTTACGCCTTCAGTCCGCGTATCTTTCGTCCTATGCATACAAGAGTATGGGGGTGAGGGGGTATTACTCCCCCTGAGTTTTGAAAAATTGATAGCTATACAGCGATTTTGACCGAAAAACCATTTCTATATAGCCTTTTTTGAGCTTAGAAAATTTGCTATATATCTTTTTCGGGCCCAGAAAATTAGCTAAATAGTCTTTTTTAGCTTAGAAATGCTATATAGTTGCCTTTTCTGAGTTTTAAAAGGATATTTAGCTATTTTATCGACTCCAAAAAGAGCTAAATTGCTATCTTTAGTTCAAAAAGTCTATATAGCTGTGTTTAGGAGTCCAAAAGGGCTATATAGCTATGTTAGTGAGTACAAAAAGGCTATTTATTTGCTGAAAATGCTCAAAAACGATTGTTTTAAAGCGATACCATCGTTTTTTCGCTATAGAACCGTTTTTTACGGAGCACATAGCTATCTACCGATTTACTGTTCTCACTGCCCTTGAAAGTTTAATCTTGCGCACCTATGTTCCTAGGTATCACTTACTGTTTAGTCTTTTATATGCACTGCATGCAGTTCCGGGATTTTATTTCAGAGAAGTTGATTCGCCAAAATTTCGAAAATGTACATATACATACACTGCATTCAGAAGCGATTTTACGTAACAAAACGCAACTGGATTTGCGTTTTCGGATTAATTTCGCATCTTTTGATGATAAAACATAAAAATTAAGGGATTGGGCGAAAACTTCAGCATGGGTTTTGTAATATTGAGGATAAATAATGCAAGGAATTATATTTTCCGTACTTTTATCTTTTCATGATGAATTTTGCAGTTTTTTTTGAAAATGAGCAATTCAGGAATTATATTTGACGCGTAGCGACGAAAAGTTTTGATGTTTTTATCATTTTGAGCTCAATTGCGCACCTCTCTGGTGATAGGAAATATAGCGAATTTAATTTGGCGAAAAATTTCATCTCAATTAATTGGCAAGTGTTAAATAATTGTTTCGAATCCAAAATTCAATATTTTAACACGGGGGAACGCCAAAACCTAAATATGGTTTCTTAGCTGAAAATTCTGCGAAAAAATTATAGGTAGGATATCCTTCCCTGAACCCTCCTACTCCTTGATACGAACCTGATTTATGGGATGGTGCAAAATTTTGTTTATGGAGATGGACGGTCATTTTTCGGGGAAGAGATTAACGGCTTTCTATTTTTGGGCGAAATCGGCGAAAAATAACTAAAAATAGCATGAAAAACCAAGTTTTTGTTCAAAGGTTGGAAGAATAGGAGCATAGGTACGCAAGGTCAAACTTTCAGGGGGGGTGAAAAGCAAACATTGCTGGATAGCTATGTGCTCCGTAAAAACGGCTCTATAGTCCTTTTGGGGTCAGTTTTGGAGTCGAGAAAATAGCTTTATATCCTTTTGAGACTCAGAAAAGATAACTACATAAATAGCGTTTCTGTGCTCAAAAAGACTATGTAGCTAGTTTTCTAAGCTTAACAAAGGTTATACAGGAATGGTTTTTCGGCCAAAATCGCTGTATGTCTATCAGTTTTTCAAAGCTCATGGCAGTAATACCCCCCTCAACCCAATGCTCATTTATGAATAGGAGGCTTTCCTAGCGCGGTATTGTGCGCATACATTAGCAGCAGCCATACATGATCCTGGGGGAGGGGGTTCATCGCTAGGAAAAATTTTCACCCCGCAGAAATATTTTCACTCACCCCCTGCCAATTTTTAAAACGTTTCCAAAATTTTCTTGAAAATCCATAGAAATGTGCTTTTTTAAAGCGTTTTTAGCTATATATTTCCTCATAAGTGTCAAATTTTTGGCGCTTCGCGCCATATTGGAATTACAAACTGATGAATTTCAGGCATTTTTCAAGAAAGTTTTCAATTGTCATCTATTTTTGGCCTTTATTTCGCTTTATTTTCTACAAAAAAATTTCCCATTTTCCATTAGGGTCTCTAAACCTCCACTAGCCCCCTCACGTACATCTCTGGTCGTGACTATAGATGTAACAGCATGGCCGATGTGGGGAGTAGTCAGCCGGTCTGGGGGTCGAAAATTGAGCTTTTTTGGGGTTAAAATGACCTCAAAAACTGGTATAATTGCTAAAATAGCGCTAAAACTACGTTATTATATATATAGGTTATGGTCAGTTTAGAGCGATTTCAAAAATCAGTATTTTCACTCATTTTCGGGCTTCATTTTGTCTGATTTTTTCTTAGAAAATTTAGCATTTTCCGATTCTAGAAGCCTGGACTATACCCCAACCCCCACACGTGCATGTCTGATCACGACCATACTCGATATTTCGCCAGAAAGGTGTTATCCCCATGAATGTTTTTACCCCTCCTCATCCAGAAATTATTGAAGGTCAAAAAAGCCCAAAAAATGATGATACGTGAAAAAATATGATTTTTAAACACATGTCTCGTGTGCTATCTAATTACACCCGAAAGTCGTGAAAAACAGCAGAATTTCTCAAAATTGGAATTCTGTTAGTTTGGTTAATTTTGCAAGGGATCATCCGACTTATATGAAACCTAAAACTAAAAATTCTCGTCACTTTGTGAATTGGACGCTTCCGCATTCTTATTTTATTTTGCTTTGTTTTTATTTTTTATTTTTCTGTAAGGAAAGTCTGGCGGCTTATTGGATCAGAGTCCATTTCTGACCGAAGAAAACGCCGAACGCATAGTCAATACGTTGTGTAAAGTTCGGGGCGCGGCATTGAAAATAGGACAAATGATTAGCATACAAGGTTAATTTAACATCTCAATATGTATATATCTTAAATGAGCATTTAATGTTTCAAGGTCGACTATCTTATCCCAGAAATTTGACAATTAATCCATAAAAAATTTCGCTAAACACTAGCTTCGTAGACTGCTTCTTATTTTTATTCAGGAATCGGGAATATTTTCGTTTTTATAAAAAATTAACTTCCATCTTTTTGATAATTATGAGGCGTATTTTACTTTTTTGAATAAATTAGAATCTTTTGACACCAGTGATTGATAATCCGCTCCTCCGAAGTTTTAATTTGACAATTTAGTGTATGATCTTGTTATAAAGCATTTTATTTCAGTACCTTTACTGCTTCATTTTTTATTGTATGAACATCTATATATTTACCGTCTCATTCTACTAATTTTCTAACTTGCTAATTATTTTGTAAATTAAGCAATTTTTGTTGGATTCATTAATACAACTGAGAAATTAATTATTTAGCATGTGGTATGAAGTTAGTGGATAAAGTCGGGCAGTTGGTTGGGCAGTTGATCCCAGAAAGATTTTTAATTTGAAAGAATGAGCTAAATTCGGAAAATATGATTTTTTATTTGGAAAATAAGAGAAACAGCTATTTTTGGTGAAAATGCGCCATTTTAGGATTGATGACGTCAAATGTTATTTCAAGCATGTGGCAGCAAGCTGCTTGAAGGAGGCCGAAAAAATTTATTCATTTATTGGAAGAAATAACACAGCCGACCTTAAATAAATAATGTAGGTAAATAAAATAGGTATAAAAATAACTAAATAAATACCATTTTATGTAAGTTCTCAAAAGCTTGTTTTTTCTTTTTATTTTCATTGAGCAAGTGAATTTGAATTCAGCGTATTCGCTTTACTTTCAAATTATTTATTAATAAATCTAATAATGTTTATTATAAATATTACTAATATTATATCATTGCTACATTTATGATTTATTTATTGATTTTATAGTTCATCTCGAAATAAATTGCCCAAGTCGGATGACGAATAAATTTTTTTCTATTCTGTCAGGTCTTATAAATGAAATTCGATGATCTCTTAAATCTGAACAGACGAAATGCATAAAATTAATTAAAGGATCAGCTTAAGAAGTAAGCGAGATTCGATGCTGTGATCGCAGTTCTTGGTGCCCTGACCTAAAATCATATATAAATATTGTTTCGTAATTCGCAATTTCAAGGAATTTCTTGACAGGCACGTAGCTAGCCGTCCTATTTTGGGGGACCAACATCAATTTTGGGGGGACAAAGCCCAAAAAGGCCAAAAATAGCGCAAAATAACGTTTAAAAAGTCATTTGAAAAGTCATCTTTTTTCGATTTTTCTGAATTTTGGAGTGGTCCGGACCCCCCTCCGCCCCATTCCCCCCAGAGCTATGTGCCTGTTTCTTGAAAATCAAGCTTGTGCTGTCGGTAATATTTATCGCATCAGCCACAATCTTGGCAAGAAAAATATGTTCAAAATTTGTACATCCATGATTTTTATGGCTTAGTGCAGCTGGAAGAACGACTAATTCGGAATGGAAAATGTAGAATCGGGAGTCTTAAATCCAAGAACTGCAATGTATGTATATAAGCAATAGATAAATTAACAGTTTTTTGTGAAAATTAATGAACTTTTAACGTTCAAATTGGTACAGAATTGATAATGTTAAACATAAAAATACATGCTTTGAAGCGAAATGCTTTTACTTTGTTTGGATTTTCAGCGGAAAAATTAATCTTTACCATTAATAAAATGGCGAGCACGTAGCATCACAAAAAATTTCAATTTTTCTCAAAAACTGACATCATTCATTAATTAATAGCTTAGATCCTGAGAGATATGTATATTCTATTTCGTACTTTAAAATTACCTCTTAATTCTTTACCTCCCCGGAAATCAGTCAGTTAATTGGACTGATTCAGTATCACGTAAGCTTTAATTTTAAGCCATACGGTGAGAAACCTGAAATTAATCCCCTTTTCACAGTTATATGATTAATTACTAATGTAAAAAGTACCGTAAATAATTTTAAGTGTACACTCATAAAGTCAGCATATATTAGAATGCATACATCTTGTCCCGGCCCCGGTGCCGGAGCAGCCCCGGCCCCGGCTAAAAAGCCTGCCCCGGGACATCCCTAGTGCGTAGAAATGAAAAAACCTTACCTTAGCAACAAGCGTTGCTCGATTTGAAATAGTTTAACGATGTTTGTCGAATTTTTTACAATAATTATGTATTATATTTAATATTTTATTTATTTTTTATTATTATTAGTTTTATTTATTATTTTCGATATTATTTATGTAAATAATACGTATAAAGAATTCATTTTTTTATAATTTTTATTATAGATAATTCAATGATAAGCCCTCAACTGCAGCAAATATTCGAACGCGTTAGATACGGCGCTGATTTTATGCCCGCTAAGCAGCTACACGTATGTACTTAAGCGTAGTTTTTAATAAATAAAAATAAAACAACCTTTTTAATAAATTTTTTATATAAAAGTAAAATGACCCTTTTTAATAATTTTTTAAATAAATATACCTTTTGTTATAAATTTTTTTCATATAAAAGGTATCGGAAAGACTGAGTAAAGTTTTAAACAACTCAAAATTTTGGGTGGGAGTAGTCGGCCATTTGGGGCGGCGGATGAGGGAAATGACCTTCAATTTTCGGGCAAAAGTGTTGCACCTCAAAATGGGCAAAAAAAGCGGAAAATTTTGCCTATAATCGGGGGTGGGGGTCGAAAATATTTGACTTTTTGAGGAATACGACCAACTTTAAATGGGGAACTTCTCCACCCCCTGTTACATGTATGGATGTCAACCCCAGAAAATATTTTTCAGCTTTTTTTAGCTTAAAAACGCGGGCCAGTTGTTAAAACACATCAAAAATAGTCCTAATTTTGGGTTTCAACTTTTAGATAATCAATTTTTCGCACTTGCATTTTGAGCTACCCACGTTTTTGACTTCTCTGATTTTTCGATAACCTGCACAGTATACCTGTTATTTATCTAATTCGGTTTTTATGTTTTTATGTTCCTTGCTTATTTTCATTTTATCACGCGCTTTTGCAACTTACGGCGATAAAGCGTCATATTTAAATGATGCTTAATCGATTTTAAGTTCTTTTGCTCTTTTAGAGTCATATTTGTAGCCTTTCAATGATTAAACAACGTATTATCTTGAGATTTCGATATTTTTATCTTTTAAGCCCAATTTAACAGCTCTTTGAAGCATGCGCGGATTTCGCCCCCCCCCCTGTCGTCAAAAAATCATTGGGCGTAATAGTGAAAAATGTGTATTTTTTCATTATTTTAGTCATTTTTTCATGACGATTTTTCGACTTTTCCGGCGCTTCGCGCCGGGTAGTTCTCATTCATGAATATTTATTGACTTTCTTGGAGCACTAAAAGTTTATTCAGAACAGTACTTTGTGTACAAAACAAGGATTTTGCAGTCCTTACAATGATTCCCCGAGTATTTTTTTAATGCTTTGTGCCGATTTTTGCACTAATTTTGCGCGTTTTCCATGAAAACTTTAGAAAATTCCTAACTTTTTCGGATCACAAATGATTCTGTCGATTAAAAGACGTCAAAAACGCTACTTTAAGCATGATGGACGGATTTTTGGACCAATTTTGACACTTTTTAGGAAAAATTACCATTGTTCTAAAGATAAGCAATGCACGAATTTTATCGGGCGCGAAGCGCCGGAAAATTTTGTTGTTTTCCTTCTTATGTATGTATACATCAACCAAAAAGTGACACTTTTTATAGTGCTTTGAGTGAGAAAAAATTCTTAAAGAAAAGTTCGAATTTTATGATTTTAATGGATATAGTATGTCGAAAAACGTCAGAAAATGCGGTTTTTGCGAGCTATCCCGACGAATTTTCCGAGATTTAGACCAAGTTATGTCGAGTCCACCGTTCTCCTATGTACTTGGTCGTATCCTGGATACGGGCTTGTACGTATGTAAGCACAAAATCACAGAAATCTTAATTTTGCGAAAAAATTTAAAAAATTAATTTTTATATAATTTAAAAATTTAAATATACCTACATAATAACACAAGAATTCAATATATAAAAAGTTTTCACGTAAAATCGCTTATGAACGCATTATATGTATACTTTTTTGGAAATGTTGACGATTTCCCTCTTGAAATAAATTCCTGGATATGGGCTGCCTGCTAAACCTACATACCTATGACTGTAATCATACATGTAACGCCTCGGAATTCGGGGGGGGGGGGGTCCCGGCTATTTTTAGGGGTGGAGGGGGGGGGTAAATGAACTCCAATTTTTCATCCAAAAAGCCTAAAAACGGCCAAAAAATCCGATTTTTTTTCGAAAATGGGGGGTCAAAAATTTTCTGGCTTTGGGGAAATGGGGGGACCTCCGATTTTGGGGGATCCCCCATCCCCCCTGTTACATGTACGACTGTATTGTACATTATATACAGTACTCATCTATTTTATTTTATAACTTATTTATGCAATTAATTTGTTATTTTACGTATAATTATACATATGTCTATTACTAATAGTCGTTGCCATGTTTGTGTGTGTGTTTTGCGTTTTTTAAATGTTATTCTTAATTTTTCGATTCCTTAATTTAATTTTTTTCATTTTTTACTTTTTTTATTATTTTCATTCTGTTTTACGTAGTCCCTTCCTTTCTGTGTTGCAGGCGGTTTTGAGGAAGGAATTGGGCGAAAATTGGGCGGAATTATTTGAAAAGTTCGACGACAAGCCAATAGCAGCTGCTTCGATAGGACAAGTGCATAGCGCTACGCTAAGGGATGGTCGCCTGTTGGCTATCAAAGTGCAAGTAATTCAAAGTGTCATACTTTTAAGTGGTTTAAATTTAAAGTTAAAATTATACATTTTTAATTTTTGTTATTTTTTCCATTAAAACCAAAGTAAATTGGCCCAAATATAGCGAATCGATGTCTAATTTTTTTCGATTTTTTTACGTTTTTCAAACTCAAATCGCCTTTTCGTTGATACGTTATGTAAATCTTTCCGTAATAACTAAGAAATTCTATTGATTTTTCACTTTCGGCCATTTTAATTAACCTCCTCCGTATGCTGTCTTCATTAAGTTAATTTTTTTGACAAATTTTTTAACAATTTTTCTCAAATTTCTGACAATTTTAAATTTCAACTTCTAAATTTTGTTTAGCTAATACGATTTCGATTTCTGTTTATTTCTTTAATTTTTGTAAATTTTGGACATAAAACGCAAAATTGATAAATTAGAATAGGAAAAGAAAAAATGAGAACAAACAAAAGAGCGCCAAAATAAGATCGCAATACCGAAAACTAATGTACGGGCCAATGCAATGCATGTACTGAATACTTATTACTTATGTAATTACCTATGTGATTAAGATGCGCGAGGGCCGTATATGATGGGAGGGGCTTAACGTCTGCGGGGTGTAAACCACACCTAGGCATGGGGATTTGGGGGGTATGCTACCCTCCCCCCCCGAGAGACCAAAATACCTCCTCTCCAGAATTCACTTTTTGAAAATTTTTTTCTGTTTTTTTCGCAATTTTTGATGCTAATGGATAGTGCTCGATGAGAAAGGTTGAAAATTGTGTTTTTTTCGCCATACCACTATTTTTAAGGCTATTTTTTGACCTTTGAAAAATCTTGCACCCCCAGAATTTTGGTGCTGCCCACCTATGGTGTAAAGCCCCCCCCTAACTCCTAACGCTAACGTGTGGTCAGGATTCTCTAGAAAGTCCAGAATTCGGAAGACTCAGAGTTAAATTTTCTGAAATTTTTTCGTTTTTTGCAATTTGCGTCGAATAATGGTATTTTTGTCCCTGTGTATTATTAGTTTTTCGGCACTTTCTTCATCTTAAAAATTTTCCGACCCCGTAGACGCCCATAGTTTCGACGGTGCTTGTGTATTTATGAGAAAAATTAACCAGGCAGGACAACCTGATGATGCGAAATCAATTGAATTAAATTAAGAATAAGGGAATTAAACGGTTTATGTATTTATCTGACGTTATACCAAAATATTTTAAATTTTAATTAGATTTCATGAATTATTGAAAATATCCAGAACTAATGTGGAATATAATTTTTGTACTTGAGCGGTAAGCTTAATGCATAAAGAATAAATTACAGCCGTAAAAATGCGGTAGGAAATAATCGTTAAATGCAATATTGCAAAAATAAATGTGGTATAGCAAGCGTTCAGATAATTTTTGGCAAAGATTTTCCACCCATCAAATACTTCTATGGTCGTCTTCATACATGATCTGTGAGGTTCGGGGGTTTCAACCAACCCCTCAATTTTCACTCCCCCCAGAAATTTTTTCGACCCATCCCCCCCAAAAAAATTATTCGTGATTTGTCGAAAGCGTCCAAAATTTGCTAAAAAATCGTAAAAACAATTGTTATTTAGGGCGTTTTAAGCTATTTGTTTGCTCAAACGTGTCAAATTTTCGGCGCTTCGTTCGGGCCATATACTCATGTTTTGACTATATTTTGTTCAATTTATTCGCCTTTTTTATTTTTTCGAAATTTTTCAAAGGTTTTTTATGCTCTAGAAGGATAGAGCACCGTTAGAAACGCCAAAAAACGATATCTTTGACGCGTACGCACCATAGGTGGGCAGTAGCGAAATTCTGGGGGGTGAAAAATTTTTAAAGGTCAAAAAATGGTCTTAAAAGTGATTGTATGGCGAAGAAAACACCATTTTTCGACGTTTCTCATTGAGCACTATCTAATGGCATCAAAAAATTGCTAAAAAAGCAAAAAAATTTCTGGGAGTATTTATTTTGATTTCTGTGGGGGTATTTCAACTTCTGGGGGTGCATACCCCTTCCCCAAACCCCTCCCCACGCCCACGTGTGGTACGCACCATTTTTTGGCCTAAAAAAGGCATTTCAAAATAACAAACCCTTCCCCGGAATTCCCATGCTGTTCTTGTCCGGTCGTTCCAATGTACGTAAGAAGATTTTCTCATTTCAATCAAGTATAATTGAAATAAGAAACTGAAAATTAATTTTTAAAAAATAATTAAATTGTATATTTCTCAAATATAATTTAAGAAGGAATAATAAACTTTTGTACAAATAATTAAATAAAAACTTACACATTAAAAACACAAGAATGTTAAAAAATATCACGTCTTAGATACATATATAATACTTTCTTCTACAGTATCCCGGTGTAGCCGAAAGCATCGAGTCCGATATCAATAATTTAGTCTCCATATTAACTATCGGAAATTTGTTACCAAAAGGTCTCTACTTAGACAGTATGGTTATTGCGGCCAGACGAGAGTTGTTGTTAGAATGCGACTACCTCAACGAGGCTAAATCGTCGAAGAGATTCAAGTCAGTCGTATTTTTAAGCCTACGTTTAGCTGAACAAATTTTGGAGGTCAACGGTTCATAACTTCTTCCAGCTTTGAAAAAGGCCAAAAAAATGGAGCTAGGGCGAAAAAACGCCATTTTTCGACGTTTCTGAGTGTAGCTGAACAAATTTTGGGGGTCAACGGTTCATAACTTTTTTCAGGTTAGAGAAGGGCCAAAAAATTGGAGCTAGGGCGAGAAAACGCCACTTTTTGACGTTTCTGAGTGTAGCTGAACAAATTTTGGGGGTCAACGAATTATAACTTTTTTCAGGTCAGAAAAGGGCTAAAAAATTGGAGCTATGTAGGGCGAAAAAAACGCCATTTTCCGACGTCTCTGAGTGTAGCTGAACAAATTTTGGGGGTCAACGGTTCATGACTTTCTTTCAGGTTAGAAAACGGTCAAAAATTTGGAGCTATTTAGGGCGAAAAAACGCCATTTTTCGACGTTTCTGAGTGTAGCTGAACAATTTTTGGAGGTCAACGGTTCATAACTTTTTTCAGATTAGAAAAGGGCCCGAAAATTGGAGCTAGGGCGAAAAAACGCAATTTTTCGACGTTTCTGATCCAACTCTGTCCATTGGCATCCAAAAATCGCGAAAAAACGAAGGAAAAAATTTAATTCTGGTTCTTGCGGGGTTTCCAATTTTTTGTGGATTCCAAGCATATGTACATGTATATACAGCGAGGAAATTCTGGGGATTAGTCACGAAAAAGTTTTATTAACTGCCTTCTTAAATTAATAACGATGGGTACATGTCGAACCAGTGTTTTTTTTGTACAAGGCCCTTTTGTACATGTACAAAGATGGTCCCTAAAAGTCTCTGTACATTTTGTACACACAAATTTTTGGTTACTATAATATGATACAGTAGCGATTTTAGTGTAGCAAAAACAGAGTTGTTCGACCTTTGGTAGTGTATTTTAGCTAATTTATGGCTTTCTACGGGCAAAAATCACTAATAATTGTCTCAAACGGCGCGAAGCGCCCAAAAATTCGACATTTCTCCTTTTAAAATGCAATTTCTGACATTATAAGGACATATAGAACACATAATTACTCATTTCCCGAAAATTTTTGCGAATGTTAAACCTTTTTTGCTTTTTTTGTCTTCCCTAAAATCTTTGTACATGTACAAAGACGGTCCCAAAAAGTCTTTGTACATCGGGAAAAATCTTTGCTGAATACAAAAAACACTGCGTCGAATCACTATTTTTTAACGTTTAAGGTGATGCTCATTCTTCCTAGAACATAAAAACAACAAATTTGAAAAATTAGAGTAAGTTTTGCAAAATGTAGTCTAACAAATGAGTATTTGCCGAAAATTTGAGATTTTGGAGCCAAAAGGTCGCTAAGAACGCTTAAAACAGCCAGCGTCTTTTCTCTAATTTTTCTTTGGAAAATCAGAAATTCGGGTGAGGGGGTCGGAGTCCAGTTTCTTATGCGAGGAGAAAAAAATTTTGCAGGGTCGGAATCCCCAACATCGTGCATGGTAATGGTTTTACTTCGGGATTTAGTTTTTCTGGACCACCCTGTAATTTTTCTATTTATTATCAATCAATAATTGTTAAGTAAAACTAAAAATAAATGTAATTGAATAAGTAAAAAATTAAACGTATCTGCCATCCTTGTATTCGCTTAAGAGAACTGGTCCGCAGTGATCCCGATTTTCACGTACCTTACGTAGCCGACGAATTGCTAACCAAACACATTTTTCCGGCCGAACTTATCTACGGTTTACCGTTGGATAAATGCGAGCTTTTGGAGCAAGAAACGAGAAATTGGGTGCGTTTATAGAAAAATAAATAAAATTAATTTAACAAATTATTTATAATAGTAATAAAAAGTAAATAGAATAATGAATTAATTTTAATAATTTTTTGTTGCAGCTTTAAAATGCGACAATTACCGATTGAGCTTTTGCGTTAATCCTCTTATCTGTTCTGTAAAACTTATTAGCTACGGTTTCTGTATCATTTACAAGCTCGCTTTCGTTTACCCGTCGCATTTATGTAGAGAGGGCAATACAAGAAAGCATTTATTGTCTAGTGGAATTATACGAAATAATGTAAAATAAGAATTAATGACGAAACGGTATGTATACTTTAATGAAATGTAATGAAAATGAAATGAAATTAAAAAAAGATTTAAATCAAAATTAGAAGAACTGAAATTAAATTTTATTTTTTATTGAAATTACATACGTCTACATCGGTATATAAAACAAAATGCCGACCCCATCTATAGTCGGTCGTTTCCTTTATCTTCCCCCTAAATAACTGAGTTATGCATGCTATCCCCGCCTCGAATTTCGGGCAAAAACCTACATTTTTAGGCTATTTTTATGTGTTTCTTGCCATTTTTGGCCAAAAGTCGTAGGTCATTTACCTCGCCTCTGAAAATGGCCGACTATATCCTCTAAAAATTTCGAGCCATTACATAAACGTATGATTGGAGATTAGTGAAAAAATTTTTAAAAGTAAAAAACTCTTTGCGAGAATGGTCCGCTTTCTTCTAAATTTTTTCGTTTTTCGTGATTTTTTGGAGCTCGAAGACAAACATTGAAAAACGTTACTTTTGACCTTTGAAAATTTTTGAACCTCCAAATTTTTGGTGCTATTCCTTGCAAATGCAGATGTATGCGTGCAGCAGACATAGCTGGGGTGAATTATAGTCGCCGTCGGCTAGTCTTACTCAGGCATGCACAGTATTGGAATTCTAGGGGTAGGGGGCCAAATTTTAAAGCACCTTTTTTGGGGTCCAAAAGTAGTGGTTACCAGACGTGTTCTTGGGGGGTTGGAGGTTTTGCCCTCCCTCAGAATGGCAACTGACCCCCGCAAAATGGCTGGGACCCCCAGAATTGTCGATTTTTGTAAAAGTTGATAAAAAATGTAAAAGTTGTGCCTTTTCAGGCATTTTTTGGCTCAAAAATCTCAGATTTTCGGCGCTTCGCGCCATATGCACATTTTTTGACTATATTTTGTTCAATTTACTCGATTTGAGCGAGCATTGTCGGCAGAGGCGGCTCCAGGATTGGTGACCTGGGTATTCAAAATTTTTTTGGGTATGCAATAAAAATTTGCTAATATAATAAGGATATGTCCTAAATTGCACGTATTTACTCAAATAAAAAAACAATTGCATCACACTAATATCATTATTTTCAAAATTCAGCCGAGTATGTTACGCATTAATTAAGTTTTCGACGATTTGACATATTTTTAAACAAATCAATGATATGGTTCCGATCAATTTTATTCAAAATTTCTCGCTCGATCGTTAGCAAACCAAGTCCACAAAGCCTTTTATCCGCGATTGTCGTTCTCAAGTCGTTTTTTATCAATTTTAACTTCGAAAATGACCTTTCACATTCACAAGTCGTTACTGGCAAAGTCGCCAAATGTTGAACAATTTGGTGCAGATGCATATAGTGCTGCTTTGGCATAACTTTTAAAACGTTTTGCAAGCAGTCGATTTTTCGCAGCACATCATCTGGCTTTGACAAGCAAAATCGGCGAAAATTGTTAATGTCACAATACAAATCTTCCTGTTCAACATCGTTCAATAGATCTCCGGCTATCTGACACATGCCCCGTTCCATAAATTGTTTATTTGATGGAATGCAACAATTTACAAAACGCAGCAATTTTTGAGTGTGATCACCCAAGCGTTGATTGAAAGCAGACAGTAAATTGTCTAAAATTGTATTGTAAATGTGCAATTTTATGTCCAATGATGAAGTGAGACTAGTATGCCGGCGGCCAATGGTGGAATCACATAAAAAACTCTGTTGGGAATTTACTGTAGATCGCAATTTTCGGGTTGACTGAATCGTAAAATTAGTGATTTCAAAATTACTGCAAATTTCTTCGGCTTTGCACCACATCAGTTCAAAAGGGGCCTCATTGTCCACTTGGCTGCCAGACGTGTTAAGCGGTATTTCGTTTTGTCGAAGTTCTTTTAAGCCATCAATAGCAACCTGAATCAAATCTGTTGCTCTTGAAATGTCGATGGTGCTTTCTGAAAAGGGCAATATTAATATTGTATAGTTTTCCTTTAAAGCAGTTTATTACATAATCCTCTTTACACTGTTTTTTGCACCTTTTAGCATTTTTTTGCACCCAAATTGCACCATTTCATCCAAAAAAATTAGGTTACAAAATTACCAGTATAAGCAAATCCTAGCATGAATTACAGTCACTGTCACACATTGGGCAGTGAATCAATTCTGGGGTGTTAAGAACCCGAAAAATTGCTAAAGAGGAACTAGCTTCATCCTATAACTGGCATAAGTTATTCAAATCCGCAGCAGCATCAACATCCGCGTCTAATATTTCTTGATGGGCGCTTTTTGATGGCTTAGTAAATCCAAAACTCTCTAGGCCACGTTTCATAATGCTGTGTCAATAAATTGAATTTAAATTTTAGAAGATTAGCAGGTCCCAGATTTTTCACTAAATGTTTTGAAATGCACATTTTTTTGAAAAATAGTTATGCTTTGGAAGACGAAATTTTGCGTGCCATTTCAATGATGACAAACTCAATCAAACATCAGATTTTTATTTCACTAGAAGGAAAAGAAAGAACTTCACTAAATTAGTGAAATTCTTATTTCCTGTCTGCACAACATGCCCCATGTTATTAGAAATGCAATAACGATAATGCATTCTAACTACAGTACTTGTCCATAGCATACATATCAGTGAGCAGAGCAACAATTATAATAATAATAATAATGTTTATTTACGTTTACGTGTAAACACACAACACACATACAAAAAGATTTTGCAAAATTTATGACATTAAATTACTTACTGCGTGATGTGTAAAAAAAGAAAAATACATTTCGAATTTTACAATAACACACTACGTGGAAAAAAATTACGCGCAATGTAAAATAATTCGAAGTCAAATAAATACACGTTACAATATGACGCAGAAAACATAAGGTAACTGAGGACACATATAGGCAATGAAAAGTTGTGCTTAAATACAGCCCTTAAGAAAAGGTGAAAAATCACATTTTTTCAATCTAATCATGAAAGCTTTTGAGCCAGGAGCTTGTATAACATGTTCAGGCAAAGAGTTCCAAAGAGAAACAATAAGATTACAAAATTCATGTTTTCTGATATTCGCATTTGATTTATTTAGTTTACAGGAGTTATTAGCACGATTTAAACCCGTTGAGAGTAAAAAATTCTTCAAATGATCAAAGTTTTTCGACCATTCATTTTTGCATTTCAGTTAAAAATTTTTTTGGGTATGCAAGAATCCCATTTGGGTATGCAGTGCATACCCCAGCATACCCTAGAGCCGCCACTGATTGTCGGAAACGTAAAAAACAGTGTTTTTTAGGTGTACCCATCGTTTTTAGCCCAAAAAGGCATTTTTTTTTGAAAATTTTCCGGCCTGATTTTCCCCTCCAGAATTCCCGTGCTGTACATCATAGGTGTGCAAGGTCAAACTATAAGAGGGGGTGAAAACCATAAATTGGTAGATAGCTAAGTGTTTCGTAAAAACGGTTATATAACCGTTTTGGGCTCAGAAAATTAGCTATACGGCCTTTTTGGAATCATAAATATAGCTATATAGCCTTTTTGGACTAAAGATAGCTATTTAGATATATACTTCTGAAACTCGGAAAAGATAACTGTATAGCATTTATGAGCTCACACGATGTGTTTCTGAGTCCAAAAAAGGCTATATAGCTAGTTTTCTGAGTCAAAGTAGACTTGGCTAATTTTGTGAGCCCAAAAAAGGATATATAGCGATGCTTTTTCGGCCGAAATGGCTGTATAGCTATGTATCAGATTTTCAGGGCTCAGGAGGAAGTAATACCCCCTCTCATCCCTCATGCTCTTGTATGCTGTACATGTGTGTTGGGTGCGCGTCAAAAATAAAAACGTTTTTAGGCGTTTCTGACAATGTTCTATCTTTCTAGAGCATAAAAACAAAAAAATTTCGAAAAGAATAAAAAAAGTCGAATAAAATGTGCAAAATATAGTCGAAACATGAGCTCGTCACTTCTGGGCAAATAGATAGCTGAAAATGTTTTTAAAAAAGCACTTTTCCTGCGAATTTTCAAACAATTTTTAGAAACTTTTGAAAAATCGTGAATTTGGGGGGGGGGTGAAAATGTTTCTGGTGAGGGGTGGTGAAGACCTTCAAATCCTCTCAACATCATGTATGGTCTTACTCAAAAATTTTATTAGAAATCAGGAAGATTATTTCTTTGCGTTAATTTCTTGGCGTTATTGCTTCAAGAAAATCAGAATATAAGGAAATGAAGAAATTTAATAATGAAATGAGAAAAGAACATTCGTCCCTAAATTACCGGCTGATTTCGTCACTGACAGACAATAAAACTCATTATGTACATCTTAGGTAGCGCGTTAGCGCGTACCTATAATATACTTGGGTACCCCTAACACCTGTGCACCCCTACAGCTATAACGGGACACTTCTGGAAGGTGCGGTTTTTTTAAAAGAAAGATAATAAAAAAATTCGCTGCCCGTGTTTTTTTTGTTTTTCTTGAAACTCAAAACTGACTGTGTAAAGAAGGTGTAAAGTTTTTGTGTAACGTTATAACATAGGACAAATTTTGGGACCTTTTTACTGCGGCATGTGGACAACTGAGTATTGATGACTCGAAGAATTGAACAGCATAGGATAATAGAGGGATGAATTCTACAGATGACACTTTTTTTGTTTTTTGAAATTCGCATTAGTTATCGAATGGCAGTGTAAAGAGTGCGAAAATCTGGGGGTGAAAAAGCACTTTTTGGTCGAGTTTTCAACCTGCTTATGTCCGATACTAACTCCGGTTATGAGTTTTTTAAAATGTTTTCTGACAGAAATGTAGAGCGGATCAAGGGCTACATTCTGCATATAAGCAAAGTCTTCTATGCTCTATGGTGAGTTAGATCCTGGGGTTTAAAGTTTACACTCTAGTGGATGGTGTAAAAAACGGATTTTAACTAAGATTTCTCTGCCAAATTTTTCCGCTTATGAGTCAGGGTAAATTGAATACAGCAGTAATAAAGTGCCTCTCAGGGGCTACACATCGCAGCAAACCGCATTTAAAAAAACGCAATATTGAGTTATTTATGGGGGTGTAAAGTTCGAAATCAGAGGTAAAAAATGGGCGAAAAAACACGTTTTTTCCGAATTTTGATTAATAAATCATACCAAATAATTTTTGCAAGAGAATTTTGGCACACAGGAATGTACTACGATTTAAAAGCTACAAATTGTACCAAACCGAATTTCTTTAAACTCAATGGGGAGTTCGGTACGGAATTTTAAAGTTTACAGTGTTCTAAATGATGGAAAATACGTTTTTGTTGCGTTTTTTGTTCGCCACTTTCTCCGTCCAGAAGTCGGGATAAGTCTAATAGAATAAAAATAAAGTGCTTTATATCGGGTGCATGTCAAAGCAAATTGTCTATACATTAATATTTAGCGAGTGTAAAGTCAAAAATTTGGTGTTTAAAATGCGTTTCTGTCTTGTTTTTTCTGCCTGCTTCTCCGGTTATGAGTCAGGGACACGATTATCAAGTCTAGAAATGGACCAGGAACTAAATTTGATATGCCAGTCTGGCGCATATGTTTACACTCTACAGTGTTGTAAAGTGGTTTACACCAATTGTTAGTTTGCCCATAGAACATTATGGAGACTTAATTTTTTCATAAATATTAATCGTAATATCGGAACAATATCAAAATTACGAATCTGACCAAAATTTTCTTTACACTAGGTGTTTACATGAAGTTTACACTACATATGTATTTATCTTCGTTTTTGAGCATTCCAGAAACCTAATTTTTCCTGGAGTCTAAAAATTTTCAAAGGATCAAATGTGAGACGTCACGTAGGCGCGTTTGTTTACATTCAACAGTGATGTAAAGTAGTTTACACTCATTGTTTATTTGTCCTCAGACCATTGTAGAGACATAATTTTTTCATGAATGTTGATCATAATATCCGAGTAATTTTTTACACTGCATGTTAGCCTTTGTTCTAGAGCATTGCAAAAACCGAAATTTTTTCCTGAGATCTAAAAATTTACAGGGAATGAAATATATACGTCAGTTGGGCGCACTTGCTTACACTCAGCAGTATTGCAAAGTGGTTTAAACCTAATGTTTATTTGTCTTTAAAACATTATGGAGACTCATTTTTCCATAAATGTTGAAAGTAATATCGGAGCAATATCAAAATTACGAATCCGACTAAAATATTCTTTACGCTATGTGTTTGTGTAAAGTTTACATTACGTGTTAACCTTAATTCGATAGACTTGCAGAGACTTTGTAACTGAAGTCAAGAAATTTTCAAGGATTCATATGTGAGACATCAATTAAGTGAGTTTGTTTACCCTCAAAAGTAATCTAAAGTGATTTAAAAATTATGTTCAAGTGTCCTTAGATCATTGAAGAGATGTAATTTTGTCTTAAATGGGTTGCATTAAAGTTAAATCCTTCTTAGCCGTGTTTATAATATGTTTCACAAAATCTTGCACATGGAGAGCAATCGTTTAATTGATGTAAATTGCCTGCAAAAGTGGTTTAAAATGAACCAGCAATCACACTACTGTGCACAGAAGTCGACAAAGATATGCAGCTTTATTGTAATCATGTACATTAATAAGCCGTAAATCGGAAATACACCATTTGGAATGGAAAAGACTGCAGTTAATGAATACATATGTTAAACTTATTATCATAGGTAGCGCGATAGCGCTACCTATAATATACTTGGCCATCCTTTTTCTTATATGTTTATCACAGCGAGTGCGAAATTTGTGTCCTCCCCTCACAGCAACAACGGCGCACACCTGGGAGGTGCGGTTTTTTTAATCGATGGATAATTAAAAAATTCGATGCCCGTGCTTTTTTCTTTTGTTTACACTCAATACTGAGTTAGCAATGAGCGTGTAAAAGTGTAAAGCAAAAAATCAAATAATTTGCGGAGGGCCAATGTTTTTTTAAAAATGTTGCCCCCAGCTGTAGATTACGAATCTGACCTTAAAATTACTTTACACTCAATGGTTGTTGCACAAAAGTGTAAAGTATACGTGTCTTTTACTCTTTGCGTGTCCTTCAGCTTATCTAACTCAATTTTGGTTTCTGTGCAGTCAATCGGTTCTATAATGTAGAGGGTTGCAAAATCTCAAATCGATTTTTTTCTTTCTTATAACGCAATATTTCTTGATCTGTGATCGTTTTAGTGTAAAGGGTTCGAGACGAAAAACGATATCTCTTCAACTACTCCGCTAAGTAGGCGGAACATGCTAATTATGCTTAAAAGGTGCCCTGACCTTAGCGTTACAGATCCCAGTTTCTTTTGTTTTATACACCCAATATTGCGGTATTAGCACAAGTGTAAAGTTTACACCGAGAAGCATTTTTGCGCCCAGAGCGTCGTGGATGATGAATTTTTAAAAATGTTCTCCGTAAGGTCAGAATAACGAATCTGACCTTTAAACTTTTCTACAGCCAGTGTTTGTTGAGGTATAAAGAGGTGAACTTTGAATTATACCTACATCTATTTTCTAATGCCGATAGATAACTCCGTATTGCATATTTTTGATCAGATTTTTCGTATTTCAGAGGTTTTTGACTCGTCTTTAATAAATAATTATTTTTATCATCATAAATGCACTATTCTTAAACTTCAGTAGAATGATGAATATCTTTCAAAATAGGATAATCAAGCTGAAATCTGCTGATATGTCGAGTTGGCGCAGTGGTTGACAACTCCGTTCTCGGATGCGGTATTAAACAAAGAATGATGGGTTCGAATCTTCTGAATGCTGACTTTTTCATTTTTTTAATTCTTTTGGCAAAACCATGTACTTCATTTGACTCATATATCTATTTAGGTTCTGCAGATAACACTTTTTTGTTTTTTGAATTTCGCCTCAGTTCTCGAATGGGAGTGTAAAGAGTGCGAAAATCTGGGGGCGAAAGACACATTTTGGCCGAGTTTTCGACATGTTTATGTCTGCCAACAACTCTAGTTATAGTTTTAGGAAATTTTTTCTGACAGAAATGTACTTCGGATCAAGGGCTATCTTGTGCTTACCAGCAAACTTTTCTACAATCAATACGCAGTTAGTACCAGGGTTTTAAACTTTACTCTCTAGTGGATGATTAAAAAAACAGATTTTGTCCAAGATTTCTCTGCCAAAAGTTGGGGTTAATTAAATAAAATAGAAATAAAGTAACTTCTAATGGCTACACGTCGAAGCGAGCCGCGTTCAAAAAAACGTTATATTGAGTTGTTTATGGGGTGTAAAGTTCGAAATCTGAGGTGTAAAGTGGGCGAAAAAAACAGGTTTTTTCGTATTTTGATTGATAAATCATATCAAATATTTTGCGGAACATAAGTTTGGCACATACAAACCTACTACAATCAAAGGGCAACAAACTGGCCCGAACCGAATTTATTTACATTCAATGGGCGTTAGGTTCAGATTTTTAAAGTTTACAATGTGGTGGACAGTGGAAAATACGTGTTTGTACATTTTTTGTTCGCCACTTTCTCTGTTCAGAAGTCGGGCGAGGTCGAATAGGATAAAAATAAAGTAAAATTCTAGTTTTTTTCTACGTAAAATCAGAATTGGGAATCTGACTGTTAGTATTCTCTACACTTAGTAGTTTTGTAAAGTTTGCACAATTCATTTGTTGTTAATATGTAGTTTATACTACAAATTTATTTTACTACCAAATCTGAGCGTTAGTGTTCCTTACACTTGATATTTGCGTGAAATTTTGGAATTTTTGCCGAAAAACTTTGTTTTTTAATTTACCAACATCCCACCTTTTCAATTTTCTTAAAGTTTAAAATCTTTTACAATTCTCTTCATAATTTAATGGTAGGTTTAAACTTTAAGTTTCTCTTGGTTTACAACTCTCGCTTAGCAAGCTCATTTTTCAAAACTTTTTCATAGTGATCAATCGCGTTTAGTTCGGAATTGGTGGACGGCCCTTATTTTATTACTCGGCTTAAATAATCCAAGTGACTGTCTTTTGATTATTTTCTTTATCGCAAATTCAAACACCCAAATTTCAATTTAAAAATCATAAAAATTATTTCATAATTTTTATGTAAGATGACTGGCTGGTTGAGAGCTCTTTTTTGTTGTTTTCATTGTTCATTGTGCTCGTAGGAACCAGAAAAGAAATAGTTTTTCGCCATAGGTATTCTCTGGCGAAAGCAAGTTAACAAAGCTTTTTGCGTTAATTATTATTTTGGTCCAAAATAGGTCAACTGACCTAGGGCAAAATTCCGGGGTTACTTAATTACTACTGCGTTAGGTTTTTAGGGCATAGCTGCCAATAGCTCCGTAGGTACGGACGAATTTAGGTCCGAGGAGTTTGAGACCGTAGTTATTGAGGGTCGTGTGGTTGAGTCCGGCGTTTCGCCCTAGCAACCTGACCAGCGCTAAGTGTAGCCAGGTACTTAAGTAAGTCCCGTAGGTACGTTATATGTCGTTTCCAAGTTAATTTAAATGTGGAACGACCTCTATAACTTACAGGACTGTTTAGAATGTAACATATATTTACTATAGCTAATAAAAAATAGTAAACTTTATACTTCCGACAATCAAGAGCATATCTAACTCAGTTTTAAATTCTATGCAGTCTGATTGATTTCAAAAGGTAGACGGTTATAAAATCTAGGGAGTCTTTTTTTAAAACAATATTTTTTAAATTTAGAGGCAATTAATTTATGTTAAGAACAATATTGTTTTCCGCGTTCTTGGACTGCTGTCATTATTGTGGTATGTTACTGTATGTGTTTGCTGACTGATGCACTGAAATCATGCTAATTAAAAGTAGGGTACTAGCAAAGAAAAATGCTCCGATGGAACAAAAAAGATGAATATACTTGGAATTGTGGATTATTAAGGATGTAAAAGGAGGGGACTAGGAAGAATCTACCTAAAGTCGCAAAATCTGCTAAAAATCACACTTTCTCTAAGCAACGCAAAAAATCGAAGTATATTCTGCGGTCAACACATTAGAATAAATATTTAACCATAAAAATGATTGAAAAAGCAGCACGTTAGCTATGCAGCAGCTATGGGAAATGATATCGAGTAACAGTCTTTCTAAGCCAATTGAATGAAATAGCAAACATCGATGCATCCAAAACAATTGCAAGAATTGTTGGTTCAAAACAGTAGGAAACGCGTGAGTTGACTTGAAACAGACTAAATGTAGGTACACTAGCATGCCCGTAACGATTGTGTGCACTAATCAATCGGCCCCTGCTTTGCTTGCTATAATGCTCATAGCAAAATAAAACAACTTTAAATACAATACCACTAAGTTTTCTTTCAATCAGGATACGAAGCTAGTCAGTGTTGCTACTTGCCAGCAATTTAAAAAAGGAAACATTATAGATTTCGTTTATTATCTGAAATTTTGAAAATTATTTAAAAAAGACACTTTTTAGAGGCCGCAGAATATACTTCGATTTTTTGCGTTGCTTAGAGAAAGTGTGATTTTTAGCAGATTTTGCGACTTTAGGTAGATTCTTCCTAGTCCCCTCCTTTTACATCCTTAATAATCCACAATTCCAAGTATATTCATCTTTTTTGTTCCATCGGAGCATTTTTCTTTGCTAGTACATATATAATCGAATCTCGATCTTCTATGCTCAAAAAACGCTTAAAGAAGGAAAATTAATCATTCAATTTTACATTAGCTCATTTTTACTCCTTGTTTTTATTTTTTATGTCTTTTTTCATACATACATGCACACGGTCAAAAGCTCTAAGAAGGGTAAACCGAGTTTCCTGGGGGGAAAATGATTTTTCACCTACAGTGCTGGCCATGAAACTTTACGCTTTAAGATGCTTCAAATAATCTTAAGGCGAGCACTGCCAGTCGGCCGTTCTGGTCTAAGATGACCTAAAAAAATGGTCGCTTTAGAAAGCGCTAGAATGACACTAGATATTCCTAGCACATCTCAGTATGCCGCACGCAGCATTCTATTTTTAGCTATGCCGCGATGGATTGACTCTATTGTTGCTTAACCGAGTAACGCCTGTCACCTCAGTCAAGCAACAATAGAGTCAATCCATACGCCATAGATAAAAATAGAATACTGCGTGCGGCATACAATGTGCCAAGAATATCTAGTGTCATTCGCTTTCAAAAGCGACCGATCATATTAGCAGAACGACCGACTTTAATAACCTTAAGATTTAAACATCTTAAAACGTAAAGTTATGTGCTTGCAAAGCTATTTTTCACTTATGCATATTCATGTTCCTTGAATATTTATGGTCATTGGATGAAAGCAATAATAATAAGGGCAATGGAATGATCTTTAATATCAAATATGTACAAAATAATGGAAGGAAAGTGTCTGGATGAACAAATTGAACAGTCTATTCTTCGAAAAATAAGCCAGTATTTTTGTACAAGTCCGTTTGTACATGTACAAAGATAGTCCCTAAAAGTCTTTGTACATTTTGTACACACAAATTTTCAGGTACTATAATATGGTACAATAGCGATTTTAGAGTGGCAAAGCAGAGATGTTCGACCTTCGGTAGTGTATATTAGCTAATTTCTGGGTTTTCTGAAGGCAAAAATCACTAATAATCATCTAAAAGCAACTAAGCGCCGACGTCCCTTTTACCACTTTCTAAAAATGTTAGACATTCTCAAGATATACATTCCCAGTACTCATTTCAACTGGCTTCAGAAGTCTGTGAATCTCATACCTTTTTACTGATTGTTTTCTTAAAAATATTTCTATGCTAAAGGAGCAGTCCCAAAATCTTGCTGTCAGGAAAATCTTAGTCTAAAAACATAGTGGTTCAACATCCAATTTGGTCAGGCCTGATGAATACTTCTCAAAAGTTGTAGGGGTATTTACCTCAAATGCACTGCGCTCTGCCACCACTTTTACATCACCGCCTCAATTGCTCAGAATTTTTGTGGTATGAGCTTGGTTACACTCAAAGCAGTCTCTCCCATGCAGTCACTCAGAAAAACACCACCCGCATGCCCCATCATTTCCCAGCGGCTGCTCTTGCCTCTGTGCCTTCTTCTCCAAGCCCCGTCCCGCGGCCATGACTGAAGTACCAGTCAGGTACTGAGCTCAGTCAACAGGGAATCCCAAATAAAACAATCCATTAATATTCTGATTTTTGCTGTACTGTGACAAAAATGATCAAAACTAGCTAAAACAGTTTCGTAGTAATCATATAATTTTAAAAACATTTCAGTGTTGACATACATCTACTTCTTCACTAAACATGCAAAGGTATATCTTTGACTTTTAAGGTAAAAGCACTTAAAAATGCCATCCAACAGCCTCAAGGCATCTTAACAATGTTACTTCTTTGAATCTCAAAAATGATGCAAAAACGTCCGTGTTAAAATACCCCGGATGACTGCTATCAGGCCGCCATTAAACTGGATCATCAGCTTCTCCGCCTACCTTATGTGCATGTAATTTCAGTGTCGTCTGTCGATTTTTCAGTTTTCAAAATTTTCTTCAGTTATGATAAGAAAATTTCAAATTAATAGTGCAAGCCGGTGAAAACCGTATTTTCAAGTTTTTTGAAATATTATTTTATTAATTTGAAAATTGTAAATTCTCGAAAATGAAAGGTAGCAATTTTCGATACTGTTTGTGTGCTTTATATTGTCAAAAACCCATATGTCGGCTTAAAAACACTATCAAAGGTCAAAAAACTCCATTTTTTTACGGAAGGCGTTACCCTATATATTATAGTAGGTTCTATAAAATTTGAAGCTGTAAAATTGAATTTAAAATACAAAATTAAAAAAATAAAATCATAGTTTAATATTTAAGCTACAGGTAAAAAGCTCCTGCACCTTTGTCTTCGCGAATTGTTCGAATTTCGATTCATGCAAACCGATCCCAATTGGTCAAACTTTTTCTACGACGCGTCAAAAAATAAAATAAGCTACTGTATAATTGACAATATCGGCTATTCGAATCGATAATATAAAATTATTAACTATTTATATTTGATATAAAATTACATGATTTTTATTTTGATTAGTTTCTGTTTTTATCTTTTTTTATGAATTTAAATCGTCTGAATTTCGATAAAAAAATTCCGAAAAATATTCAAAGGCAAAAATTCGGGTTTTTTAAACTTTGTATATTCAGTATTTATTTTTTGGCAATAATTTAAATTAAATCTATACGTGCGCTAATAAAATATTGATTTGACTATAAAATTGCCGAGGCAGTGAATTGAAAAAAACTTTAGGAGTGGAGACCATAGGTGGAGCGGCACCGAAATTCTGGGGGGGGTGAAAAAATTTTCAAGGTCAAAAAATGGTCTTAAACGTGGTCGTATGGCGAAAAAACACCATTTTCCGACGTTTCTCATCGAGCACTATCCAATAGCATCAAAAAATCGCTAAAAAAAGCAAAAAAAATTCAAAATTTGAATTCTGGGGGGTATTTCAACTTTCGGGGGCGCATATAAAATAAATTCATTAAATAATCATACGTGAGCAACGCCTAGAATTCTGGAGTCCAAAAAATTTTTTTATGGTCAAAAGGAGTGAAAAACTGCAGTTTTAGGCAAAAACATTATTTTTGAACCTATGTATGCATCGGGCTCTATCCATTAATTTCAAAAAACTTTCAAAAAAAGGCGAAAAAGCGAAAAAATCTAAGAACATGAGTAAAATTTAAAATTCAGAATTTAATCCGTTTCCCGTTGAATTTCCTTGAATTTTTTAAAATCATTTTTTCAGATAATGTTGCTGGATTTTGGCGCCTGTCGCGAATTCAGCTCGAAATTCACCGACGACTACATGCGAATAATCAAATCGGCAGCGGATAGGGACCGGGCTAAAATTATTGAATATTCGAGGAAGATCGGCTTTTTATCGGGATACGAATCTAAAGTGTGATCAAGTTGAAAATTTCTAAGTCGATAATTTACGAGTACATTAATGTAAATCCGGAATGAATATTTAAAATCAAAAAATTTAAATGTAAATCCATTTAAACATACATACACTACTCGCCACGAATGTTTAAGCTTTCATAAGCTTCTAGAGCTTGTTAGAGTTATATCTTTAACACATCGGTCCTACATATTTCCGCCCTTACGACCGACGTGTTAAACATACATATAAGCCTTAACAAGCTCTATCATCCTTTGGAGCATATTAAAAGGTAAACATTCGTGGCGAGCATATTACATATAAAGATATAATTTGTGCATGCGTGTACCGTTTGATTTAATTCCTATGTAAGTATCGGCGAGTTTTTCAGGAGTTTTTGGGTACACTTACTGATTCACTTTTACTCTTTTATATACTTTTAGATTGTTTTTTTACTTTTTGACTTTGTTTTTCTTACTTTTTGCTTTTATTTTTCTTGTTGTAACGGGCTAATGTTCCTTTTGCAAGTACTATTTAATACATAAGTACTTTTTTCTCGCTTTTTTGGCCTTTTTTCTTATTTTTTTCAGCAAAAATCATTCCTTGACATATGTAAGTGAATAACGAATCACTTTTTCTCATTTTTATCCTTAAACTAAACTATTAGCTACTGTATAGTTAGTAGTAAATAAGTGGAAGGTTTAGTATGTGCTAGAGACATATACATGTATCAGGGAGATGGGCGAGCCCTCACCCAAAAAATGTTCGTCATTCCACCCTCCCCGAGAAAGGATCAGAAAGTTTTTGACGCCTGCCTCCCCCATTTTTTAGGAAAAATTGAATTTTTGGCCGTTTTCAGGTGTTTTTGGCCGTTTGGCTTTGGCCAAAATTGTAGGTCATTCCATTCCGTAAAAATGGCTACAGACCCCCATCCGAAATTTCGAGCCGTTACATGTTTGGCTAGAGATGTGCCGGACCGTAAATACATGTACATATAGCATAAGTGGCCCACTCCAAAATGAAGAAATTAGTCCTGCTATTTGGCGCGAGACGCCTGAAATTAATGAAAAATCATGTATACACCATCAAATTACTATTTATGTGGTAGAAAACTTGCCGACATGGCAAACTATAAGTGGCCACTGGCCAGAGGGCCGGGGTGAAATTCAAAAACGGTCACATATTAAACATTGGTCATAACTAAACCTGAGCGTGGGGGGTTGGAAGGTATGCACCCCTCCCCTTGAGAAACCAAAATACCATATCCCCCTAGGAACCACAATTCCCAATTCAATTTTTGAAATTTTTTGTTTTTTTCGCAATTTTCGATGCCAATGGATAGTGCTCGATGAGAACGTTGAAAAATAATGTTTTCCGCCATACTGCCATTTTTAAGGTAATTTTTGACCTTTGAAAAATCTTGCACCCCCTAAAATTTTGGTACCGCCCTCCTATGGTCATAACATGCGTTTTTACCTGGTAATTAATTGATATTTCTGATGTACTCATGGATATTCAAATGTCATTCTTGAGGTCAAAAGTAGAGCTGTACCGGGGCAATATTGTTATTAGATGCAAATTTTGCATTGATTGATTGCAGAAATGATTGAATCTGATGTGGTTCCATCAGTCATGCTCTTATTTCGTTAAAGATGTTAACCAGCTAAGGCATTTTATTCTTTTGGAATAATGAAGCCAACAAGTTTGCGCCTATGCAACAAAATTAATTGTTGAATGGTGTTGAGTTATAACTTTCAGTGACAGATGCATCTGCTTAGCATTATTGGTTTGGGGTCATTCGTCGAGTCTTTTCAGGCTGAAACGATTTCAAAAATGGCTGAAAAGGTTTGCAAAGTGTAACGACTGTACGTTAGTTCTCAGCTTAGGTGAGTGGCACCAAAATTTTGGGGGTGCAAGATTTTTAAAGGTCAGAAAATGGCCTTAAACATGGTGGTATGGCGAAAAAACACCATTTTTCAGCTTTCTCATCGATCACTATCTACTGGCATCAAAAAATTGCGATTAAAACAAAAAATTTCAAAAATTAAATCTATTTTTTTTTTTTTTTGGTTTTTTTGGTTTTTTAGAGTTAGGGTGCATACCCCCCAACCCCCCACGCCCAGGTGTGGTTCTCAGAACTGGTTGATTTCTATCTTTTCCACGAAAAGATTTGACTGGTTCCCGTTTCTGACCTTAATCTCACCATATTTATCCCAGAAAATTCGCCCTTTCCCCCAACCCCAAAGGCAGCTCTAGTTAATGCGCGAGCAATCTACTTTATATCCCGCTGCGTAAGACCGTAGTTGAAAATTGAATTGTTCTTATACAATGCCTCATGAAATTTCTAGTTTCGTCCATTTAATTTCAGCAATCATTTGCTTAGTTAGATGAAAGCTAGAAAACAAAGTGAAGGAAGTATTAATGACGTCATAATCAACTTACAAGCACTTACCATAAAAAAGATGAAATTCTTCCTCTGAATGTGATCTTTATTGGAGTAAAGATGATATCTTAGTTATTATAATTATTTTTATTTATCATTATTATTATTATATTTCTTATTATTATTTTATCATTTTTCATCACTACTATTCTAATGTATGTCACGAATAAGAGCTTGGCACATATAGTCCATGACAAGTGCCAGCACGGGATGTTTCCTGATATGAACACACTGTATGGCAGGTTTCTAGGCCCCGGCCCCGGTGCGCCCCTCCCCCCAGACAATTCCTACACCCCCAGGAATCTTTTCACTCACACCCCCAGAATTCGCGATTTTGCTAAAGTTTCTTGGAAAATATGCCGTTTTAAGCGTTGTTAGCTATCTATGTGCTTAAGGGGATGTCAAAATGTTCGGCGCCATATACTGCCTGTTTTGATTATATTTTGTTCAATTTATTCGAATTTTTCGATTTTTTACGAAATTTTTCATGTTGTTATGCTCTTTAAAGATAGAGCATCGCCAGAAACGCCGAAAATCGATGTTTTTGACTTCAATCCACCTTTTTTGAGCCCAGTAAAGCACTAAATTTCAGCCTCCTGTATTCGAATGGCTAATACACTTTATTTTTCGTCATTCTCTATTTGGCTAAATTATTGAGAAAAAGCTTAATAAACAAAATTGTCAGAGATTCTAGCTAGTACTTGACCATATACATATGGACGGCAACGAAATTCAGGGGGTCCGATGAGGCAAATTGCCAATTATCGCCAAAAATTCAATTCTGGCGGTGTATCGATTTGAGTGGTATATCTTTTTCAGATTCTATGGGGTTCAACCCATAGGTGGGTGGCACCAAGAGTTCTTGGGGGAGTGCGAATTTTTCAAAGGTCAAAAATGGCCTTAAAAATGGTGGTATGGCGAAAAAACACCATTATTCAACGTTATTCATCGATCACTATCCATTGGCATCAAAAAATTGCGAGAAAAACAAGAATTTCAAAAATTGAATTCTGGGGAGTATTTTGGTATCTGGGGGTGCATACCCCCAGAATGCCAGAATTGAATATATAAAAAAAATTATACCTCTTCCATTACCCCCTCACGCCCAGATATGGTTTGAACCCCGCCATCGTCCACGTGTGTACTTGGCTGATCGGTTCGGATTTTAGGTAATGGAAGAGGCGCATTCTGACGCAGTTTTGATATTAGGCGAAGCGTTTGCGTCTTCGGAGCCGATGGACTTTGGAACTCAGAGTACAACGAGGCGAATTCAAAATTTAGTTCCAGTTATGATTAAGCATAGGTACGTAACTTTCTTCATTAAACATTTTTATTCCTTTCAAACTATTTCGACTCATCTAGTTTTTTATGATTATTTTTGCATAAAATCTTTAAATTATTTCATGCCTAGCCTTTTATCGGTGATTACAAGCGAAATTAATCTGTAAAAATTTAGCATGTTTTTCTATTCATTTTCGTATAATTTTTCTTAAATCTTTTTTGCATTGTATTTTCGAATCTGCATAATTTTAATCAAAAAATTGTGGGCTTTTTGAAGATTCGTAAATGTCTGAGCAAGCATTGCATAATGGATGCCATTCACACCTGGGCGTGGGGGGTTTGGGGGTATGCACCCTCCAGAAACATCAAAATGCCCCCCCAGAAATCAAAATGCCCCAGAATTCGAATTTTTTGTGAATTTTTTCGTTTTTTTCGCAATTTTTTGATGCCAATGGATAGTGCTTGATGAGAAACGTCGAAAAATGGTGTTTTTATCGCCATACCACCATTTTTACAGGCCATTTTTTGACTTTCAAAAAATCTTACTTTTAGAATTTTCTTGCTGCCCACGTATGATGCTATTTCGAATTTTAATTAAAACTGAAATTAATTAAATTAAAATTGCTTTATTAATTTTTCAATTCGAAAATCAAAATTTTACGTGCGCGCGGTTAAAAATGCTAATAACTGAATATTTGTCCAATCGAGACGCTTGAAATTGTCAGAGCAAATAAAACAAATGTAAATCGAAGTATTCTTTTTCATGCACAAAATCAACTTAAATTTGTTAAAATTTTTTATGTGCTATGGCATATGAAGATATTATGGAGAGACGTTAAAAAATGTCATTTTTGTCGTCTAGCTTTAACGCATTTCAAGATATTAATATGACTTCAGCCCCCCCCCCCCACCTTGACATTTCCACAGCATTGGAATTCTGGGGTGTGGTGTGAAATTGTGAAGTGCCTTCTTTGTGCCGAAAAACGCTGGAAACGCGTCAATACATATCATGTTTCGTTGTTTGCGACGATGCTCTATTTTCTGGAGCATAAAAAACAAAAAAAATTCGAAAAAAGTAGAAAAGATTTGAATTGATTGAACAAATTACAGTGAAAAACTGAGCATATGGCGCTAAGCGCTGAAAAATTTCACACTTTTTGAGCAAATAGATGGCTAAAAAACTTAAAACAGCACTTTTTCTACGATTTTCCTGGAAACTTTTGAAAAATCACGAATTCTGGGGTGTGCGAAAAAAATTTTGAGAGGTGGGGTAGAAAAATTTTTGTGAAACTTCTCAAGACCATGTATGTCCCTGACCTTAGATCATCCAATTCTGCCGGCTGCTTCTGAATGCCCAATAATTACTTCATACTTGCTCAGGTTTTCCAAGAAGCTTGTTTAACAGCTGTGCGATTTTTTGTGCCCGTTTTTAATTTGCTGGTAAAAAGTTGCTTTTGAATATTTTATATTTACATATTTATGCAGAGATATTCAAGTGATATTTGAATATTTTTTACACTTTTATTGAGTCTTTGCAGATTTTTTTATTGTTGAAGCCACACCTGGGCGTGGGGGGTTGGGGGGTATGCACCCCCAGAAACAGAAATACCCCCCCCCGAAATCAAACTGCCCCCCAGGATTCAATTTTTGAAAATTTTTTTGATGCCAATGGATAGTGCTTGATGAGAAACGTCGAAAAATGGTGTTTTTATCGCCATACTACCATCTTTAAGGCCATTTTTAGACCTTCAAAAAATCTTGCCCCCCCCAGAATTTTCTTATGCTTGCCCACGTATGGTTGAAGCCCTTATTAGGAAACGAGTCTACCTTTTTCGCTGGATTAGATAATAGATGCAAAACATTGTGTTTTCGTAAACTATCTATTTTTCACATTCATTCGAGTCCAGTGGGTAGAAATGGGTGAGCAACGTCGGAAAATGAACTTTTTTGTATATTTTTCTCATAATTTAATCTTTATTTTGGTTCTCGTTATTTAGACTAGGAGCGCATTGCATTTTGTTCCAAAAAATGGGAAAACGTCGATTCTCCGAAAAAACGATAAATTGGCCCAAGCTAGTGGAAGGAAGAAGTTTTCGGCTGAATATTCGGCCGATACGACCTGGAAAAATTGAAAAATCGAATGGAGTGAAGAATTCAAAGATGAAAAAAGCCGAAAAATATATGTATACTTTGAATTTTTTTTAAATTTTCATTTTATAGTTTGGAAAATGTTCAATTTTTTGTACATGCTGATCGCCCTTACAGCTTACTGTAGCTTTGATCGCCCGTTTAGCTTGCTGGCAGCTTTCATTTGCAGGCTAGTTCCGCCGCCCGAAGAAATTTATTCCCTACACAGGAAATTATCCGGCACATTCTTGCTGTGTGCGAAATTGAAGTGTAAAATTGAGTGTAAATCGATGTTTGATCAAGTGTACGGTGAATACAAATTCTCGTCCGATGTTTAATCGTATTGATTTTGATAGATTTATTATTGTTTTTTAGAAGTCGTTCTTATTGATAGTTCGTATGCATTGCGCTACCTCGCATGTCTTTTGTTTAGTAGCTCATAAAATTTTCGACCTGTCTCTCGCATATGCACGTTGAAGGGCTCGTGAAGATTTTTTATTATTCACGGCACATACAAATTTAGGTATACATGGCATGACACGTGTAAAAAGCTGCACCCGGTGCAGTACAAAACGTAGGAAATCGGTATTCAACGTTGGCTTCTCTTTTCGCACTTACTAAGCCTAAGCCTGAATTAAGGATCAAACACCTTGAAAGATCATTATTTTGGGAGAAATAAGCAAAAAACCAAAAAAAATCATTTACGGTAGCTATTTTTTTGTACATACACCGGGTGCAGTTTTTAGACGCTCGTTATGGCATGTGACTATATTACGGTTCATGCTACAATTATGTAAATTTGAGCTGACGTGTCTGCGACATAGCACATGGATGTCCAGTTGTCACTCGGCAGGCATGGGCGTGGGTATCTGGACTAGACTCCCATGAGAATGTTAAAGACCCCGAAATCGATTGATTCTCCTCATCGAACCCTCGGAATTTGGTTGCTATCATGTATGGTCCTTACACGTGGGCAGCAGTTATTGTTGGGGAATTTGGTGGGACAAACATTGCGAAAAGGAGTGAAAAAATTCATTTCTGGGGGGAAAATGGCGTCAAAAAAAATATTCTTGAGAGATAAGAAAGCCGGAAATTTCAAACTTGTTGTTAGGATCGGTAGGCAATTGGTCGCGGGCATACGTGCAGGCGGCAAGAAAATTCTGGGGGGCGTAAGATTTTTGAAGGTCAAAAAATGGCCTTAAAAATGGTGGTATGGCGATAAAAATACAATTTTTCGACGTTTCTCATCAAGCACTATCCATTGGCATCGAAAAAACGAAAAAAAATTTCAAAAATTGAATTCTGGGGGGTATTTTGGTTTCTGGGGGTTGCATACCCCCCAAACCACCCCCCACGCCCGGGTGTGGTCGCGGGACATGGGAGGATTGGAATTACTATTTACTGAAATCCTCTTTTTATTCCAACCCCCGTAGGTTACGGTAGACATCTTAAATTGAATTTTTGGCATGATTTTTTGCGATTTCGTCCCGTCCAATTATATACACTCCCATAACTCGATTGTTTGTGCAAGAGTCTGCAAAGTGGGAAGGCTCGAAGGCCTGCCACTGAACTGCGGTCGTTTGCTCGCGCAAGCCGACCTGTTGCTCACGCAAAGTGAAATGGAGTGAGCTTCATAACAACTTGGAGCATGAAACCCGCCGGTTAAACGGTAAATATCGGTCAACTGACTGCAGCGCCGCCAATGCTGTACCGATCTGCTGATGCCAAAAGAACGCAAATAAATGGCCCAGCCTATTAGCGTGCAGTGATGCCTGGTGAGCTTGATAGGCTGGCTATAGCTTATCGAGGCTTGTTATTGGCATGTGCCTGATGGGGTAAAACGTCCGGTCTGTAGGCGTTTGAACAGGAGTTCAGGTCGTGCAACTAGCCTCCATTTGTCTGTACTGAGATTTCTCACGAACTACCATACGCAGCTAAGTATGTGGTTTAAGATTTTTGATTGTAGGCTGATCGGAGGCTATTGAATGGAAATGTTCTTAGGCGCACATGGGCGGGGGATCTGCCTGCACCCCTCCCCCCCGCAACCCAGACTGTGCTACCCCCAGAATTCTATTTTTTAGTCGCTTTTTTTGTTGATTTGACCTAACCTGATTTCTCCCCTTCCCAGAATTTTGAAAGTTGCTGCTATGGTCTCAGGTGAACAACAGCGTCTGGGTTTATTTTTTATCAATCTTTTGCACCTTTATAGAAAAAAATTTACCTGTTTCAAATACATCTCGCAAATAGCCTATTTTACTCAGAAGATTATTTTAATCTGTTTGTGAATTTTCACATGGGAAATTTGGAGATAATCATCCGTTATGTACCTACCTATCTATGTGCATTGCGTAGGCATCCACCGAACAGGTTAAAAATCTTGTTGAATTAATTATTCAGGGAAACGATCTATATGGATCCTGTAGATACTTATCTATGATATGTATGTACATAGGTACCTTAATCATTTATCAAAGCGTGTCACGATCACAGATGGGCAGCACCTAAATTCTAGGCGTGCAAAGGTTTTTCAAAAGGTCAAAAAATTGTCTTAAAAATGGTGGTATAGCGAGAACACACCGTTTTTCAGCGATTCTCGTCGAGCACTATCCATTGGCATCAAAAAATTGTGGAAAAAAATTACAAAAATTGAAATCTTTGGAGGAGGGGTATTTTGGTGGGATTCGGCCTTCTGGATGGTGCATGCTCCCCAACCCTCCCCAACACTTGTGTGTGGTCACGATATGCACGCTGGAGGTTTGGAAGTATAGACCCAGAATGAAAAAATAGTAAATTTTTTTGGCGAATGAGGCAAAATGAAGGCCGAGAAGGTGCCCTAAATTTAGCAGAAACCGCGTAATAAACTATAGTCTATTTCACGCATAAGTTTGGATATAAATTCTAAGAATTTTTGTCGAACGTAAGCCGACAGATTACGATAATAATGTTGTATAAAAATCAATGAATCGCAATCTGTTGGCTTATTGCCGGACAGAAAGTTTTTAAAATTTATGCCCAAACTTGTGCGGAACGCAGACTATAGTTTTAACAATATTTTAGGGCTCATACCAGTTTTTGAGGTCATTTTCGCCCAAAAAGGCTCAGTCCTTGATCCCTAAGGTCGGCCACTCTGTTGGTCACGATAAAAGCTTGTCTGACGTAGCGTTAGACAAAAGGAGAGAGAGTCGAACGAAAGACGGTAACAGAGAGACCTACCGAGCAGAACGACTTGTTGCATGTGATGACAGCTACCAGCAGACCACTCATGTGATGACAATTACCAGCAGAATACACGCATTTATGAAACATATCGTCAAACTCGCTTCAAGATGTACCACTTTTCGACATAAATCGTTAGCCAGAGGAGGGAGGGGGCGAAATACACAGTATGCACTAGTACGAACGAGCCGGTATGGGGTCAGAGGGTTAGTTTTTTGCTCTGAAATGATATCAAAAACCGGTTTAATTGCTGAAATGAAGTAAAAGCTAAGTTAATCCACAGTTCGCGATCAATTAGAAGAGATATTTTAAAAGACAAAAAGGAGGGTCGAAAGACGGTAACGACAAACCTACCGAAGTAGAATAACCAAGCTTGGTTTAGCTGCGCGATAATCGTTACCAGCGGACCATCTCGAAGCGATGAGTTTAGTCAAAAGTATGGAAGAGATAGGTAAATTATTAAAACATTAACCTCACGGGTTTAACACAAAAGTTCAGAAAGAGACGCTATATTAACATCTCCTAAAGCACAAAATATGCATATATAATCATCCAGTCTTGCAGTCTTTAGAAAATTTTTTCTACCTTGAAAGTGAAATATGATTTCATGATCTTTTTTTTTTTTTTTTTTTTTATGTATCAGGGTCCAAGACACAAGTCACTGTCAGACGATTTTTGGTGAAAACCTTTTGAATTTTTTGAACTTAATTTTTTAGTATGGCTAAAGTGTACCTAACTATTAGAATTTCACGAAGTGATACATTTATTTTATTATGTGAGCTAGAGTAAATAGATAAACTATCACTATAAAACATGCATGTAATCGCTTAAAATTTTATGAGGTTCCCTCAGTATACCTACATGTAACGGCTGGAAATCTAGGAGTAGGGGTCCGCGCCATTTTTAGAAGGAGGGGGTTAGCGACTAGATCAAAAATGGTAAAAACACATAAAAATAGCCAAAAAAGCACAGGCTTTCGCCAAAAAATGGGGGAGGGTGGTTAAATATTTTCTGACTTCCAAGGAAGTTCGGGGCTTCAAAGCGGAGATGGGGGATGGCCCAAATCCTCTGTCACATGTATATTCCTCGGCTATTTTCAGGGGAAGGGGGGTAAGCGGCTCCATTTTTGCAGCCGCTTACCCCCTTTGAAAATCTTTAAAATGGTAGAATTTTCAATAAGGAATTCTACATCTTTTTACAGTTTTTGTTCTTCAAAAATCTTTGTACATGTACAAAGACGGTCCTGAAACGTCTATGTACATCAGCAAAAATCTTCCCCGAATACAAAAAGACCGTGCTTCTAAATGTGATAATTCGGCCTAAATTTAGTTGATAGTTCGGCGCGAAGTGCCGAAATTTTTATGAGCTTCTGATGGAATTCACACATAAAACTCGACTGAGAAAGCTAAAACAACTTGTACTACAAAAATGAGAAATATTACAAAAATTGTAATATGCGAATTAAATCTTGTAATAAGCAACACTGCGCTTAGAATGGAAAAATGGAAAAATGTCAAATATTCAGGAACCCAAAAATTAGCCAAATAGACTACTAAAGGTCGAAAAACTATGTTCTACTACCACACTGAAATCGTTAATGTACCATATTAAAGTATACAAAAATTTGCATATACAAAAGAGTGTTTTTTGTATTCGCCAAAGATTTTTCCCGATGTACAAAGACCAGGACTATCTTTGTACATGAACAAAGATTTTTGGGAAGATAAAAACTGTAAAAAGGTATAAAATTCCAAAAATTTTTCGGCATTCCCCTACGATATGAAAAATTGTCTGTCCTATACATCTTTTAAATGGCAAAATTTAAATTTAGAATGCAGAAATGTCAAATTCTTAGGCGCTTCGCGCCGTTTTGAGACAATTTTAGTAATTCTTGGCGTTAGAAACTCAGAAATTAGCTAAAATATACAATTAAAAGTCAAAAGACCCTGTTTTGCCACTAATTTTCTGGTCCTCCAATTTGGGATTTCACCCTCCCTCAACTCTGGACCCTAGGAAACTATTTGAGACATATTTAGTTTATCGGATCGGACGCAATTCTGCAGCGTAGTTTATATTCGCCTATAATTAACCTTGGTCCTAATAACTATTACACAGGAAACGCGTTTTAAAGCACACGGTTCCCATTCAAATGAATGTAAAAGTGTTTTTTGTAGAAATAGTCTGTTAAAAACGTACAATTTCTAACTAGAAATAGAACGTATTTGTCAACTCTAAATCTTTTAGCCATAGCTATGAATGAATGAGTTGAAAGTAGCATTTAGTTTAAATAAGTTAAGTGGAGGAATCGAAAATATGCAGATTTTCCTGAACATTCATTCATTAAAAGCTCATTTATACACAGTAGAAAACTTATGACAAGGACTAAGTAAGTATACATATGGTCTAATCAGTACAGTTCTCAAAATTAACACTTGCTCATTGATAAATAAGTGCCAGTATCACAGCCTGTACAAAATACGAATTACACTAAATTTTTCCCCAGCCCCGGCCATTTTTTGACCTTGCCCCGGCCGGGGCCGGGGATGCTGAAAAATGGCCGGGGATTGCCGGGGCCGGGGCCCGGTCGATCACTAGCTTCTATTATACTCGGGCTTAGGCTTAGCATATCTAAAAGGTGTTTCAAGCTGCTTAGGTCGAGGTCGCTCCCGCTTAGGTCGATGTATTGATGCTTAGGTCGATGTATAGATGCTCAGATCGATATACCTATAGATGCTTAGGTCGATGTATAGATGCTTAGGTCGATGTATAGATGCTTAGGTCAATGTATAGATGCTTAGGTCGATGCATAGATGCTTAGGTCGACGTAAATTGGGTATCTACATGTGATTCTGCATTCAGCTGCTTGAATCTTCAAATACTTAGGTCGATAAGATGCTTGTTTAGGTCGAGAAGAGGCTAATTAAAGAAACCCATAGCTTTTGTAATATTGATCATACACGGATGAAATTTTTTTCCGCGCTTTCTTTCAACATGTTCTAAGTACTGAGCAAAAAAATCCGCTCTTCTGAAGTTTATTTGTTAGTATACAGAAAGTACCATATTCTTAAGTTATTCAGAAGGATTGCAGTCAGGCCATTTAATCTTACGCAGTTTTGTTTCTAAAGATAAATCTTTACTTTGTAAAGCCTTTGTTACTTATGTGAGACCTGTACTTGAATACGGATTGGTTGTTTGGAACCCTTGGCTAAATGAGGAGGACATGCATAAAGAAAGTGCGGAAAAAAATTTTATGAAAAACGGACCAATATTGGTGAAGATAGAGTTACTCAGGAGGATATAGTAGCTACATTAAAGTGATGTATTTTACAGTTTACCAAAAATGTTCCGAATTTTGGCTGAAAACATATGTATCTGACATTTTCAAGGTCGCCAATTACGAAAAAATAACTTATTTTACGGAAAAAAAATTTAGTTAAAAAATTGGAATTTTTCTCTAATATGGTTTTGTCTCCGATTCTCCTAAAACTACTTTTTTCTGATAGATTCGAGTATGCTGAGTCCAGAAATGAAAAGCGTTTGGGGGGCTGACGAATATTTGTGGCGATAGAACCCTTCAAACTTGCAAAAAATGTGTTTATTTCAATGTTCTAAGGGCTCTATCTCAAGGAATATTCGTCAACCGCCTAAACGCTTTGTTTTTCTGGACTCAGCGTCCTCGAATCTATCAGAAAAAATTGTTTTTAGGAGAATCGGCGACAAAAAAATTTTTTGAACAAAAAAATTATGCTAAACCCAATTTTCAATTTCTACATTACAGTTCTGACGTTAACAAAGCCGAAGCAGGGTGTAATCGATTCATCACGGTTATTATTTTAGACTTGCCGTGCATATCAAATTGGTGCCAGCTGATGGTCTAAGCCTAAGGCACAATTGGGGCAAAAATTGCTCCGCTCGCTTCGCTCGCTCCGCAATTTTCGCCCCAATTGTCTCAGGCTTAGACCATCAGCTGGCACCAATGTGAATACACTTTCTAAGCCTAAGCCTAAGATGTTCGTATAAGCAAGCTGGTGAGTTATGGGCAAGTATCTATTTGCCAAAAATTTAGCTCGCATGGATCTAATCACCAAATTTTATCTAATATGGTTTTTTCTCAATTTTCCCGATAACAGTGTTTTTACGCTTTTTTAACGTCAGAACTGTAATGTAGAAATGTTAAAAATGGGGTTTAGCATAATTTTTTTTGCATAATTTTTTTATTCAAAAAATTTTTTGTCACCGATTCTCCTAAAAATAATTTTTTCTGATAGATTCGACAACGCTGAGTCCAGAAAACAAAAGCGTTTAGGGAGCTGACGAATATTTGTGGAGATGGAGCCCTAAGAACATCGAAATAATCACGTTTTTTGCAAGTTTGAAGGGCTCTATCTCTACAAATATCCGTCAGCCCCCTTAACGCTTTTCATTTCTGGACTCAGCGTCCTCGAATCTATCAGAAAAAATTATTTTTAGGAAAATCGGAGACAAAACCATATTAGAAACTTTAGCCAAAAAATTTTTAAATTTGAAAAAACAATTTTTTGCATGTTCTTTCTGTCTAGATAATGTGAAAATTCAAGTTTCTGCTTAAATGACGCTTAGGCTTAGGCTTAGTTTATCTGAGAAGGTGTTTTCGGCTGCTTAGGTCGAGGTCGCTCCCGCTTAGGTCGAGGTATAGATGCTTAGGTCAACGTATAGATGCTTAGGTCGATGTATAGATGCTCAGGTCGATGTATAGATGCTTAGGTCGACCAAAGTTGAGTACATGTTATTCTGCATTCCACTGTTTGAATCTTCAAATGGTTGGAACTTTAAGATAATCCAAAAATGCTGTTTGAATCGTATTCAAGTAGAAATCTTTAAGTGGATGTAAACAATGCTAAAAATAGTGAAATTAAGAAAAATTTCTTAAAAATTTGGGCAAAAAATTACAAAAAACTTTTTCTTTTTTCTTGGTTTCCACGCAGTATAACTTAATTTTTTGTAATCTGCGACCTTGAAAATGACAGGGAAATATTATTTTGTAAAAATTGGAAACCTTTGATAAACTGCTAAAATTCCTTAAAGTGACTCAAAATGGTGAATGTCGAAGTATGATGTTTGAAGTACCGTAACTCTGTGAGTTTTGTATGGATTTGGTTTATTATTTTTTTCCGCGTCTTTTAGTGACACAACGTATCGTTTTTGCGCAATTGTATGGCAGTTCTGCCGGAATGGCGCAAAATCGGTTCACACCGGCTAAACTTTACTATATGGTGTGAACGGAAAACTTGCAGATGTACGTGGAAAGGAACGATATTGATTGAAATGAGGAGGACATGCATAAAGAAAGTGCGGAAAAAAAATTTTATGAAAAACGGACCAATATTGGTGAAGATAGAGTTACTCAGGGGGATATAGTAGCTACATTAAAGTGAGGTATTTTACAGTTTACCAAAAATGTTCCGAATTTTGGCTGAAAACATATGTATCTGACATTTTCAAGGTCGCCGATTACGAAAAAATAACTTTTATTTTACGGAAAAAAATTTAGTTAAAAAATTTTTAAATTTGAAAAAAACAATTTTTTGCATGTTCTTTCTGTCTAGATAATGTGAAAATTCAAGTTTCTGCTTAAATGACGCTTAGGCTTAGGCTTAGTTTATCTGAGAAGGTGTTTTCGGCTGCTTAGGTCGAGGTCGCTCCCGCTTAGGTCGAGGTATAGATGCTTAGGTCAACGTATAGATGCTTAGGTCGATGTATAGATGCTCAGGTCGATGTATAGATGCTTAGGTCGACCAAAGTTGAGTTCATGTTATTCTGCATTCCACTGTTTGAATCTTCAAATGGTTGGAACTTTAAGATAATCCGAAAATGCTGTTTGAATCGTATTCAAGTAGAAATCTTTAAGTGGATGTAAACAATGCTAAAAATAGTGAAATTAAAATAAATTTCTTAAAAATTTGGGCAAAAAATTACAAAAAAATTTTTCTTTTATCTTGGTTTCCACGCAGTATAACTTAATTTTTTGTAATCTGCGACCTTGAAAATGACAGGGAAATATTATTTTGTAAAAATTGGAAACCTTTGATAAACTGCTAAAATTCCTTAAAGTGACTCAAAATGGTGAATGTCGAAGTATGATGTTTGAAGTACCGTAACTCTGTGAGTTTTGTATGGATTTGGTTTATTATTTTTTTCCGCGTCTTTTAGTGACACAACGTATCGTTTTTGCGCAATTGTATGGCAGTTCTGCCGGAATGGCGCAAAATCGGTTCACACCATATTCTTCAAAAACTCCGAACCCTTTTCTACATTGCAACACAGATTCCATTGAGGTGTCCAATGTAGGTTTGCAAAACGACTTAACAATGATAAAAGTCTTTCATATAATCAGAGATTGGTTCAACTTGGATTAGAATGACTTGAATTAAGGCGTTTTTATAATGACCTCACTTTAGCTTTTCTATTATTTGGTTTAATATTCTGCCTTTTGAGGATTTCTTTGCATTTAATACTAATTCAGATTGAGCAATGAATTCTTGTAAGCTTTTTGTTAATCGGGCAAACAAAAACTGGAGAAAATTTGAATTTTGTAATCGAGTAAATCTCCGTTTGGAATTCTCTATCGGAGGAAGTTATAAGTGCTCCAAATAGACATGTTTCCTTAATGGATTAAAAAGGGTCAGGGGCGTAAATAAGCGCAGTCCATGTACTGCCTACATTATCCCGCTTTCCTCGACCATTTATATTTTTTATTAACATGTCTTTCTGTGTTTGTTTAAATTTTATCTTTTTTTGTTACTTATCAATGTATTAATGTTACTTGGTTTTTTGTCGGATCAGCGAATAAAATTTGTATTTGAATTTGTATTCTTCTCTCTTCATACTTGTTTATCGCTTATTGCCTAAATTACATGATAACATTTTGCACTGTGCATAACCTTTTTGATCTTTTATTATAAATGAATTTATTTTTCCCAATATTCTTCGGTGAAAAATTTATATCTCCTACATAAATTGTACTTTCTTGAGCAGAATAAAGATGCTTGGACTGCTAGAAAGTTTTGAACATTAGTGTTTTCGAATGAGGTAGTTTCTTTGTAGTTTTTCTAAAAGTTGGTAGTTTTTTGGGAAAAAAGTGGTAGTTTTTAAAATTTTGACCTGGCAACGCTGCGTAGCGTATGCATCCTGATCCTGTGGAGGGTTCTCGTCATGGTTTATGTGTAGCTTATGGTTGGTTAGCGTGATTGGTGTTCGACTCTACAAAATTCTTGCCTAAAACACGGAAAAGTCGTGATTTTTAAGAAAATTGAATTGTTTGGACCTTGCTTTGCTGCATTTCGTCCCTTGCTTTTGTTTATAACTCCTTGATAAAATCCTGAAAAATCCTTAAAACTCTAAAATAAACTCTAAATAGCTCTAAAAAAACCCAAAATGCAAAACTTCGTGGGTTGGGTTTTAACCGTCCCTGTAGGTAGGTCACTTACTTAATAGCATGCCTGGTCTGGTCACTGGTAAGTGGTTCGTTCCGTCCAATCTTCCGAAGAAAAAGTTGGTTGTGTCGACCATGATTGTACTCCCCGTATCCAGGAATTTGTTTCGGGGGGAAGGGGGTTCGCGGTCAAAATTTTTTAAAAACCAAAGGATGAATTTAAAAAAGACGTTTTACGACCACTCTAGCAGCAAACTTTGTGAATTTCGCTACCCAGATACCTACATTAAATATGGCCACCTTCTCTTTTAGGACTGAGGAAGTTTGGGGTGCGCGCTTACGCGCCCCAGCGGGATTAGGTAGAGCCCCGGGAAATTTTGTCAAAAGAGCACCTCGAAATTGAATCGTAACGTTAAAATTTTCATAAAATCAGCTAATTTTGATTCTAAAGTCAGTCAAAAAAACTAGTCAAACTTCATCGCAAAATTCTTCATCATAGCCAAAAAATGCTAATCGTCCTCGCTCCTTACATGGGCGTCATTTCCTGTGTAAAACCTGCAAAAATGGAAGACATCGATGCAAAATATGCTTTAGATTATATGGAGATTGTAAATTGAGTGTTTAAACGCGCGTTTAAGACTAAATAGATAACAATTCTTAGTTATAAAATTCGGCGCGAAGCGCCGAAAATTTTGAGATTTTTGGCTCAAAAAAGCAAACGGGGAGTTGGAAAAAAATTATTTTCCCGTGCATACGGGCGTGATTGTACTATTATTTATGGCAGCAAAAGCTTTGAAAATGAGCACTTTGATTTTCGAAGGTTTTGAATCACGTGATAAAAAAATCTAGAAATCTAGAGTTCATTGTGAATATATAGTAAAAAAATCGATGAGAGTCTCGAACCTGATTTTTCGAACTTTTGTTTCAAAACAAAACACAATGCTGATAAAGGCTTTTACAACTTATGTTCGGCCCATTCTTGAGTACAGCACTGTAGTTTGGAACCCCTACCTCATTAAGGACATAAATTCAGTAGAAAATGTACAACGAAGGTTCACAAAGCGATTATTCAATGATAAAACTCCATCTTATGATTTTAGATTGAAGGAATTGTGTCTTGAACGCCTAGAACTTCGACGGCTCTATTTTGATTCAAACATGACCTATTCTATCATAAAATTTCAAGCACTGTCTTTTGAAGACTTTTTTGTTCTCAATACGGGGTCAAATCGTGCCACAAACTCTCGGAAAATAATTGTAAACAAATCAAATCTGAACATTAGAAAATATGAATTTTGTGATCGAATTGTTTCTCTATGGAACTCTTTGCCTGAACATGTTATACAAGCTCCTAACTCGAAAGCGTTTATGATGAGATTGAAAACCCTCGATTTTGATTTGATGCTTTTCTTCAGAGCCGTAAGTAAGCGCATGTCTAATTGGCCTTTACGTGTCCTTGTCTATCAAACTTTTTGGTCCAGATTTGATATTACTCGTATTTCGCATTAATAAAACCGTAATTTATGCACGCAGGTAGTTGTTTGGGTATCGTTTGGAATTATATAATGTATGTATCAAACATTTTCTCGTGTAATTGAAAAATAATTCGCGTGTTCGATGTCAATTTACCTAAATTATTTGCCCAATTTTTCGTTTGATGACAAATAAACTTTTGATTTGATTTGATATACCTACTTATTGGTTTTTGCTTTTAGAAGTATATTCGGGTATATTAGATTATGCTCCTACTGTACGGAGGCCTGCATTTACTTTATGATATTATTCGGATTTTACAGGTGCAGATGAAATTTACTAGATTATTTAGCCTCAGTCCCGTATTTAAGATTTGGTTTCGGGGAAGGGCGAATGGAATTTTTCGAAAACATAAGTGGGGACTAAAGAATGACTTAAAAAAGACGTTTTACGACCACTACAGCTGTACACTTTTTAAATTTTGCTACCCAGATGCCTTAAATATACTGATAATCCAATGGGTATTCTCTTGAAGAAATCTCATTTTCTGCATAAAACCTGTGTAAAATAGAAGACAGATGCAAAATACGCTTTAGGTTGTGTAAAGACATAAAATGGAGTGTTTAAACCGTGCGCTTGGGATTGAATAGATTCTAATTATGCCGAAATTTTTTGGCGATTTTTGGCTAAGAAAGCATGGGTATGAAGGAAAAAATCATTTTCACATTTCGTTTTGTGGGGGGCACGTGCCCCCTTTCTTCCCGTGGATACGGGCCTGTTTGGGCTACTAGACTTTCTTGCGGACACAGGCTAGAAGCGTTGAATTTAGAGAGGCTTCAACTTTGCAGAATTTACTCAGATTTGATATTACATATAATATAATCGGCACTTATACGAAATAGTATATAACTGCTGTTGTGCAGAGCATAGTCGCTAACAGTTATTGATTTTTTCACACTTCCTGATTTTTTCTAGGCTTAGGCTTAGTTTATGTGGTTGGTTGGTAGTACTCCCGCTTAGATCGGTATTGCTCCCGCTTAGGTCGGTATCACTCCCGCTCAGGTCGAGATACAGGTATTTGTTTGTCTGATGACGTCATAATAGTGACTATTCTGTAGAAGTACCATATAATTATAAGGATCTTTAAGCTTCTAATGATTTTTATCAGTTTTATGAACATTCGCGTACTAGGAATGCAATTGCACATTAGATTTATTTTTTAAATTTCGGCTTGATTGCATAAATTTTTGTTTTGCTGCTATATCAGCTAGAATTCTCCGAATCTAAAGACATAAGAGAAAGTTGAAAAGGTTGATTTCAGTAATTTCTTAGTGGGAATACGTGATCGCGATTAATCATTGCCCGTGTGCATGTTTCGCATTTGTAGTCATTACGTTGTCTTGCCTTATGATATTTTAGCATTGGGTTTATTTGAATAAAGTATCACTATTGCTATCATTACTATACCTATCTGGTGCCTTTAGTGCAATACAGCACTACCGGCCAATAAGTATTAAGTATTGACTTTTCGTCATGAGACCGAAGAAAGAAGGCGTCAGTGAAGAAACATTATTAACTGACTGGAAATCCATAACACCTGATGACGTTTTAGCTTTGGACCACGTAACTAAAAGTAAGCCATGGAAAAGAAGAACTTCTATTTTTCTACGCATCTGATCAAACTTTTGCTGACAAGGCAAGCCTAGCCTTTTCAGAACCTTGTCTGGTGACAATGCCATATATTATCGGATATCTGTGGGAGGAGCAACAACGCAACCGTACATGGGCATGGGGTGAGATGGGAAATTACTCCCCCTAAGCTTTAAAAACTGATAGCTATATAGCCATTTTGACTGAAAAAGCTTTGCTACGTACAGGCCCATAGCCAGGATTTCATTTCGGGGGGGGGCAAAAAAATTTGGAAGTCAGATATCTCGAGAACCATTTAAAGTTAGTCGAAAATAAAGGGCATTTTTGAACGTTTCTCAGCAGGCTCTACACAATGGTGAAAAAAATTTAAAAAATATCTTATCATTTTTTACTTTATACTCATACAGAAAAAATCTATCGCTTAAACTATCTGCTTAAACTGATATCTCATCGTCCAGTACATAAACAATTTCTTAAATTTTCGTATTTGTAATCAATCTTTGTGCTTTGCATAGAAAACAACCAGAAAATTTAGTGATTCGGCAAGCAGCCCGGAAAAATATGACATTTTCTCCATGTCTAATTAAATTTGAACGGCTTAAAAGACGGAAACTATAGAGAAGCCATTGCGCCGCAAAATTCTGCGTTTACTAGCTCAAATTATGCAAAAAAACTTGTTTTGCAGACCTTTCAAATGCACTTCGGGAATTTTCTGTATGTTCCTTTGGGGATCCTTGTGAGAAATAAAAATTTTTTTTGATTTCCAGGGGAACCCCCCGCCTTTCTTGGCAACGGGCCTGGCTATGTATATAGCTTCTTTTGGGCTCAGAAAACTAGCTACATATATAGCCCTTTTTCGACTCGAAAATATGCCGTGCGAGCGTATTAGTGTAGCTTATCTGCACTTTGCTAATTGGGCATTATGTCACCGATTTTAAAGTTTTTTTAGCTTTAGTGATACATACGACGGTTTAGACAAACAGACTGACTCTAGCAGGGGTCGAAGCTGGAGACCTTTAGCACGAAAGATGGAGATGCTCCCCACTCGACCAACGACCTGCAAGAAGTTAACAACTTGCTAACATACATGCACATAGGAAAGGTTGAGAGGGGTACCTCCCGCTGAAGGGTCCTATAATTAGGTACTGCCCAGCAATTTGAAGCAAAAATAGTGTATTTTCAAACAATTTTGACGCAGAAATAGCCAAAAGCTCAATTTACTGCAATAAAATCCTGAATTTTTTCCACTACATGACCCAAAATCTCGATTTTATCCCTCCCTGGCCAACATGACCTTGTGCATCTATGCTTGCTAATCAACATTTCTCCTGCCGAAGCATCCAAATAAGATCGTTCATAATATATGTCAGTACAATGGAGGCTTATCCTTAGCCTAGATAATGAAATCAATGGCCGTGTGTGGGTATACATAAGTCTAAGCTGGTGTATAAAATGCCAGTGAGCCCAACCACGATGTACTCCTTCAGGGGCGAATGCTGGTTAGGCTTGCTGGGTTTCGGTGTACCAGCTCAGGCTAACGGATACGCACAAAACTAAGTCTATGCCGAAGTCTGTGAGTAATAGGAAGCGGTCATAAAATCTTACTTAAATCAATTAATAAAATCCTGTAGCAAATTCAAAGATCTGACACAGAAAAATGTCATTCACATATAACAATTATCAAAAAACTAAAAATTTTTTAAATTTGAAAAAATGTTAAAATGATTATATGCATATAAAAAATTGTCTACAATAATGTACAAAGATGTACATGGTGGAGATATGTTGCAGGTACACGAGACATTTTCTCGAAGGTGGACTTATAGTACATTTATACCCCTTGTCATAAATCCTATTTAGTTATTTTTTCTGAGTTTTAAAAAGAATTTAAAGCTATTTTCCCTAGTTCAAAAAGAACTAAATGGCTATTTTTAGTTCAAAACGGTTATACAGCTGTGTTTATGAGCTTAAAAAGGCTATATGTATATTTGCTACGAATGCTCGAAACGATGGTTTTATAGGGATACCATCGTTTTTTTTCGCTGGAGAATCGTTTTCACAATGCACTTAGCTGTCTCCAAGTTTGTGGTTTTTACCCGTTTCACCTTGCGCGCCGCACATGCACACAGGGGGATGAGGAAGGACCCCCGCTTAAGGGTCAGCCAGACAGGTACTATCCGGCGATTCTGAGCTGATGGAGAGTTTTCGTATCATTTTTTAGGTCAAAAGCAGTAGAAATGCCAAATTGTTCGGCGCATAGCGCCGTTTTGAGACAATTTTCAGTATTTTTTGTCATCAGAAAACCATAAATTGGCTAAAAACACTACCAAAGGTCAAAAATCCTGTTTTACCACATCGGAACGCTACTATACCATATAATGGCACCCAAAAATTTGCATGAACAAAATGTACAAAGACTTTTGGGGAACATCTTCACGGACTTTGTACAAAAAAAGCACTGGTGCTCACCGGAAATAATTATTTTTACAACTTTTCTATTCTTATTAATATATGCCGTTCCAAAATAATACGTAATGAAGCCTTGTTAATACTCACTCGTGTGGTTTATTGGGGGGAAATAAAATTCAAAATTTTGAAGAATATTTTTCATAATTGACTTGCTCAATAAAGTGTTCATTAATGGTATTAATTATAACATTAAGCACTGAGATATCCGATAGATAGGTACTTTAAGAAAACGGTTTATGAATCAAATTATCAGGTTTTTGCACTTTTTTCTGGAAAAGTTTGAGCAATGTTGCTTTTGGTTACCTCTCAGGCCGTTTTTGAGGAAAGCATATTTTACAATGAAACAGCATCAAATAGTATACTTGCATGCAAAACATACACTATTTCTTGAGCAATAAACGTATTTCCCTTTGAATTTCCACGCAATATTTTTAAGAACAATTTTAATTTGTTAGACCACGTCCTGTGATAAGTAAATATGTAATGAAAATAGCGACAATGCGAGTTTGTCATGAAATATGATACCTTATTCACGTACTTTCACAAGAAAACTCGGTTTAACTTACTTGCTGGAATTTGGATAGTGTGTATGTATGGCAAGCGCCTCCAATTATAAGATCGAACTATAAATTATTGTGCAGTACTTTTCTTATTTGTTGCGTGGATTTATTCAAAACCATCAACACTTTGAACATTAGTATTAGTAATGATCGCTTAAAATATTTTTGCTTCATGATAATGCTACAATCGAATTAGTCTCAAAAATTGCTCTAACGCATTATTCACATTTCTTCCTGAAGTCTATTGCCATCTTGCTTCGCTTACTTATTCATTAAAGTAGGTTTTAAGTAAATCGAGCACCTGCGTTATATTTAAGTTACTTTATATATTAAACACCGCAGTTAACATTTTAGCGCGCTATGATTGCATTCTCCTTAAATTTTCAGATTATCTTTGCCCGACCGATGCCAATGTTTACGATATTGAATTTACAAAATTCAAAATACGCGACTTGGATACTAATGTTTTGTTGTTCGAAATAGCAAAGCCTTCAGGTACGACATAAAGCAGATGTTCGCATAAGCACGTGACATTTTTATATTAAAATCGCATAATAATATTTGTTGCCAAAGCCGGAAAATTTTTGACCCCCCTAGCCCGATTTTTGGGGAAATAATTGAACTTTTGGCCGTTTTTAGGTGTTTTTTGGCCTTTTGGGCCGAAAATTGGAGATCATTTATCCCCCTTTTCCTGAAAATGGCCGGGGACCACTGTCTTCTTTTTTGTACAAAAAACTTAGATTTTTTTGTACGATCGAAAATCGGTCAAAAACTGCCCCTAATTTGTGTACAAAGATGCACAAAGATCGCTCCAAAAGTCTTTGTACGAGTCTCAAAATCTTTGTCCCGTACAAAAATAAAAAACACTGCCGGGATCCCCCTCCCAAAATTTCGAGCCGTTAAATACATGTATGTATCTGATTGTCTCTCAATAGAAAGAGAGATTCAATATTGCTCGAAGATCGCTTCGAAAATTCGTTGTTGTAATGCTCCGAAAATTCATATATTTAGGAAAAGCGAATAAAGACGTCAATTCTGTTCATTAGCCGCGCTGACTAATTTTAATTTTTGATTTTAACTTACTTCGAATACAGTTAAGACGAATTCAGGATACTTCCATATCTATTATATTTAAGCGAATTTTTTTTATTATAAAGGCTCAGGTGAATTGATTATCAAATTATGTGAACCTTTCAATAAAATCGGACAGGAGGTTTACTCCCTAGAAAGGTTGTCATCACCACCATATAATTTTCACCCCCGGAATTTTTGTTTTTTTCCCATAAATTCTTAAAAAAGGTGCTGTTTTAAGCGTCTTCATCTATCTCTTTGCTTCAAAGTGTCAGATTTTCGGCGCTTTGCGCCATATACTCTTTTCTGATTATTTTCAATTTATCCGAATTTTTAAACTATTTTTTCAAAACTTTCTAACCTTTTTATGTCCTAAAACAATATAACATTGTCAGAAACGGTGAAAAATTATGTTTTTGACGTGTACACGCCGTTTCTGAGCTTAAAAAGGATACTTTAGAAATATTTCTGGCTTAATTCTCCAGAATTCTCGCGCTGTACATATCTGGTAATGAGTGACTCGGGCAAAGAGTTCAAGTGTTCTCACCAGAAGCGTTGAACTACCTACTTCTTGTAAAGACAACGTTATGGAATGTGCCGCCATTTCACTTACTCTCCTGCAGGTGTTTTCACCTTAGTCAACATCTATATCCCGCCTACATCCAGCTGCCCTACCAGATACATTCCGCCACTTACAGATATTTTCAACAAGGATAACATCATTATATTGGGCGATTTCAACGCCCATCACAATCTGTGGCACTTGACGATCAATGACAACCGTGGCAATATAATTGCTGATCTAATTCGACCAATCAGACCTGCTCCCTTTAAATAAAAAATGCGTTACTCGTCTCCCCTCAACAAACGAACAGCGTTCAATGTCTCCAGACATTTCGCTTGCATCTTCTAATCTAGCATCATCCTTACAATGGAGCACAGAAATTACCCTCGCATCAGACCATCTACCAATTTTGGTCAAAATCGACTTCTCCATGGAGTATGTTACATCGGCTAAAAGAACATATGTAAACTTCAGCAAGGCTGATTGAAACTTTTACGGACATTACTGAGCAAATTCTCCTGTCATCTCGACTTAATGCTCATTCGTCTGTCCATGAAAGAGAACTTACACTCCGACGTGCGATAATCGCTGCTGCTAAGAAGTCGATACCTTATGGTCGTCGTAAACTTTACTAACCCATCTTTATCAGACCATATTTGGGGACTCGCCAAAGAAGTGACTCGATCAGAGCAGTTAATCCATCCTCTGCTAGAATTGCTATTATAAACGAAATCATATGTCAAAGAATGTGACCAAGAAAAATGCGAAAATGGCACAATTTTGTCACTTCGCTAGACCATCGCTCAGCTAACGTAAAACATCTCTGGGCAATGGTAAAATCATTGGATGGGAAAAGTCGAGGAATTGACAATGTACCTATTCGCTTTGATAGTGGTGAAGAAACTAATAATCGAAAAATCGCCACAAAGCTCTTAAAACAATTTACGGCAGTTCGACAACATTCTTTCTTCTACCGCTACACGCCCGTATCATCCGTCATGTACATAGCAAACAATTACAACAAGTGCTTTTCACCATCAACGAGGTGAAATTAGCTATCACCTCAGCCAAAAACTCAAGAGCTTTTGGTCCAGATGGCATTGCCATGCCATTCTTGAAGCATTTGGGCCCCTGTGGCCTCCAAACGTTGACTGACTTATTGAACCTATCTGCATCAATGGCTACTTAACCTGTTATTTGGAAACGCTCCACCATCATCGCACTTCCCAAGCCAGTCAAAGAACCAAACACAGCCTCCTCTTACCGCCCCATCTCAATCCTATGCCCAGCAGCAAAGATAATGGAACGTTTATTGCTTCCAATAATTGTAGAACACCTTCCACCTGCGGCTCATCAGCATGGTTTCCGACCACGTCACTCAACTACATCTGCCCTGCTTAACTTGTCCACAGCAATCTGCCAAGGATTCAACTGCCCTAAACCAGCTAAGAGAACTATTGCTATAGCTCTAGACCTCAGTAAAGCATTTGACTCAGTTGACCACACGACGTTAATCAAGATCTTGGCGGACTCCACGATGCCTGGTTGGACTTGTCGCTGGTTGGTGGCATATTTGCGTGGAAGAGAAGCCAAATGTCAGTTTAGAAACTCATCGTCAAGTTACGCCATCACCAGAATGGGTGTGCCTCAAGGTTCGGTGATCTCACCAGCTCTTTTTAATGCTTACATTCGTGAGCTTCCATGGCCATTCCACCACACATTCATATCGTATCATACGCTGATGACATTACCATCTTCACCAGCAACTCGAATGTGAAAACAATGGAAACAAACATGAACAACTATCTGACAGACATTTCCTCATTTTTTCAGCAGCGCCACCTCACAATCTTGACGGAAAAATCTACATGTACGTTGTTTACTCCCAAGTACACGCCAACACTCAGCTGGAACTAAACATTTTTATTAATAATGCTTGACTTCAAACCGTTAAGAACCCTAAAATTCTTGGGGTTCTCTTCGACCCAAGTCTTTGTTTCAAACAACATGTTGAAGCTCTGAAATCTCGCATTCAGAAACGAAACAACATCATCAAAGCTTTAGCTGGCCGATCATGGGGCTCCAACAAAGAAACATTGCTCCTTACTTATAAGACAATCTGTAGATCGGTTCTTAATTATGCGGCACCAGTTTGGACACCAACACTAACATCCTCAAATCTTGCCAAACTCCAAATCTGCCAGAACACCGCACTTAGAACTGCCAATTGACCATCTACACAGCGAAATACATATGCTGGACGGTCCAAGTCCACAATCGACTTTTGACAGACCAATTTATGCATCTTGGCTCCACGACCAACATCCGTGCAGGCAACCTTTTGGTTGTCCTGGACCACCTACACAGTGGCAATGGAACTTTCGGCTGAAAAACACACTCTAAATGTATTCGAACAACAGAGTCAAAGGGCACCTCACAACTTTACCCTCAACAGCTTCACTGCAACAACAACTACAAAAGCTCCATCAGAATGCTATCCAGGCCTATCGCCTTGCGCCCCATTCAACGCAACCCACTAATAAACCGACGCCCTCCCAATATATCCCCACAAGAGAAATTGCTACCTCGCTCAAACAAGATCCACCTTAGCCCAACTTAGATGTGGCTACAGTTACATCCTTACGTCCTCGCGCAGCAAACTCGACTCCAGCGGCCTCACACCTGACACCTGCCCACGTTGTTTGGCGGCAACAGAAGATACACGACACCTCTTCAACTGTCCATCCCGACCAACACAAGCTCGTGTCAGTGATTCAGAAAAGGGCCACAATTAGTAGTGGCCTCTCTAGACCTTTGATCGATCGATGGATGACAACATGTGACGGCAATTACAACAACAACAAGTTTAAGAAAGAGCATGGGAACGACCTGTAATTCAGGACTTACTGTTGAGGACTAAATATCCTGGAGCAAACGACGTAATCTCTCTTTATTAACGTACATACATACATGTTTGTTTTTGGCTCTAGAACACGCTTTTTGATTTATAGTTTTAAGTTCTTTTTATTATGTCTGTTTAATGTAAATACGATTAGAGTTTCAGTTTTATTTACATAAGCTATTCGAGTTGATTGTATTATATTAGAATGACTGTGTCTTTGAGTGAAAATTTTAATGCTCATACGTGCACATAGGGGGGGGGGTATTACCTCCCGCTGAGGGTCAGTCAGGCAGGTACGGTCCGGCGATTTTGAGCTGATGAACGTTTTTCGCACCATTTTGAGGTCAAAAACAGCAAGAATGTACTTTTTACTTAAAGAGGTGCTCAAAATTGATCAATTTCAGTACTTTTTAGTGCTAAAAGTTATATAACGCAGTCAGAACGGACTACGGGGGGCCCAAAATTTTTGAAGTCCTATATCTCGGGAACCATTAGGAGATACGCGAAAATAATGGCATTTTTGAGCGTTCCTCGACAAGATCTATATTATGGTGAAGTAAAAAATTTGAAAAAATTCAAAAATTTTCTTGCTTTATTCCAGATTTGGATATAAAAAATCTATCTTTTAACCTATCGGTATGACTAATTTCTCAATATCAAATTAAAGATTGACTCCAAAACATTTCGAAATTCTTTTCTTTGCATTTAATTTTGCAGTTTTGTTAAGAAAACTAATTCAGAACATAATAAATCGGCGCGAAGCGCCGAAAATTTTTGACAAATACACTATTTTTAAGTAAAATCTGGGCTTCTAAGGTAAGAAAAAAGATAGAACATGAGAAATAGAGCGCGAAGCGCCGAAAATTTTGACAAATTCGTTATTGTAAAGTAAAATCTAGTCTTTAAGGTAAGAAAAAAACATAGAACATAAGAAATCCGGCGCGAAGCGCCGAAAATTTTTGACAAATTCGTTATTTTAAAGTAAAAATCTGGGCTTCAATGGTAAGAAAAAACATAGAACATAAGAAATCCGGCGCGAAGCGCCGAAAATTTTCTGACAAATTCTTTATTTTTATGTGAAATCTGGGCTTCTAAGGTAAGAAAAAAACAGAACATGAGAAATTCCGGCGCGAAGCGCCGGAAAATTTTGAGTTTAGAAGCTAAAAGTGTGCTAAAAACGCATTATGGCTGTCCACAATCCGTTTCCACTTCACTTGAAGAAAAAAGAAAAAGGGTCCTCCCTTTGCTTTTAAAAAATTATTTTTTCATTTCGGGCGGGCACCTCCCCCCGCCCCCCCTGGTTACGCCCTACGCCCTCTGTATATATATATATATATATATATATATATATATATATATATATATATATATATATATATATATATATTAGCTATATTAGCTACTCGGAATTTTGCTCTCCCTTCCTCCTCCCCTGCCGACCCTGACCTTGGGCACCTATGGTAATGCTAGTGTCTTATTGAACTTGACAGTTTTCATGCCTCATTTGCGAGTGTGGCTTGCTTAAGACTGGTAGAGTAAAACCTATTTTCAAGTATTTTAGCCTTTATATACGGTTTAAAATCCTAAGAAATTAGCGCACTGCACGTGCCTTGATCTTATTATTAGGAGAGAGTAGTGATCGACCGGATTCTCGGGCCCAGGCTTAATTAATAACACAGTTTTACATGTTCGAAGGGTACCATCACGTTAGCAACATTTATATCTGAAAATGGATTAAAACTGCTAGTCCAGGATATTTTGGGTCCTTCTGTACACATCTGATCATCGTAATATCCTAGCTCTGTACATCGAGTTCATATTTACTTTTTATTTCAGCATTGCTGTGTTTTTATGCGCCATTTCACCATCCATTACTGCAGTGCAGTGCAGCTAAGAGTGATATGTATTTATAAATGTAATACTGTGCAGCATGATTAATAATCGATCGTTGTAGCATATGTAGCAGGTGGTGGCATTGCAAAGGTTTATAACCAAAAAACTTCCCATCCAGTCTCGGAACCGAGCAGGAATCAGCTAAGATTAAAGATTTATTATAATTCGTTGAGATTTCTGTCGCACACAATTACAAACTAATATTATTGTAGAACATCTATGATTCAATTTTGTAGCAAGCCATATTCTTACTTTTCTTGCTCTTAAAGATATATTCCAAGTTCTTTACAGAACTCTGCTGACCACGGGCGTCAGTAGATCTAATTCGTTAGAATATCAAGTCGAAGTTATGGGATGCAGCAGGAATCAGCTGATTTAATGAGTGCTATGTAAATATTTATGTTGCCTTATATGAAATTTAATGTAACATGAAATAGACCTTGAAAATTCGAGAGGTCCATGCGAAGAACGCTAGAATCACTAAAATTAAGCTGCTAGACTCTTTCTAATCATGCACATGGAATAAAATAAATGACTTTGCTGAGAAATGATTTGGCGCAAAGCGCCCAAAATTTTTATAACTATTTTGATGACTGTGGAAACCGAAGCTGCTTGTTTGTGTCAAAAATACTGCTACAGAAAAATGAAATTAATTATTCTTTAAGCTGCAATTATACACATATATACGCAATACGTAAACATAAACGCCAGACCCTAATAAATACCTACATTATTTATATATCTATACACGTATATCCTTAAGCATGTATGCCAGGGCCTGGTAGCTGATCCCGGGCCCGGTTTCTTTGGGTATAGTCGATCACTGGGAGAGAGACTTATAAATTTGTGTGTCGTATGCCTAATTGGTTCTATTTTATAGAGAAAGTTGCGTAACATAGTATTTCATCAAAATTTCATCAAATTTTGAATTCTGACCGCAAGCGCAAAAATATTTTAAAGGACGTATCAATCATGTCTTGTGTTTGTATGTACGCCTTTTGATAAGAGTACGGATTTTCGCATCATAGCGAGTATTGTTCATACTTAAATCAATATGTCTTTGTTAGATTTCAACTATTAATATTTTTTAGTTCAATGACCTGTGCCGTAAATAGTAATATTTTATATGTACATATTGAGACATATTAAATTTAGACGAAGACGTCGAAGAGTACGATCATGCTGTTGATGAAACTGATCCAAACTGTGGCCGATTTGTTCGATACCAATTCACACCTCAATTTTTGCGGTTGAAGCACGTTGGAGCAACGTAATTTTATAAGTATACGCGTATAATAATGCGAGTCCGTGATTTTATGTACGCATGTAGTGTGGTTGCTGTGAATGGATCTTTGTATAAATTGTCCTTGACTCGTCAAAAAGCAATAAATCGTTCGTGTAAAGCTCTCCGTCACCAGCAGAATAATTCTCAACATACTCGGTTGCCGAAACGGCAAAACGTGGATAACTATATATTCATTTCTGAAGTTATTTTCGGTCGTGTTTTGCAGTATTTCTTCATGTCACTGAAGACATCTGTTTAAGTTTGGTAGCTTGAAAACTAAGCTATATGCTATAAATTTCGTTTCGGTGTACATCAATGATTTTATGCCTTGTGCGAAGATTTATGAATGAATATAATTGTTTTTATTCAGCTTTTTTGCAAAAAGTTCGACGCTTAGTTCTGTTTTTGAAGTTTTGTGCCTGCTTGCAGTGATCAAACTGAGGGTACTTTTTCGACCCTCGACCGGGGCCTAGGCAGTTTGAAATCTTTGCCTCGGCAAAGGCCGAGGCCATGAGTCGTGCCGAATGTAATGCATATAGTTCTGAGGTTTATGATACCTATGTTCTACTATTTTCTTTATTTGTATAAAAAAACTTCGATTTTTTGTACAATCGAAAATCTGCTAAAAACTGCCTATACTTTGTGACAATGATGTACTAAGATCGCTCCAAAAATCTTCGTACGAGCCTCGAAGTCTTTGTCTCCGTACAAAAATAAAAGACAGTTTCTATGTTGATGGAAAAATGCAAACAATTTATAGTTAAGGTCTCAATGTTTTGAATTTCGTGGAAATAGTATTAGATTAGATAATTAAAATCCATAAAATTCTTTTTGTGAGACAAATTCTAGTCTTCTGTGACGTTCTCTTCGTCAAGATTGCTGCGTTGGTGCAATATGTCAATAATAGCTAGCGGTGTAGTGAGGTCCACAAATCTACGATCAGTAGCTTAGGTTGTGCTTCAGTTTTATCATGTTAAATAGAAAAAGGTCGGAAATGCACGATAATTCTATGCAGCAAGACTGTGTTTTCGAAGATAAAAACAGTTTTCGAACCCATTAGAGCAGTTCATAACGCTACATATCTTGTCTTTTTGATCCCAAATTTTCTAATCTTGCTACTAACAGTTTTCCAAGGTCGGGGTGGGGAGAAATCCCGAAATTGTGCGCTTCAGCTTTTTTTGCTGGTTGAATATGAAAAGTGGTTAAAAAAACATCCTATAAAACATGTTTTAATGCGGAGAACTGCATTTTTAGTACTTTTTGTACCAATTCTGACTAGATTTCGTCTTTTTTGTAAGTACAAAAATAAAAATTCATCGAAAATTTTGACTTTTCAGATCATTTTAATTTCATTCTAGAGTATTTTATGACTAAATAAGACAGAAATGTACTAGTCGACGCGAAGCGCCGGAAAATTTTTAACGTCTTTGCTACTTTCTTGCCCAAAAATCATGCAGAAAATGTTTTTGATAACTCAAAATCGTCTGACAGTGATTCAAGTCTTAAACCCTGAGTTAGGGTAATACCCTCCTCACCCACCCTATGGGAATGTGTGCTACTAATCATAATTCAAGTCTGCATGTAAATGGTATTGTTATTAAGCAGGTAAATGGAAACTATCCTCTGTGAGATGAATTTGAAGACCTTGATGGAAATCGTTTACACATACTTTTGATGCATTGACTCATGAGCAGATATTGAATACGTGTAAATATGTGTCGAATGTCAAGTGAGAATTATCTTCCTAATTTTGGTGGTTCTGTATGATTTCTGACTACTATAATTGTATTTATCTCGAAATCAGGATTGAATATAAGGAATAGTAATCCGAGGTGATGTTGGGTGATCAAATATATAGTGCGCACTTTTGAAGCGCGCTAACTAAGTGGTAAAATTTCTTGAAAGACAAACAGGTCGCTATTAAGTATGTATAGGTATCACACTTTATGAAATTTTTCGCTGGCTAATAAAGACAGTTTTTTGTTCAAAACTAGCTGTTCCGATATTAAGAGGATGCTAAAATTTTGTTTAAATAGAACATGCTATCAGAAAATATTTTATGGTCTTCTTGTAGCTGTTAATTTTTCTGACTAAACAAACAGCTGAAGGAAGCTCGATCAAGATGTGGCTACCATACCTGGGCATGGAGGGGGTTTGGGGGTATGCACTCCCTAGAAACCAAAATACCCCCAGAAACCAAAAAAATCCTCAGAATTCAGATTTTTCAAACTTTTTTTCGCAATTCTGTTGATGCCAAAGGATAGTGTTCGATCAGAAACGTTGAAAAATGGTGTTTTTCACGTCATACCACCATTTTTAAGGCCATTTTTTTACCATTGAAAAGTCTTGCAAACCTCAGAGCTTTGGTGCCGCCCACCTATGGTGGCTACTACGTTTTACAATATTGTTTGATCGTACGATAATGAAGAGATTGTTTTACCCAAAAAGATGTTTCTGGGCTCATAATGAAAAAATTACATACCTCAATATGGTTTAGTTAATTTGTCCATTGATTTTCCTGTATAACAAAATTGTAGCCGATTTCCATTTAAAGCTATTTGCTTTAGGATTTTTTATTTTTAATATTATTTAATTTAATACTTTTGAATGTTAGAATTTAATTGAAATGTAAAATTTAGAATTTTTTTCTTCTGATCTGTCGCGTATATATAACGAAGAATCATTAGGCATGTGAGCAACAAAAGCGTAACTTTAAGCAGGAAATAAGGTGGCCCCCGGATCTTTATTTTTCTCACTCAGTCAAGTGTAAAAATTTGGGTTTCACATCTAGGGTTGAATTTAATGTTGGTGAGAAAGCAGTTAGCAAATTTCGCATGATCGAACGACATTTTTTCCGCGACAAGCTGTTGAAAAGCTTCGACTTTGAGTTCGGTTTTTGCATTCCAAATAGCAAGAACACTTGCGAGCATATCTATGAATTTCCCCAGCTGCAAGAAGAATTAAGTAAGCATGGTGTTTTTGATTATTTTTAGCAGCAGTTACGGAGGCAATAACGGTCGCTGCGGAAGTCATGGGACTTTGTGACTTATGTTATGTAGTGTAGTCACACATGCAGTTAAATTATGGGTGTAGGAGGTACTTCCTGAAGGGCCAACCAGACAGGTACTCTCCGGCGATTTTAAACCGACGGAACGTTTTAGCATCATTTATGAGGACACGAGCAGTAATAATGTCAAAAGTTTTTGCGCTTCGCTCCGGATCAGTTTTTTTTTGTACTCGGCAAAGATTTTTCCCGATGTACAAAGACTTTTCGGGACCGTCTTTGTACATGTACAAAGATTTTTGAGGAGACAAAAATTGTATAAAGGTCTGAAATCCGCAAAAATTTTCGGCGCTTCGCGCCTAAATGAGTAATTGTGTGTTCTATATATCTTTGTAATAGCAGAAATAGCATTTCAAAAGGGAAAATGTCGAATTTTTTGGCGCTGACGATTCTTATTGATTTTTGCCCTCAGAGACACAGAAATTAGCTAAAATACACTACCAAAGATCGGAAACCCTGTTTCATCACACTGAAATCGCTACTGTACTAAATTATATAACACAAAGATTTGCATGTACAAAATGTACAAAGACTTTTGGGGACCATCTTTGTACATGTACAAACGGATCTTGTACAAAAAAACACTGCTCCGGATTAATACTTTTTGTGTTTTTTACGCAAAAAGCGCCCGAAATTGATCAATTTCTATATTTTTTAGTGTTAAAAAAGGATAAAATGCAGTCAAAATAGACTGATATCACGAAAAAGCGTTTTATAGGGTCTTCCAACCATTTTCGTCGTTTCAACACCTAAATAGCGAAAAAATCGTGAACACAAAATTTGCTGGTTTGGATTTCCGGCATTTCACACCCCCCTTCCTGTCGACCCTGTCCTTGGGCATCTGTATATGTAGTACGCTAGCATATATATATATATATATATATATATATATATATATATATATATATATATATATATATATATATATATATATATACAGTTGATGTTCATGAAGGCTCCTTTTTCGCAAATATACTTGGCGGTTTTTATATACCGGGTCAAGAGCCAAAGCTTCAGCCCGTCCAACTATGGTCTATGGTTGGTTGGTCACCTAGTTGGGCAGGACATGGGTCAAAAAGACAATTCCGTTTTCTATTTCCCATTGTTTTATTCCATTCTCTCAGAATCAGTTCATCCAAATGAGCACTTCAGACCGTCCAGCTTTTGTGTCAACCCGTTCCATGGACGGGCTGGAATGGGCAATTGCCCTTTTGTAGTTGTAAATATACCTTGGAAGCATTCACGCACAAAGGGGGATGAGGGGGTACCTCCTGAAGGGTCAGCCAGACCGGTGCTGTCTGGCGATTTTGAGCTGACGGAACGTTTTTCGCATCATTTTTGAGGTTAAAAGCATTAAAATGTCAAGAATTTTTCTGGCCCGGATTAGTACTTTTATATACTTCTTACTCAAAAACGCACCCGAAATTGATCAATTTCTGTATTTTATAGTTTTAAAAGTGATACAATGCAGTCAAAATTGACTAAAAATGCTTTAAACATGCGATATTACCACGAAAAAACGTTTTGTATGCTATTCTGATCATTTTGATCGGTTAAACAGCAAAAAATTCTGAACTTCAAATTTGCTTCTTGGATTTTATTAGATTTTACTCCCCCACCTCCGCTGGGGATCCTGACCATGTGCACCTATGCTTGAAAGTAGTTTAAAATTGCACGGTTTTACGACGAAGAGACATTGAGACAGCGTTTGTTTGTGCATTGTACTGTGTAGCTGTCTCGTAATTCAGTTGTAGTCAATTTTAATTTTTCTGCAATTGATGAGAAAAACCATTCCAAGTGAAGCAGACTGTAGAAGTTGATTATTTTTGAGATCGGATTATCTTCACAAATCGGTTGCCCCTAGCGGTATACAACAATGTCAAAATTGATTGATGCGAACAGAATTTCGTTTGTGACCCAGGCCATCGCTTTACATCTTTTGAAAACTTATTTTGTTTTACCAACGCATAAGCTCCCTAGATTTCTACATTCTCTTTCCACAACAAATCGAGGTTTTTAAAGGTTTACATTATCCACACGTTTCTCGAGCTACAAGTCGAAATGTGTGCAATTTCGAAAATTCAGAGATGACAGGCTCAAGTATGGGTCACACCATGAGTGAGTAAAATTCGGTTCCTAGTCAACTGTTCTCCTTTTATTCTCGGGGTAGACTGTGTGACATACGTATAAGCACACCTGGGCGTGGGGGTTTAGGGGTATGCACCCCCGCCCCCGAGAAATTAAAATACCCCCCCCCCAGAATTCAATTTTTGAAATTTTTTTTTGTTTCTTTTCGCAATTTTTGATACCAGTGGATAGTGCTCGATGAGAAACGTTGAAAAATGGTATTTTTTCGCCATACCACCATTCTTAAGGCCATTTTTGACCTTTGAAAAATCTTGCACCCTCCCCCAGAATTTTGGTGCTGCCCACGTATGCATACGAGGTCGTCCCAGGTCGAGTCAGTGTTCAAGAAAGTTCTAAGATTTTGACATTTCATCGAATTCTAATTCAATTTTTAGAGTAAGTAGCATAGACACTTTATAGTTCTGAAAGTAAGTGTACTCTTCAAAAATTCAACTTTTATTGATGAAAACAATCAGCTATATCTAGAGAAGAAGTAATTGTTTCATATCTGTCATAATTCGTTCAACTCATTCTCGTATACAATGTAAGAATGTCAAATTCTAGTTTTATTGTTTGGAGTGCGTACTGTTTGCTTAGTTTTACCTACTGCATATTTAACCACTTGAAAGGATTGTCTGAGAAGTGTTCTTCAACCGTCTACCCTGTCCGTGCACTACTACTTTTTCACTATGAGTTTTCATTCCTATTTAAATATACCATCTTTTGGCACTTTTCCAGTTCGAGAAATGATCGAAAATCCATACGAGACCAAATCGGATAGTTTCTATTTCGTTGAGGACCGTTTGATTATGCATAACAAAGCTGACTACGCATACAATGGAGGATTATAAATCGTACCTTTAACGATTATTTTTGTATTTCTGCCTAGCGCTGTTCATGTTAACTATTATTCGATGACTTATATGCCACCTGTTCGTATTTTTGTTTCGAACTTACTTGTCAATAGTGCGTATTTGTAATGTAGATCAGTCGATTTATTCTTCATTATTTTATTTATATTTCAAAATATGTAGTGGTCGTTTATAAGCTTGTAGGTGCACTTTCAGTCTGAAGGGCTGAGCTTTTAGCCATAAATCAACTTTTTAAGTTTTGAGCCAATGTGACTTAAAAGGCAATTTAACCAATTTCCATTCTCACCTAATCATTATACGTCCCTGTATTGTGATTTCCTCACAATTATAAATTTACTCCTGTATCTCGGCATGGAAATTGTTTTAAAGCAGGGGCGGATTTAGGGGGCGGGGGGGCGGCCGCCCCCCCCCCCCATTGGCCAAAAAAAATGCGCAAAATTAAGGATTTTTGAGCGATTTTTAGCGATTTTCGGGTAAAAAGGGCTAATTTTTCCGCCCAAGTCAGGGTTCCGCCCCCCCCCCCTTAGGGGTACCGCCCCCCTTAGGAAAATCCTAGATCCGCCACTGTTTTAAAGCATATGTGCTTTTAAGTTATGATATCCCGTAAAATGTTGGTTTTTCGCCTTTGTTTTCACTTACTCTTGCAGTTAAGTTCGGCAGCCGAGACTACGGATGATCAGGCTGACCAGTTTGTGGGGCAAGGTCAGCCGGAGAGCTTTTTCTGCCAAATATGGCCTCGAAAACTGGTATAAATGCTATTGCAACGAATGCGCCATAGTTTTCAGTCGATTTCAAATACTTTTGCAGGAAAATTTGGTTTTGATCCATTTTTTGCTTTTTTTCTGGAAAAAGTTCCATTTTTTCATTCTGCGGTGATCGACAACCCACAAATCTCTTAACGTGCATGTCTGGCAGAGAGTATCTGAGATAAGAATTTTGAATCATTTCCGTCTTTGTTAACCGCTTTTCGTTTTTCTTCTACTAGCCACATAAATCTTGCAATATTGAAGCAACAAATATTTTTAGTAGTGCGATTACTGTGCTTATTCCTTACTAATATCATTCCCACCCGTTGTGACGTAAATGGTTTCCGTCTTCATCAATCGTCATATTGTCAAAACATCGTGTCTCGTGCAATTAGAGATGCTTCATGATCTCAAAATTTCGGCATAAATCGTGTATTGTACATGATGTACAAATGTATGTATATGTAGGAGTTAACGCGTCAGCTTATTTACTAATGCTATCTCGTTTCGTTACTGATAAAATAGTTTCAGTAAATTGTCTGTTGATATAGAGCAACTAGTGACGGGTTTCCATGATCTACCCCGCATTCCGCAAAATGTGTGGAGAAGATGATATAGTTACCTACCGGATCAGGTCACCACACATGGGCATAGGGATTAACCCCCCCCTCCTCACAATCTGAACCCACGAAAAAATCGATTAAGTGCTCGAATTAAATTTTTGGCATGGTTTGAGATGTTTTTTACCGATTTTTATTCCCCCCCAATCCGTAGTTGTGACATTCTGTAGTATAGGTATCGAGTTATGGGGAAGCGTTTGCGATTGTTAAGCCGCATTATTTGATCAAAGTTTTGAACCACTTTTGTGGCTGACTCGTGCGGCACAAATTCAAGAGGAAACCACAAATATAAATGGTAGGTACAGAATATAAGTGTAGATGTCTGTGTCACGGAACCTACAGTCTGTTTCACTTAAGTTTCTGCATAAATTTTAAAAACTCCACAATAAGCCGACAGATTGCGATTATGGCATTGATTTGATATATAATTATCGTAGTCCATAAATTTACTTTCGAAGAAATTCTTGAAATTTATGCCCAAACTTATCTGAAACGGGCTGTAGCCCTCCGTTTACCGTGACCTGTGCCGGAGGCATAATGAATCACTTTCGCGGCATTTTTTCTGTTCTACCTTATCCATGTGTCCAAAACTTTGTCTAGCCTCGTTTTGGCTTCAGTTACATCGTTTTTAATGGTTTAGCTCGAAGGAGAGTTATAGAGTAGTAAGAAATTGGCATTTTTTGGCCTATTTACAGTGATATCACAAAAACTCAAGATGGGAAAATAAGGTTTTAATAGAATTTAGTGGTCTATTCCTTTCCAGCGCTTTAAATGCATCCCCTGGATTTGTTTAACACGACAGAAATCTACTTTTTCTTGTTTTTGCATAATGTCCAACAAGTGCTTATTATTATGCATTGTGATAGTTTTTAAATTATACCTCTTTCAAATATAATTTTCACAGAAAATAACATACATACTCAGAAAGAGCATAAAAAATTGCACTAAATGAAAGTAATAGCTGTCAGAGAATTGTAAGAAGGCATAGCTTAATATGCACTAGGAGTTTATGCCATCATGGTGCACTTCGAATGCAAAAACATGATGGTAACCGGAGGGGTAGTGCATGGATTACAATTCTTAAGTCGATATTAATCAATCACAGACGCGGTTTAATCTAAAGCAGCAATCACGATACTTTGCATAGCACTTGATAAGCACGTGAAGTTTTACTGTGTGAAATTGTATTATATTCAGCTGCAGAAACTAGTCCGTTTCATTTAACTTTGAGGTTTTTAAAAAAATTCTAAGTGCCTATGAAAGCATATAAAACTAACGCCTCATGTATGGTATTCTACAGTATATCGAGTTACGGTGAGACGTCTGCCACTGTAAAGCCGCATTATAGTTTCATGATTTTAAACCACTTATGTAGCCTGATTCGTGCGGGTTTAATCCAATAGAAAACTGCAAAGTTATATGAAACAGACTATAATCTTGTAGCTGCTCGATAGATGGCTGAAAATCGATTCCTATGCGTTTCGTAAAATAAACTGTATATGTAGTATAGACATAGCACACTCGACGTGGGCACTTCCGTTCAGCTCTGCGTAAGTATAAATTTATAGAGAAGTTTCTAATAACACGAATAAAGTGGAGTTTACTGTCGCACATATCCTCTGGTATAAAAGTGCGAATTGTGATTCAATAATTCGATGCGGTGAATGGGCGAATGCCATTTGCTTTTCGTTTCTTTAATTCTACGCTAACGTATTAATATTTGTTCACTATTTAAATATACTGTGCACGATGCTTCGTCTGTCAAAAATAATGCTATTTGTCTTCATCATCGCTCAAATTATCATGTTTTCTTGTGGTAAGAAAAGAACACCTTTTTCTCTTAGCCATTTGACCCACAGAATTTTTGCACATTTCAAATTTTGGTTCACATTTTTATGGGTCTAAAAAATGTTCAAAAATCAAGCGCTCATGTCGAAAAACCGACATTTTTTGCAGAAAGTCTATCCTACATAAAATGGCGAGACCTAAAACGAAACGAGTTGTTGAACATTTTGTAATTGTAAATTTAGTCTACTGCAATCACCGTTTTTTCACATTCAGGGGTTTTTGAGAAGCAAAATTTTGGAATGTGAAAAAATTGGGCTTAGTTCACATTGTGGAAAATTTTTATAAATGTTTAGAATGTTTAGCGCCGGATTGATTTGTTTTTAATGTTTCTTATTGATGTTCCCGGCACGCCGCTCCGATTGCAGGACTTTTATCAACAACTTGCTCTAGAACTTCACTGTAATTAAGTATCCTCATCTGCTTGACGGATTTCAGCAGTTTTGTAAAGCAAAAATGCATTTCTGAGAACTAAAATTTCAAAATTTTCTGATTTAATTTTATATTTCTTAGTGATGTTAAGACCGCGCCGCGCCGATCGTAGCACTTTTATCGACGAGTTTGTTCTAGAACTTTACTATGATTGCAAATTCTCATCTTTTACACGGATTTTCGGACAATTTTTGGTTTGCAAAAATGCTTTTTTCAGAAGTAAAATTTCAAAATTTTTCCAGCGCTTCGCGCCGGATTGATTTAATTTAATTATTTGCTATTGATGTTTATGCCGCATGGATTGCAGCAATTTTATTGCAAAAATGAGTTTTAGAGATGTAAAATTTCGAAGTTTTCTGGCGCCATTTCGATAAATTATTGAATTTTTATTCTTCAATGAGACTCCAGAAATCGGCTAAAGTGCACTAGTGAAGCTCTTAAAATGCAGTTCTAGGAGATAGAACATATTATATATTACTGATCTTTATATTCATTGCAGTACACTAGATTTACAAGGCTAAAGTTAAGAATATGGTACTTTTAGAAAAGGAGCAAAACGAATACGGAATGCCAAAATTTTTGTGCCAAACTGGTAGAACATGATAAATTGAAGCGCGGAAAAAATTTGTTGAAAATCTGAGCTATACTTGCAAAGTTGCAGGCAACTGTCGATTTGAGTGTTGGGTGGGACGATTAAACGGCTCGATCCAAGGACTTACACATTTGTCAGAAATAAATTATATGGGCTGAAATTATGGAAGGAAGCATAGCAATGAAGGAGAAACAAGAAAAAAGGCGCGGAAAGCTGTTTGAAATTTAAAAAAAACTTAAAAAATTTCATTTTTTTGCATGTTTTTCGGTTTTACTTGATAAGATAAAGGAAAATCTAAGTTTTTGCTTCTAATATACTTAGGCTTAGGCTTAGTATATCTGAAAAGGTGTTTTAAGCTGCTTAGGTCGAGGTCGCTCCCGCTCAGGTCAATGTATAGATGCTTAGGTCGATGTATAGTTGCTTAGGTCGATGTATAGATGCTTAGGTCGATGTATAGATGCTTAGGTAGATATATAGATGCTTAGGTCGATGTATAGATGCTTATATCGACGTAAATTGGGTATCTACAGGTGATTCTGAATTCAGCTGTTTGAATCTTCAAATACTTAGGTCGTGTAGATGCTTGCGTAGGCCGAGAAGAGGCTAATTAACGAAACCCATAGCTTTTGTAATATTGATCATAGACGGATGAATATTTTTTCCGCGCTTTCTATCAACATGTTCTAAGTGCTGAGCAGAAAAATCCGCTCTTCTGAAGTTTATTTCATAGTATCCTGAAAGTACCATATTCTTAACTTACTCCGATTTACAATTACAAAATATTAAAAATTCGCTTTGGGTCGCGCCATTTTATGTAGGATAGACTTTCTGAAGAAAAACAGGTTTTTTAGCCTGAGCGCTCAATTTTTCAACGTTTTTTAGACCCCCCAAAAATGTGAACCATAATTTGAAATGTAAAAAAAAAGATTTTGGGTGTGATTCACATTGTGAATTAAATCGCTAGGAAAAACGGTGATTGCAATAAATATAACAATCAGTAATATGTGTCTCCTAAAACTGCGTTTTTAGATCTTCAGTAGTGCACTTCAGCCGATTTCTGGAGTCTCGTCGAAGAATAAAAACTCAACAGTTAAAGGTATCAAAAAGGCGCGAAGCCCCAGAAAATTTCGAAATTGTACCTCTTTAAAACGCATTTTCGCATTACCAAAATTGCCTGAATCCGACTCGACCTAAACATAATAACGAGTAGGCAATAAAATTAAATCGATTCGGCGCGAAGCGCCCAAAAATTTTGACATTTTACATCTCGAAAACGTGTTTTTGCATAAAGAAAACTGTCCAAAAATCGGTGCAGAAGATGAGGATTTTCAGTCGTAGTAAAGTTCTAGAACAAGTTGTCGATAAAAGTGCTGCAATCGGCGTGGCGTAGCCTAAACATCAATAACCTAAACATCAATAAATCTCTTGTCTATAAGATTAATTCAATCCGACGCGAAGCGTAGGAAAATTTTGAAATGTTGGCTTTCTAAAACGCATTTTTGCGTGCACACCTAGGCTTTTGTGTGTGTCTGTGTACATATTTTAGAGGATTCGATGTTTTTCGACTACGGACATATGTCAGACCGTTAGAAGGATGATAGAAAGCTGCTGCCGACTGGATTCGAACCATGGACCTCTTAATTCAAGTCCGACTTCTTAAGTAGGTACTCGATGAGCGTTAATTCATTTCGATGATGAAGGAATAAAAGATTACAGTATTAATTTTTCTTAGTGCATTAGTTAGTAATAGACGCATGTCGCTGAAGGGGGGTCCCGGCCATTTTTAGGGGGAGATTAGAGGACCTCCAATTTTACGTCAAAAACGCCTAAAAACAGCTGACGAAATCGATTTTTTTCTTAAAATCGAGGGGGTAAAAATTTTCTGGCTTTGTGGGGTTGGGGATCCTCTTTGTTACATGTATGCCCCCAGCCCCAAAGAAGATAGTTTTCATCAAATTTTTACCGTATGTTTCCAAGGTATCCGGGTAGAAAAATTCACAAACTAAAATTCATCCTCTGGTCCCCCTGTTGTTTAAAAAAAAATTTGGGCGCGCCCACCCCCACGAAAAAAAGTCCTAGATACGAGCCTGTGTGCACATAATTAGTTAAGTCGCTGATAAGTTTGGTTTAAAAATGTCACGAATAAAATCGTTTCTTGCGAAAACCTTGGAAAACTGCGACCAAGGGCTACTACATGGGCTTTAGACTGCAATTGAAGTGACCATATACACAAAAGGTAGGTGAGTGCCAGGCACAATAATACCGGCCCGTATTCAGGTGGGCAATCCCCCTCCCCGCGCCCCCGGAAATAAAAAATAGTTTTAATCTCGCAAGGGTCCTTCAAAGGAAAAATGAAAAATGCTTAAAGTAGGTCTAAAACGCTGCTAAAATAGTTCTTAGGGTGCTTTTGAGCGAGGAAACGCGGGAGTTAAGATCGATTTTTGACATTGCCTATACGGGCATTCCTACGTTTAGTTTACACTTATCTCATGTGCATGCGGTACGTTTGCTGGCAATAAGCGTATGTAAAAGCGCTTGGTCGCGGTTTTCCTAGGTTTTCGAATGCGCTGATTTCATCGGTAACGTTTTTAAAGTTGAGAATTCAGCGCACAAGCGAGTAAAACCCTAAGCATGACAAAAAATACCTATATGCCTGCATAGCTGTGGAAGCAGGGTGCTGGCACCAATTAAAACCCTAGCAAATGGTTCTAAACATTCACTGGGTTGTTGTTACCAATGTCCTAGGCGTAGGCTTAGTCGTGCATTCTTATTGGTGCCAGCGCACAGGCTAAGCCTGAGATGAATGGGCAAAAATTGCGAAGCATGCGGAGCAATTTTGCCCCGTTTATATCTTAGGCTTAGCCTATGTCTGGCACCAATCTGAATTCTCAAGCAATCCCAGAAACCTCCCTGATCGGTAATAATACAAAAAGTCATTAATGAAGCTTCCTTCAATATCGAAATGAAGCGGCTCTCGTCGATTGGTGAAGAGTAAGACGTCGGATTTTGAATGAAGAAGTGCACTGTTCTAGTCCAGCAAGCAGCAGCTTTCTATTCTTTCATCAAACGAAGTCTGACCTATGCCCTCGCCTATAGCCAAAAAATATGGATTCATGGAAAGTTTATAGGCACACACAAAAGGTAGGTATCTACCAAACATAGGAATGCCATGTATACGTATATACTTCATTGTTAAATATGGGCGCTCTGAGTCCTGTAGTTAAACCACCAACAATAATCCAACTATAATCTAATTTCTTTTAAATGCTCGTTTTACGTACCTATTCAACAAGCATCTTAAAAATTTAAAGCTTTCGATTCCGAACTTTTGTCATACCTAATTGATTCTGGTTTTAATTCGGATTAGTTTCTGGATAGGTAGTTGTATTGTACAGAAACGCAATGTCTATCAGAAAATGAAGTCCTTTCTGAAGCAGCGACCGAATTCTAGGTGGTCTGTTGAGTGGTGTAAAACTGGCAGAAATCCCCAAAAAAAACATGCGAAAAATTTCGGGGTCTACCAGATTCTGGAGAGGGGAGGTTAAATCCGCCCTCCTCCATACCTCCGTGCCCATGTGTGGTGTCCACCTTCCTGATAGTGATATCTAAGCGTCGTATTCATAGAAAATTGCTTTATGTATAGGATTGCTTTTTTATGCAGTTGCTGCCTTATCCAGGTATATACAAAGAAGGTATATAGAAGCCTGTACATCTTTTTTTGCATGTAACGCTCATGTCTTAATAAATGTTGGAAATTGATATTTCAACCATTACTATCTGTATATATATATATATATATATATATATATATATATATATATATATATATATAAATATATATATATATATATATATATATATATATATATATATATATATACATGGGCGTAGGCGGGGGGGGCGGTCGCCCCCCCCCCTTAGCCCAAAAATAATTTTGGAAAGGTAAGGAAATGCATGAAAATTGGCATCATTTTATCGAAAATTCTCAAAATTTTCGGCGCTTCACGCCGTAGAATCATTATTTTCGTTCATTTAGGCCCAAGCGCGGCCAAAAAAACGTCATTTTTTATAGCTTATTAGGAGAAAATAAAAATTTTTCGGAAAAATTGAATGTTATGAGCTCAACGGATAGAGCATGTTCGCGAACGTCAGAAAATGCACTTTATTTTGCGCCCCGGCGTTTAAATGTTTACATTCGTCGTGCAAAAACGACTCCAAATAGTCTCTACGGGCGAAAAAATCTTTGTTGAATTTAAATATAAAATTGTAGTCCCACGTTCTTATTAACGGAATTTTTTAGCAGCAAAGCCAAACTACGTAACTTGTGGATCAGTAACCAAACTATTTAATGAGGGCCACAGCGTTCGCTTGCATTCGCATGAAATAAAATACGGCAGTGGCAGTGGACAACAGGTAAAAAAGTTAGCGTGATCAAGCAAGAAGTTGATCAGTGTTTTGTAAATGGTCCCTTTGTAAACGTTCAGTGACGGCTGACGATAAGTCAGGTAATGAAAAGTGTGCATTTTGTATAGAAAAAAATTAGCATTGTTAAATTTAAAACAACGTCTTTCGACCTTTTCTAATGCACTTAAGCCAAATTCTGGGCCTCTGTTAATAAAGGATACAGAAATTTACCAAAACGTGCAAAATATTGAGGTTTTCATCCTTTTTTCAGACCGAATTTGCGACCTTTTTAACGACAGATAGTTCGTTGATTTTAAGCTGTTTTTATTTTTCGAAACCTAATTTTGTGACTTGGGTGGTCATTCTAAAGCTGATTTGAGCTAAACTTGAAAAAACCACCGTAATTGACAGTTTTGTATGGATTTCAAGCTTTTATGTAAAATTTGTTGATTCTCTCTCTTTCTGGCTTTAGCTTCGTTGGGTTTTCCGTATAGGATTTTCCCCCTTGTTTATCTGGGAGACATAAACCCCCCAGGCTCCCTCCTTAGTGTGTCTGTGGTCCCTCCACTCTAAGGACTGATGTTTTTTGTAATAGTAGAATGGAATATACATATTTTATCCCTTTTCGACTGTGAATGATGTATTTGATCTTTTCAACTTTAAATGAAAATTAAGTTGCAATGTTTGATCAGAAAAGTCTGTTTTGGACGTTGGAAAAATTTACGCTGCCGTTTATGAAAACTGATGTACATACAGCTTTTGTTCGAGAACGATTCGCCAATTTTCTGCTGTGAAATTGTCTTTCATTAATATTTTGCCTTTCTGAGATCTGACTTTTACCCCTATAGTTCACTCAAAAAGACAACTCAATTTTTTGTTTTTAAACTCGGTTATTTGCTGATGGTTTGTGCATATTTATGCAATAATTTGGCATCAAATTTATTTCCGCAGATACTTTTTATCATAAAAATATAATCATTAAAATATATAGCGGACAGAACAAATGGACTGCGTTCTCTTAGCTTAAAAAATTTATGTTAATTGACAATTGACGTAAATAATGCAATAAATATAGTAATTTTAGTTAAGCATCCGTGTGTCTGAATTTTCTAAATTTTCAGTAGCTTCGCGCCGGATGTTTGGAAAAATTTCACCAAAAATGTCCTAACTAAAATAGAACAGAAAAGTTAATTAGCGCTTTAGTAAATTTTCGGCACAATTCGTCGTCCTTTTGGGAAAGATGGGGATATCAACCTTCGCTGAAAGGTCAGTCAAATAGGTAATGTCCGGCTATTTTGAGCGGACTGAACGTTTTCTGCATCATTTTTGACGACAAAAGCAGGAATAATGTCAATGTTTTCAAATTCTTAAAAATTTCGGTATTACCACGAAAAAGCGTTTTATAGGCTATTCTGACAAATTTTGTCGCTTAGATTAAAAAAACCGTTGACGATAAATTTACTGGTTTGGAATTCTCGGATTTCACCCCCCCCTCCCTGCCGTCCCCTAACCTTATGCATGTATGCGTCGCGCCCCTGGGAAAATCCTAGATTCATCGCTGCAAGGCGATTTTAAAAGTGAAGCAAGGGGCTTCCTCCATGCTGGCGCTTAGGCTCAGCGTAGTTGTTCAAATGAAGAAAGAATTTTTATAAATTATTTTAGGTCATTGCTTGCCGTATGTCCATATGTTTTTTCGATTTTTTAATTCTTACTTTTCCAAGTTTTCTCACTGCATTGAGCTTCTTTTTGACATTAGTTGGCTTTACGAGTGGTCCGGAAATTATATTTTTGCGCCAGGAAAAAATTTTTATGCGCGAAAAAAGATTTTATTGCTCTTGCAATTACTTCAAGAGAGAAAATTCGTTCAAATATAAACAAGTGGTTCGGACTTTAAAGTATGAGCAACATTTTTCTGTGCATAACAGTTTTTTGAAACTTGCCTCGCAGTGCCTAATTCGTGAAACCTGAAGGAAGGTTAAATTCTCATCTTGCGCTTACATATGTCGACTACTTTATTTTTGCAATATGAGAAAGTTTCTAATTTTCTTTAATGAAACTTATATTAGCGAATCGTTAAGGATTAATGCTTAGTCTATAACCTTGTTGTAGACTCAACGCCATGTTGAAGTGCTTTATAAAGTTATTCTAGTTTAGTCTGTTACGGGCGTAGAAGACTCTGATGATAACAACAGTCATTGGATCGTTTCGGGAATAAATGAGACTGCCTACAAAAGAGGGTTAGTATTAATTCTTACGATTTTTTAAAGCTTTCTTGGATTCATTCTGCTAGTTTAGCAGTAACGAGCGCATGGTCCGCTTTTAACCTGAAACAAAGTCAGTAGAAAAATAACATATTCATAGGCTTAAAATATCTCCTTCTCCTCACTAATAGAAAATTTTAGAAAATTAATTTCAATTTAGTAAATTAAACACAAAAAATGTTTATTTTTTTAAAGTTCTAGAAAAACGGAGCTCATTTTGTCCTTTTAATGCTTTTTTCAGGGTCAGTAATTTCTCCTGGATTTAGTATTTGTTACGGTACAAATGCTTTGTGATTCTAAGCCAGGATGTTTTTCTTTTATTTTTTTGACCACTAGGCACTGCATAGCCGGTTTGCCGCTCGGATTTAACGTTGGTTAGTCAAAAAATAGAGAACAGGAACATTTGCAGTTCTAATGAGCTACGGTTGTTTCATAGATCGTTTTCAATGTTTAGCTTTTACGCTAAAGAAAACATACGTTTCTGGCCTCTTCAAATACAATTATTATGAACCATACATGATTGGGGGTTCAAATACCCGCAGAAAAGCTTTTACCATCCTTTACCCTGTAAAATTTTTTCCAACTCGCCCCAGAATTTGCTATTTCCCAAAAAATTAAGTTCATAGATGTGGTGCTTTTCTTAAGCATTTTTAGCTATCTATTAGTTCGAATGTGTCAAATTTTCGTATCATTGCGCTATATACTCATTTTTTGACTATATTTCTTCGATCTAATCGTTCTTTCAAAGTTTTTAAATTTTTTTATGCTCTAGAAAGATGGAGCATAGTCAGAAACGTCAAAAACCGATATGTTGTGTTGACGCGTATCCATCATTTTTCGGCCCAAAGAAGACCCGTTTCAAATTTTCATTTCCCCCCGCTCTCCCTTAGAATTCCCATGCTGTGCTTGTCTGATACCGATCCTGGTTTTTGCTACGATTCACAAGACTAATGTTGTAGCGTAGGATAGGACGTCGTTTGTTTTAACATTGGTGTGTCGAGACATGCATATGACGACGTTCTATATTATAACACTTGTCTTACGAAGTGCAGGTTAGGGTTTGTCACGCGTGCATTTTAGATGAGAGAACCGTAACTGTACCACCACACATTGCCATAGGGGGGTGAGGGGGTATTACCCCCACCTCAGGGTCCGAGACTTGAATCACTGTCGGACGATTTTGAGCTATCAAACATTTTCTGCGTGATTTTTGGGTACAAAAGCAACGAAGATGTTGAAATTTTTCGGCGCTTCGCGCCGACTAATATGTACATTTCTGTTTTATTTACCCATAAAATACCTAGAATGAACTTAAAATGATCTGAAAAGTCAAAATTTTCGATGAATTCTTATATTTTTTACTTACAAGAGTACGAAACTAGTCAGAATTGGACAAAAAGTACTTAAGAATGCAGTTTTTCACATTAAAACAAGCTATATAGGATGTTTTAGCCATTTTTCGTATTTGCTAAAAAAGGCTAGACTCTAAATTTAGTAGTTCTAAATTCTGGGATTTCACCCCCCCCCCTCACTCAACTTTCGACCTTGGGAAACTATGTGTACCACCTTAATTTAAAAAAAGATATGTTTTGGGAAATATTGAAATATTAAGTACTCTGTCACTGTATCAATTAATTGAATTTAAAGATATTGAAATGCGTTGGAAAACCTCCGATGTTTTGTCCGTTCTTTGACCTCATTTTGTCGGCTGAATATTTAAATAAAATAAAAACTTTCATAATTAATTGACAGTTTCTGGTCAATTTGCAGCACCTTTGCAAAAAAATTTCGATTATTGTTGAAAATTTTTTGAAAATCTTTCCCTCGGAAAAGTCTGCATCTGTCCACTTAGGGTCTGAACTCCTCCGAACTCCCTGCAATGTCTTGTCTGAATTCCCATATCTTCCAATTGCGTGTCGTTCTGCAACCATGCACGGGCAACAGCCAAATTCTGGGGGTTAAAACCGGCAAAAATCCCCAAAAAAATTATGCCGAAAATTCAATTATGGGGATTCATCGATATTTGCGGGAGGCAGAGTTGGGCGGGTTTCTGATTTTGGGCGTGTAATCGCCCAAGCCCATATATATGTGCCTACAACTATTCACTTTTCGATTTATTCTTTTAAGGGAACCAATACAGTGCAATAGTCTGATTCGATTTCAACATTCGACTACCAGGTGCTATTTGCATAGTCACTTATTCGTTTCACCTTTGAGTGAAAATCAGGAGGTGAGTTGTTTTGGCAAAGACGGTGAAAGCGACACGGGTGATTTTTGGTTTGTAGAATGTTCTGGCGATTCGTGGACTCGAAATGCGGAAGTTCGGTTTCGACATCGCGATACGCAGGCGTGAGATTAATATTAATTTACGTCCAATTAGTATATCTAATCTTACTACATATCTTATGTTTTCTACATTTACTGATGCAATTCAGCTAAATTATGGACCTCTTAGTGATATAAAGTGAATACAAAAATGTATCAATCAGAATTATACGTTTTATCCGTCTACTGGCCGGAATTGCTTGAAAATGCACTATTTTGTTTCTAAACTGTTCGACAATGCTTAAACCTTTGGACACTTTACTGCTGGTAAAAAAATATTTTCTTATTCTCAACTTAATGTCTGAATCGAATTAATATTTTGGACCGACAAAATTCGCAATAAAGTACTAATGTGTATGTAGGGTGATTCAAACACTTAAACTTATTGTTTTTTCCGCCCTTTCAAATGCTGCTTAAGACATTATGACAGCAAATTGACAGAGTTGAACAGTCTTTGCTAAATTAATGGAAAATTGCGTGTGCCAATGCCGGATTAGAGGTAAATTCTTTTGAGCTGAATGGAATATAACGGTCTTACAAAATGAATATAAGCTTGCTTTATTATTATGCTCATATATTATATTTCCTTGAACATATACAGTTTTCGCCACGAAATTTGATTACTTAACAGTGTTTAAATGTTACTAAGGATGCTTTTGCCTGTGTTATAATGTATGTATTATTCGTAGTTCTCGTCGTCATGTTTCATCACAGCAATGCAATACATAGGATGACATTCTGCTTTATAACTTAGACCGAACAATCCTCCTGTTTTCAAATTTTGTGGCAATAAATGTCTATTTTACAGCCTATAGCTCATTCCAAAAATAATAAAAACGACGTTTTACGGACACATTAGTCCAAATATTCTAGTGCTTCACACAACTCAATAATTTCTTGCGTTTTTCCTCTGACTTAAATTATTATAAATATGTATAGATTTTTTTTTAATTTTACAATTTTTTGTTTCATTCGTCTTCAGCTTTAAAATTGGGTTTGAGGTGGTAAAAATAATAGATGATTCTTTGGCGCTTCGCGCCAGTCAAGATTTCTGGACTATTAAGGGCCACAAATTCTGCGTGAAGGTAAAATATCAAAATTCTGTACTACCATGAATTTACGTGTACAATTGTGCAAAGACTTTTGGGGACCGTCTTATGGACTTTGTACAAAAACGCCGCTCTCACATCTTATTAGTTTTTGCTAAGATTGGTCTTCTGTGCTCGTTTAGCAAGAAATTCTATTTCCCAAGTTTCGTCAGCAGTTTTAAGGAAAAAGGTGTTTTCAATCTTTTACCGTATTTCATGAAATTTTCAAGCAAACTTGGTGGACTACAGCCTCAGGCTTACGGCTCTGTCATTTATGCTTATTTCTAAGAGGCGTAGGCTTATTTGAGGGTCATTGATCCAATATAGTTGAGAAGAGATGAAAAATTATTACGTGTTTTTAAAGGGATTTTGATTATCATTTCTCGTAAATATCAGATTTTTTGCGGCTGAAAACACATTTCTTTTTCGATCGGCAACAAAGATTTCAAATCTGTTGCAATACAATGATTTCTAAAGCCAAAGTATACTGATTTCTGCAGAATTTCCGCTCAGATTCATTTCACGCAAACTTTTGGGATTTCCGTCGAAATTTGGTATGTAGTACCAGAATTGATCCTAGATTTAAATGGACACCGGAAGACGACGAAAAAAATGTTATTTCGCTCATGAATTCGACTAAATATCTTTAGATAAATAGGGTCTATGACCGCTCGCGCTCTTACAAAAATCCGATATTGTTCTGATCCACCCATAAGTGTCTTATTATCATTGCACCATCTATGCTCAATTGGAGCGGTGAACGGCATACCTGTTAAAAATCGATGAACCCCAGGTTTAAATTTTTGACATTCTTGAGGATTTTAGCCATATTTTTACACCACCCAGATTCCCACAGAATTGGGTCGTTACCCATGTATGAGCGTAGCTAAGCAGAAGTGTAGGAGCAGTGTTTTTTTTTGTATAAGGTCCGTTTATACATGTACAAAGATGGTCCCTAAAAGTCTTTGTACATTTTGTACACACAAATTTTTAGGTACTATAATATGGTACAGTAGCGGTTTTAGTGTGGTAAAAACAGAGTTGTTTGACCTTTGGTAGTGTATTTTAGCTAATTTATGGGTTTCTGACGTCAAAAATCTTTAATAGTCGTCTCAAAACGGCGCGAAGCGGTCAAAAATTTGACATTTTTTCCTTTTGAAATGCAATTTCTGACATTATAACGATATATAAAGCACACAATTACTTATTCCGGCTCTAAGCGCCGAAAATTTCTCGAATTTTTAACCTTTGCAGTTTTTGTCTTCCAAAAACTCTTTGTACATGTACAAAGACGGTTCCCAAAAGTCTTGGTACATCGGGAAAAATCTTTGCCGAATGCAAAAAAACCCTGTGTGTGTGTGTGTGTGTGTGTGTGTGTGTGTGTGTGTGTGTGTTGTGTGTGTGTGTGCGTGTGTGTGGTGTGTGTGCGCGTGTGTGTGTGTGTGTGTGTGTGTGTGTGTGTGTGTGTGTGTGTGAGGCCCGTCTTTCGCATAAAAATTTTTCATTTAACTCTATTAAAGCTGACAATTCTCGCTTTCAGTGCTCATTCAGACATTCCAAATTATAAACACGTTTTCAGATATTTGGCAAGTAGTGGAAGGAAGTATAACAGACCTATACACGGGCAAATGGAAATCTGTGCTTTAGACTCGAATCGAAATCGAAACACGTTGTGGACGACCAAAGAAGGCGTATACATTACGCCTAGCGAGCAGTCCGAAGAGCAAAAGTCGGAAAAAGTGAAAGATACGAAGGAACATAATGAATTGTGACTCAGTTTTACGTTGTTGTATTTAAATAGTCGTTTTTCATTGATTTTCGGTTGGTTTTATTATTGACATGGACTGTAGGTATAATGTATTATGTTTTTTATGGTAGTTTTACGTCTTATTTGAATAAAATATTTTTCGGTTAACTATTGATCTTAAATACTGTCTTTTTTGTCACGTCGACTAAACTGGTTGAACGTCATATCGATCATGTGCGTGAAAAACGAAGAGCATTCAGCTTATATGTAAAACTAGAATCGTATGATTAGGATGACAAATTTTTCGTTCCGTTCTGTTAACTTGGCTTTCCTTCTCACGGAATATCTGTTAAAATAAATCTTTTAAGTGTTTATCTACTGCAAAGTAAAAACTAATTTGTTTGAAAACTCAAATATGCAGATGTTTACTGTCGATTTCACGAAGAAACATATGTAACGTTTCGATAAAATTTAAAATCGTACACTAGCTTATGATTAAGAACAACTTTATTTTAGCTACTCTCTATTATAATATTGATTACAGTAGTCAAAAGACGACGTAGCTATGCGGAGTATATGGGGTTTTCCGCACATGGACGTGGGGGTCTGGACCTGCCAAAATTCAAGAGTCCCCAACTGAAACTTGAAAGTCCCACACAAAACTTTTTGCAAGAATTTCCCTTATTGGCTATTCTTTGATGTCAATAAATAGAGCATGACGAGAAAGGTCGAAAAATTGTGTTCTTTTGCCCTATAACCCACTTTTTTCGCCCTTTTTTACTTTCGAAAATTTTCGGACCCAAGCCAGACCCTGCAGAATTTAAATCGTGCCCGAGACTTGTTTTTGCCCTCCCCCGCAAAAAACTCCCGCCAGAATTTTCGATTTTCCAAAACTTCGGGAGCGCCCTGTAAGCATCCTTTAGTTTGAAATTCTTCACTACATTCTGTTCAATTTCGATGAATCTTTCTATCGTCTAAATCAAAGCATTGTCGAAAACGGTTGTTTTGACGCGTATCCATCGTGTTTAGGCCCAACAAAATTGAAAACTTGGTTCAATGCCCCCCTCCCTAATTTCTATGGTGTTAATGTTATACAGAATCGTGGCCAGGATTTTATTTTGGGGGAGGGCAAACAATTTTGCCCTGAAAATGGTTGCACTGGTTCAAAAATTGGTTGCAATTCAAAAACGTTGTCTAGCTAAAAAACGTCGTTGTCCGTGTACAACTGAGATTTTCATGATTTACTGTAGAAAGCACCCCCGCCTTAATGATCTTTATTCTCCCTCCAACTCTGACTGTCCATCCAGTGTACTAACAGAAATGGGGTACTGCTCAGGTGAGCCTGATTAGATTATTGTTATTATTATTATTATTATCTCCTCCATCCTCCCTCTGATTCGCTAACATGAAATTCAACGGATTGCTTACTAGCGGCAGCGAGAGAAAAACACTTGTGGACTTTAGACCGGAACGACTAATATACTAGTGTAGCAACGTTTTAGTGAAAATTGGCAAATGAAAGTGCTAAAAACGGATGAATCAACATGAACTGTCTTACACATCCCTCTTGCTTCATTTTTTCATATTATCGTGACGCTAACTAACAAGCTTGATATACACGAGTATCTGTTGGTTTTTTATTGCGTAAATATTTCTAGATCGTTGTGCGCCTTAATTATGGTCAAATTGTCCCCTGCTCAAAAACGTGCTGTTTGCAGCCTGACTTCAGTTCTTCGGCTTTGTCTACAATATGGCTATATTCCATTTATATTATATTTGGGTAATTTACTTTGTTTATTTGTTGTGAGGTATACAAATTAGGATGTGATATCCGTTGATTTCCATTGTAAGGGTATCTGCCAACTAGTCTGTTGTAAGATATAAGAGGATGGAACGCGGGAACAAAAACGACATAAGCCAGGGTTTCTGCGCATTGGGTTACTAGATAACAGAACAACCATAACATAGAAATGAAGACTTCGGAAAATTTAGGGTTTACAAGCCTAAAGTGCGCTGGAAACCTGTTTTGGCGGTCATTTCAGTAATATAGAAGAATTCCTCAAATTTTTCTTTGTGATTCTTATGAAAAACGCATTTTTGTTCGATTCCGAGCGGCCGCTTTACTCATCCCGTTTAATGCGGGTCAGCGTACAATGTGTGACCGACATGGAGATTAACGGGGATGGTAAAAACATTTTTTTGTATTTTTAGGCTTAATGGTCCGCACTGAGCTTTCTAAACATAAAATAAATGTAAATAAGCCAATCATAAATTATTGCTTTTTATCATTACACTTCCATTAACTTCAGCTTCATCTTTCTTCAAAATTCACTTGCTTAAGTGCTGATGATTTCAAAATAAGATCATTATCATGATCAGTAATAGTTCTTTCTTTCTGACCAAAACTATTATTTGAATATGTTTAGAATATAATTAAATAAAATGCGACGTCACGTCATTAGTGCAGCCAGGTTGGACTGGCTTCAGAATTTACGAGTCGGCTATCATTTGATGATGATCGCTCTGATTTCGAAAACTTACAAAATATATTTTATCTCTAGTATTCTTTTTTAAGTGCACTACTAATTGGCAACAATAAAAAATGGCAAATGTAGGAACGCTGAAAAGATGTCGCGTTTGCTCTGAACGGCATTGCTTTAGTTTCTTTTAAACAAACCTCTTCCGAGTCCATTCTAATCATTCTCAATTAAAATTTGTGATATTTTTTACAGTTTTCCAACTCTTCCTCGCCTTACTGCTTCAGTTGATTTGTTTTTTGCTCTAGTCTAAGTTTAACAACATTGATTAGATTTATTGTTACGACGTCATTCTGTTCCATTCCAAATAAATATTTTCACTACCTATTTGAGGAATTTAGATTGAGCCGTAAAAGTGGATAAATTTGTTATCATAGCTCATTCATGCGAGTAATTCTTAAAGTTGTAAAAGAGCTGTTTGAAATGGATAATGCCGACTTACGTACTTGCGTGTAGATAGGTATACCTTCCATTGTATGTTTATCTGACAACGATAAACGTTTTTGACATGCAATTCGTGAGCCTTGAGTTTTTGTTTTTAAAGGATTCCAGCAAAAATCCGAACCTGGAATGCCTCCGCTAACGTGGATGAGGTAAGAGATAAAGACTTGCTATCATATGTTCATCTTCTTAACGACTTTTTGTTCAGCTTGCTTTGGCAGTGATTTGTCGCATCTGCAACTTGTAGCAGCGTGTGTTGCATTGAATCATGCAACGATATCATACGGATTAATTTGTCAGCTTTTTTGTTGAATTTTGTTGGTTCCATGCAATTCAATAAAAGTTTACCGTATTGCATTGCATGATATGTTAAATTGATGTTTATGTTTCAACTCATGCTCAGACTTAAGTACACTGATATGACCGGTCTGCGGGAGGGGAAATCTAAACATGTGTCAAGTTACTAAAAATTAGTCGAATTTTCAGTCATTTCTGAAAGTTGACGATTCCATCGGGATAAAAATATTTTTCCGAGGTAAAAAGCTTTGCGAGTCTCAATCACACATGGGCGTGGGGTTCGGGGGTATACACCCCCCAGAAGTTGAAATACCCCCTACCCAGAAATCAAAATGCCCCCCCAGAAAAATTTTTTTGCTTTTTATAGCAATTTTTTGTGCCATTGGATGAGCTTGATAAGAAACGTCGAAAAATGGTGTTTTTTTGCCATACGACCACTTTTAAGACCATTTTTTGACCTTTAAAAATTTTTCCACCCCCCCCCCAGAAATTTTTCACCCCCCCCCCAGAATTTTGGTGCTGCCCACCTATGGTCTCAATATGTCTGGGGACACTTGACATACAAAATTTCATTCATTTCATGGGTGACTTCTTCCCTGCTCGTGGATACTGGCGAGGTTACATGTTGGGCTGTCACAGAAGCATCAATAAAAATTTCTTTCGTCTTGGACATTAAGGTTATACTGTGCATGTACAAACCCCTAATCGAATTTGAGTAGGCGGGCCGCTAACGTGGCATAGCTGGCCTTTTGATTTTGGGGGACAAAAATTTTGAAGCTGGGTATCAACAACTACTCATGGATAGGCAAAAATAGTGGTGTTTTGATTCTCTCAACGAGCACTGCACATTGAAGAAGAAATAATTTGAAAAATCAAATTTGATTTTAATTATATTAAATATGTTGTTTATAAATAAATAAGGCGCTTAGAGCTCGGACTTATCAGCTCAAAAAGTGTGCCTGAAGATATTCTAGCGGTCTTTAATGATACACTTTCTATCAAGGGGGTTGTCGAAAATATTCATACGTCCAAAATTTTGGGGGGACTAATCCTTCCAGCTACGCCACTGCCGCTACCATCGGCCCAGTATTATTGGCGGTACGAGCAATGAATGCTAAAAGTGTTCGACCTTAGGATTCGTAATTTTCCGAAACAATCGTTGAAATGCCATAGTTTAACCGATCTTCTATTTAAAAAGTTTCAATTTCGGCGCTTTTGCGCCAAGCAACCATTTCAAATTACATATTTTTCAGAATTTGATTCAATTTTTCTTCAAAGAGCATCGTTGGAAGCGCCAAAAATGGGATTTTCAGAAGCGTTTCCATCGTTTTTGAGCCCGTGTATACATGTTCTTAAGAAAAATTTTTTCAGTTGTATTCCCCCATCCAGAGTTCCCATGCTGTATGTATGTATGGTCATCACGTTACACAAATTAGTAGTTTTATCAGTGGATAGAAAATATTAAATTTTTGAGTCAGAAATTCAGCTTTTGCGTGCTACTAAAATTCTGAGCATCATATTGATTGAATGAGCAAAAATAATACGTAGGTACCTGATTCTAACAATGTAATCAATTTTTCATTGAAAATTTCAGCGATGTTCTACGCATTTTTTCGGCGCAAAAATACAATGACGCACTGCATAATGGACCAGGAATATTTGACAAGATACAGAATTGATATATAATTTGTAATCATTTTTAGCCGTCGGTGATCATTATTTCTCAAATTTTTTGCTACTCCACGTCAAATGCTGCAAATGCATGCGATGGAGCAGTAAATTGAGGCTTCTAAACTTTCTTCTGTTTTAATTTCATAAATTTGCTGCTGCTTCGCGCCGAACCTCCGCTGAAATCAATGAAATTTAATGATTTTTCTGAGCGAAATAGTCGAAAATTTTCCGGAAAAATGTTGCGCGCAAAAGCGATTTTAAATAAAAGTAGACAACGCAAAACGTTGAAAAAACGCCATTTAGCACGTGAAGGGCAAATTTGTAGACCTATTTTCGACTGCTGTTGGAAAAGTTGGGTTACCGCCCAGACATGTTCTTGGGGGATTTGACCCGCCCCTACCCCTACAGAGTGTCAACTGAACCCCCGCAAAATGGCTGCGCCCCCCAGAGCTATTGATTTTTTATAAAAGTTGTAAAAAGTGACTTTTCAAGGGTTTTTGGCCCATTTTCGGCTTAAAAATCTCAATTTTTCGGCGCCTGGCGCCATACACATTTTTGGCCATATTTTGTTCAATTTACTCAATTTTTGGGAATTTTCCTTGCGCTTTCATGTCCTTGAAAGAACGAGCATTGTCTGAAACATCAAAAAAAGTGTTTTTGACGTGTAATCCATCGTTTGTAGCCCAAAAAACACTTTGAAAAATTTCGAGGCCTGACCTCCCCCTGAATTTCCATGCTATACATGTATGGTACGCCCCCCCCCTCCGAGGAAAATCCTAGATCTGCCCACCACTGTGCATACCTGATTTGAATTGTTTAGCGCTTATCTTATCACCAATTGTGCCTTGTGTTCCGTGTATGCCCTTGTTGGTCAATATTATCAAAAGGTAATTAATTTTACAGGTCATTTGCATTATGTTCTTCATTTTATTGGCATTGCTTGCAAGTGTCTTATTTTTTGTTCGGCTAGTTCGCAAACGGCTTGCTAGAAGGCTGCCAGCGTCTGCAAAAAACGGCCTAAAATTCCTGGTTGTCCTTGGGTCCGGTGGTCATACAACTGAAATGCTCCGCTTGATAAGCCCTCTATGTGAGTTCACCTTACCACCGCGTAGGAAGTGAAAACTAATTCCATGCTCCTATTCGTATGTAAACGAGTATCTACCACAGATGCACAGCATGGCTGATATGGTGGGCCGGGAATTGTGCTTGTTTGGGCCAAAATTACCTCAAAAACTGGTGTAAGCGCTAAAACAGTGTCACGTTATTATACAGTTTCTGATCACTTTAATGCATTTTTGAAGAAAATTTACAATTTTTATCTATTTTTGACCTTCATTTTGCCTCAATTTCCCTAAAAAATTTCCCATTTTTCAATTGTGGGGGATACCCCAAACCCCTTCATACCACGCGCATGTCTGGTACCTACTAGTGATGTATTTTGCTTCGTCCTAAGTTACGTTGATAATGTAACTCCAGTGCGAAGCACCTAAATTCTTGTGACTTTTTAGCTAAACCTACACAGAAACCTGGGCTAAATCAGAAACGATAGTGACTGTGATTGCAATATGCGAATTAAATCTCGTCAATAGACACTATCGCGCTTTTTCGATTCGATGGAACGTAAACTTAAATAATTTAATTTCATCTCGGACTGTAGAAATAGAACCAAATTGTCAATTAGCTCTTAGTGCTCAACAGCCATGACACAAAAAATGCACCCCTGAAACAATAAGTTTATTTTTGAATCAAATGTCCTGTATATCACCTTCAAAAATCAGAAGAGATAGATACAAAAGATATTTCAGATGTACAGAGATTGATTTAGAGTCTAGTGCACCCGCTTTGAACTAAATTGACAGTAATGGCGATGTTCGGGGCGAAGCGCCAGTTTAGGCCCCTGTGGCCTCCAAACATTGACTGACTTATTGAACCTATCTGCATCAACGGCTACTTTACCTGTTATTTGGAAACGGCTCCACCATCATCGCACTTCCCAAACCAGGCAAAGAGAACCAAACACAGCCTCCTCTTACCGCCCCATCTCAATCCTATGCCCAGCAGCAAAGATTATGTAACGTTTATTGCTTCCAATAATCGTAGAACACCTTCCACCTGCGGCTCATCAGCATGGTTTCCGACCACGTCACTCAGCAACTACATCTGCTCTGCTTAACTTGTCCACAGCAATCTGCCAAGGATTCAACTGCCCTAAACCAGCTAAGAGAACTATTGCTATAGCTCTAGACCTCAGTAAAGCATTTGACTCAGTTGACCACACGACGTTAATCAAGATCTTGGCGGACTCCACGATGCCTGGTTGGACTTGTCGCTGGTTGGTGGCATATTTGCGCGGAAGAGAAGCCAAATGTCAGTTTAGAAACTCATCATCAAGTTACGCCATCACCAGAATGGGTGTGCCTCAAGGTTCGGTGATTTCACCAGCTCTTTTTAATGCTTACATTCGTGAGCTTCCATTGCCACCACCACACATTCATATCGTATCATACGCTGCCGACATTACCATCTTCACCAGCGACTCGAATGTGAATACAATAGAAACAAACATGAACAACTATCTGACAGACATTTCCTCATTTTTTCAGCAGCGCCACCTCACAATCTCGACGGAAAAATCTACTTGTACGTTGTTTACTCCCGAGATACGCCAACACTCGCTGGAACTAAACATTTTTATTAATAATGCTCGACTTCAAATCGGTAAGAACCTAAAACTCTTGGGGTTCTCTTCGACCCAAGTCTTTGTTTCAAACAACACGTTGAAGCTCTGAAATCTCGTATTCAGAAACGAAACAACATCATCAAAGCTTTAGCTGGCCGATCATGGGGCTCTAACAAAGAAACATTGCTCCTCACTTATAAGGCGATCTGTAGATCGGTTCTTAATTATGCGGCACCAGTTTGGACACCAACACTAACATCCTCAAATCTTGCCAAACCTGCCAGAACACCGCACTTAAAACTATTACTGGCTGCCTTCAAATGTCGCCAATTGACCATCTGCACAGCGAAACACGTATGCTGACGGTCCAAGTCCACAATCGACTTTTGACAGACCAATTCTATGCATCTTGCCTCCACGACCAACATCCGTGCAGGTAGCTTTTTGGTTGTCCTGGACCACCTACACGGCGGCAACGGAACTTTCTGCTGAAAAACACACTTAAAATGTATTCGAACGACAGAGTCAAACGGCACCTCACAACTTTACCCTCAACAGCTTCACTGCAACAACAACTGCAAAAGCTCCATCAGAATGCTATCCAGGCCTGTCGCCTTCGTTTCATTCAACGCAACCCACTAATAAACCGACGCCCTCCCAATATATCCCCACAAGAGAAATTGCTACCTCGCCAAACAAGATCCACCTTAGCCCAACTTAGATGTGGCTACAGTTACATCCTGGCGTCCCACGCGCAGCAAACTCGACTCCAGCGGCCTCACTCCTGACACCTGCCCACGTTGTTTGGCGGCAACAGAAGATACACGACACCTCTTCAACTGTCCATCCCGACCAACACAAGCTCGTGTCAGTGACTTATGGAAAGGGCCACAATTAGTAGTGGCCTCTCTAAACCTTTGATCGATCGATGGATGACAACATGTGACGGCAATTACAACAACAACAACAAGCGCCAATTTTTTTTGAATTTTTGCCAAAAAATGCGCAAAATAGTATAAAATTTTTATCAGTATGCCCTAAAATGACTGTATCTTGTACAAAGATGGCTCCAAAAATCTTTTGTACGAGCCTCAAAGCCTTTGTCCCTTACAAAAAAAACCGGCTGATTATTTAAATCACTGCTCTTTTCTTGTATTCATGCACCTGACGCAATATTTGTGTATTAAATAATTTGACGTAAAGCGCCATAACTGTTGAACATCATTGTAATAAAATTGGATAACCTGTCTGTGATCAATCCGTTTAATGCTCTAGAAATCTTTGCAAGGGCCACATAATCCCCGTTGCCAACAGAAAACTGTTTCTAATGCAAAAATGTGGTTTCCAGCCTAGCTGGCAGGACAGTCAATAAATTTCATGAATAAATTTGATCCGGTGAACATTTTGGGAAATGACAATTCATAAGTTGAAACCCCCCCAGATTACTGTAGACCTCACTAAATTCTATTTTTAGAAACATTTTTTGGCAATTTTTCCCATCCTGACCCTTCCCCACAGAATTTTCTTGCTGCCCATGCATGTACACGATTGACAAAAATCGTTCAAAAATTATCAATTTTTTATCTCGTCAACTATGCTGGGTTAGTTGGGGGCGCTCCTTAAATCCGCCTTTGTACTCTTTTAACCTCGCTATGTTAAGTCGATACGGAGTGACCCTGCTCTGCCTTTCTTGAATCATATGATTCTTCTAAGAATGTACCGGTTTCGAATCCACGATTTTAGTAAAAGTATGTTCCAGGACTGGGATTTGAAACTTACCATATAATTTGGTCATGTAACATCCCTTTGCTGGCCTTTGTTATGTCATAGCTGTAATAATACTGATGATTATAATAAGGGATGAATTTTTGGGAAAAGCATGGTAAGATTAAGGGCAGGACAGAAACGAACAAGAAATCTCAACTTTTTGGCGAGGGTGCTTGAAATCGACTAAAACCTGAACATTTATGTACTTACTACGCAATTTTAACGTATACACATTTTAAAAAGCATTTTAGCTTGGAAATGCTCCCCACAGCAGGCTAACCCCAGATCGACCATGCTATGTATGAAACTGTGACTGAAAGTTTATAACTTATAACATTCGGCTATGATTGTTGTTTCCAGCCTTAGTGTCTAATCGTTTACGAGTGATATGTGCTTAGTCCGTTTAGTATGGTTCCTTTGTCATCCATAGATGCACAGGGTTAGGGTTGGCTTGACAGGGGATAAAATCCGAGAAATCCAAGTGTTCACGATTTTTATGCTATTCAAACGAAGAAAATGGTCAAAATAGCATGTAGAACTCTTTTTCATGGTAAAACCGCATTTTTAAAGCATTTTAGTCCCCTCTGACTGCTTTATAGGGATGCAACGGGTCCAGATTTTTGGAATATCGGGTCCAGGTACGGGTCTCAAATTTTTCAGATAACGGGTCCGGGTCCGGGTCTAGAAAAAATAACGGGTTCGGGTCCGGGTCCCACGAGAATATATGAATTATGATGTCTCATATGAACAACTTGGTCCTATTATTCATATACAGCTAATTTGTGAATGCACTCAGATTGCGTGATTGCTTCTTATTTTCAGAATGTCAGTCAACAAGAAGTTAAAGTTACTGAATAAGTTATTTAAATAATTATTTATAAGATCAAGGTGATATATTGCCTCGCCTGTACAGTAGCGCGTTTAGATATTAAAATAATTGAAATACTCTCGTTTCGTTTTTTTTAAATTTACAACAGAAGGAGACTCTGAAAATGGAACCAACATCTATCTACCGAAATACAGACAGAAAATATGCAGACATGTTACTTCGCATTAAAATATATGACGCCAAAGATGGAAATTGGATATTAAAGGGTGATGTCTCAACAGACCACCAAAAAATCCCAACAGCCCCACCCGTCCCAGCAGCCCCACCAGTCCCAACAGCCCCACCAGTCCCAACAGCCCCACCATCCCAACAGCCCCACCGATAATCTCAACAGCCCCACCAATCCCAACAGCCCCACCAATCCCAACAGCCCCACCAATCCCAACAGCCCCACCGTCCCAACAGCCCCACCGTCCCAACAGCCCCACCGTCCCAACAGCCCCACCGTCCCAACAACCCCACCTTCCCGACAGGCCCCACTAGTAATCCCAGCAGCCCCACCATTACTGCAATCGCTATTGTATGATATAATAAAATCAGGCAATATTAATTTTTTATGAAGATATTTTTTAACTATTTTTCGACTTCATATATTTCATCAAGACCATACACGAGCGTGCATGTTTACATTTTCAGAATACCTCTGGTAGACCCGCCAGAATTGAAGCTTCAGCATTTTTGCGCAATCCGGGATTTTACCTCATTCGAGTCATCTTGCAAGATTAGATTCCTGCTCATTATGGTCTAGTCTACATTGCCAGAAAAAAAGAAAAATGTTCTAGTGAAAAAAGAAAAAATAAATGTTAAGATTAAATTAAAATCAAGACTTCCAGTCTAATCTGGTTCAAAATAGCCAGAAAATGTGGATTAGCGTAGTTTTTACGCTATTTTAACATTCATACCAGTTTTGAGGTCATTTTTGGCTCAAACAAAACTCCTTCTCCAGACCAGTCGTGCTGTGCATCTATGATTATAACAATGGGGCAGTTGTAACCAACATTGGCAGCTAACAAATTCTGTGGGTATGGTGGGGTAAAGTGACTCGAGAAATGTGCCAAAAATAGAATTCTGGGGGTCTAACATAATTTGGGGATTTCCAGAATTTAGGGTTGGGGGCTAGACTCTAAACATCCCCTCCCCTCGCTTATGTGTGGTTGGGACAGTGCGACTGTTGGAACGGTGGAACTGCTGGGACTGTTTGTGGGGCTCTTGGGACTGGTGGGGCTGGTGGGATTATTGGTGGGGCTGTTAAGAAGGTGGGGCTGTTGGAACGGTGGGGGTTGTTGCAACGGAGGGGGCTGTTGGGATTAGTGGGGCTGTTGGGATTAGTGGGGCTTTTGGAATGATTGGTGGGGCTGTTGGGACGGTGGGGCTGTTGGGACTGGTGGGGCTGTTGGGATTATTGGTGAGGCTGTTGGGACGGTGGGGCTGTTGGGACTGGTGGGGCTGTTGAGACACAATCTATTGAAGACTGAGATTCTGAAGGCAAAATGAATACAATACTTTTGTCAAAAAATACCCTAATTTGAATATGTATGAGCTTGCTTTCTCAATTTTTGCCGCAGATAGATAAACACAACATGTGTCACGTGCAGTAATACAGGCGCGTCAGACTACACTTTTATTTGTTACACCATTTGTAGGTTAAGGTCGGATTTTAGCGAAAATGCCGAAACCTTGCACTAGGCTTTTATGCAGAGGCGTAGCAAGGATTTTGGTTGGGGGGCATAAACAAACATTTTTTAATACTACTTGTGCATTGAATGCCAGTTACGTTATGTATAGTGAAACTGAGTTTTTCGACCTTTAGTAGTGTAGCCTAGCTAATTTATGGGTTTCTGACGATCAAAAACACAAAAAGTGTAAAGCTGCGCGAAGTGTCAAAATTCTTTGGAATTTCTACAGTTTTCATGTAGAATTACGGCCTTTCTATTGACAAACACTTCGGAAATCATAGGTGGCGCAAATGACCATGAAATTTAGTCATTTTTTACCGCCCTTAACGTTTTGTAGCTTTGTGAATACTAATAGTCTGACAGAGCAAAATTATTAAATTTGTACAAAACAATTTTGACAGTTCAAGCTTCTAACAAGAAAACTGCAAATTATTAACTTTGTCTGAAAATATTTTGAGTGATTCAGGCATTTAAACGCAATGCTGGAGCTTTACAAAAAGAAAGAACAGTAACTGGCGGCGCTATGCGCCGGAAAAATTTGTCATTTTGCACTGTAAAATCAATTTATACCGCTTCAATCATACGACAAAGCCAAATTAATGCCGGCGCGAAACGCCGGAAATTTTTAGAAATTCCTAATTCTTTTACCTGGCTTGTTCTCCCTAATTTTTTTTCAGATTTTACGGTTGCGGGGGGTCTGGGGTGGTGCGCTCAAGCGTTCCCAGTGGGGTCCAGGGCAGAGTCCCGGAAAATTTTGTAAAATAAAACATTTTAATGTTAGATAGTAATGTTAAAATTTTCGCAAAATCGGCTAAATCTCGGTCCTGAATCAAGCCCAAAAACACTTAAAATTGATGAACTCCTATATTGCACAAAACTTTTACGACCTTTGCTAATTACATAGCGCAGCAACGGGACGCTGTCAATAAGATATAGAAAAAAGTATCAATGAAAATTTTGTTCTTACCTCTTACCGTTTTCAGGCCCTTTTGTGAAGTGCTGGATTGTTTTAGCTGACTCAAGCTTTTAAATTCATTTGATCTATATAACAATAAATAATAATGACTCGGCGCGAAGCGCCGGAAAATTTTGACGTTTTTGCCTTTTTGAACTCAGTTTTCTGGACACACATTATTGCAACAGAAAACTCAACAATATTTCTGAAAAATTTCGGGGGATGGCATGTGCCCCAATGCCCCCTACGCCTAGGCTTTTATGGGATTATTTTGAAATTACTAGCGATAATAAATAATAACCGCCCGTCGGTTCCTTGCAGCACCGCCAACTAGCGTGCCTTCTGAACAACTCTTTAGTAGTGCAGGCATTGTGTACGATCCGTTAAGATCTCGACTCAGTGGCGATTTATGTGAAAAGTTATTGTTTTTTGAAATACAATCTGGTATTAATGAAGATTTAGAAGTTGGAAATAAAGTCTTTAGCCGCAATTCAACTCTTTCATCATTCACATCTTTTTAAATTTTTTGAATACCCGTTACCCGTTATTTTTCAAGCAAAATTTTATCGGGTCCGGGTCCGGGTCTCAAAAATTTTCAATAGCGGGTCCGGGTCCAAAAAAAGAACCGGGTAATAACGGAGTCCGGGTCCGGGTACCCGTTGCATCTCTACTGCTTTATATCCATAAATGGGCAGCAAGAAAATTCTTGGGGGTCTGGTTGGATGAAATCGCCACGAATCGCCAAAAATGTTACTTAAAATAGAATTCTGGGGTCTACAGTAATCTGCGGGGAGGTTTTCAACTGCGCGGGGGCGTAAATCCCCACGCCCACTTGTTTATATCGTTTTTAACTCTAAAAACATAGAAATTGATCAACCTACTTTGGCGCCTTGTAACTCGCTTTTTAGCCTGATCCGTGCGTATTGACTTCAGAGAAAAAGTCTCTCCAATAAATGAAACAGACTACAGTCTGATTATGTTGGAAGATCGGAAAATCATGCAGTTAATGATTTGATTCTTTTTTTGCCGCTTCGTTTCATTATTTTCCATTAAATTGTCCATTTATATTCTTAAGAGTTTTATCCTTGGTTTTAGTAACCTTATTTGTTGCTTGCATGCTTCGCATCAAGTTTTAGACCTGTTTTAGCGCCGAGATACCGTCGATATTATGTCATCGCTGACACTGATTCGCACAGCTTCAATAAGCTGATGGATGCCGAAAAATCTGACACGAGTCATAAGACATTTCTAATTCCTCGTAGTCGAGAAGTCGGGCAGTCGTACTTGACATCAGTTATCAGCACACTTTGTGCATCTCTTAGTTCCCTGAAAGTGGTCTTTCGCCTTAGGCCGGATTTTTTATTGTGTAATGGTCCCGGAACTTGTATTCCGATTTGTCTCGCCTGTATCTTGATGGACTGTCTACTAATACATAGTTGTAAAATCATTTACGTCGAGAGCGTTTGCCGCGTTGAAACTTTATCCTTATCTGGCAAAATTTTATATTTCTCACGATTTGTAGATTATTTTCTTGTCCAGTGGCCTGAACTGACGATCAGATATCCGAAATCCCTGTACATTGGTAGATTCTGACGATTTTTTAACATTTTACTCTTGTGTTGTTGAATTGTAAATGTGCGCGTTGCACATATTCTCGCTCTTTATTTTCATTTGTTGCTTGTTTGCAGTGCAATGACAAATTATTTGTAATTTTTACTAAAACCTTGGTTGAAACACATCAAGCAGGACTTTAAAGGGCTTCTTAATTTAGTTCGAATGTCCTATTTCGCAATGCTCTGATGTCAAGTGTTCAGCTGGACGCTCGGGACTTGGATCTCGCCCCCAACCACAACTCGCCCCTCACAACTTAACTTGCCCCCAACTGACCCTTGCAATTTCAAGTTGGCGGTTCATGATTGCTAATGCAATTATACATTTTGAAGTAGGTATATAGGAGCTTCACGAAAAGTCATATTTGTGGTGAACATTGTACTCATGATGACAAATTTTTGCATTTTTACACTGCTGCTACAGCATAACGAGTGTCATTTTTTAAGCGTAACAGTGTATGCTTATTGTGGTACGTTTCCAAAAATTTCTGATGCATATTTCTTATGCTGATATTTGGAAGTCGAACTTGTGTAATGGGCAATTATACTTTTATTGTACCCATTAGCATCAAAAAATTACGAACGGGGTTTTTAGCCTCTGGAGCATACGTGGGCAGCAAAAAAATTCTGGGGGGTGCAAGATTTTTTGAAAGTCAAAAAATGGCCTTAAAAATGGTGGTAGGGCGATAAAAACACCATTTTTCGACGTTTCTCATCAAGCACTATCCATTGGCATCAAAAAATTGCGAAAGAAACGAAAAAAAATTTCAAAAATTGAATTCTGGGGGGGTATTTTGGTTTCTAGGGGGGTGCATACCCCCCAAACCCCCACGCCCAGGTGTGCTCTGGAGGCCCTTACCAAATCCTCCATGATCGGATTGAACATAATTGCGATTCCATTGGGGTCTATAGTCTGTTCACATCACCGATGGACGGCATGGCTGATTCGGAAGGGTCAAAAATTTGGCTTTTTTAGGCCACAATGACCTCAAAAAGTGGTGAGCGTTAAAATGACGTTAAACCTACGTTATTGCACAGTTTCTGATCAATTTGAATTACTTTTGGAGAAAATTTTTAATTTTCTTTTCGGCCTTCATTTTGATCAGTCGTATTTTTCCATTTTGAGAGTGGACCACAGATGGGCGTGGGGTCTGGCTGGACCATTCAGAATCAGAAAGACCCCCCTAAAATCGATAGATCTCACTACAGTCCAGAATTGAATTTTCGATACTTACTATTTTTAAGAATTTGGCTTTATCGGAACCCCAGAATTTCGTTGGTGCTAAGTCTAGATACCCTCCGTACCCCCCTCCCCCACGTGCATGTCTGGTTCAGGACCATAGATGCACAGCATAGCCGATCTGGTGGGGGTGGGTCAGCCGGTGGGATCAAAAATTGAGCTTTTTTGGGCCAAAATGAGCTCAAAAACTGATATAAGCCTTAAAATTGCGTTATTACTAGTGATGTAAAAGATCCAGATTTTTACCCAGATCCAGATCCAGATAAAGATCGGGTTCAGATTTTCTGACAGATCCAGATCCAGATCAGATAACCAGATCAGAAAATAGCCAGATCCAGATCCAGATCGTTTTGCCAGATCAAAATTTAAAAAGATCCAGATACAGATACAGATCCAGATAAAAATTTTTTTGTGCAGCAATTTGTATTGCTGAAAAGGAGGACGTAAAGCGCCCGAGCCCACATGGATTGGGGAGTCTTGGGTGGCAGGACTAATATAAGAGCCTCCCCAGAGAGGTCTGGGGCAGAGCCAAGGAAAATTTGCATTTTAGAGCTTTTGCATAATAATGATATCAGTAAAAATTGTCTAAAAAGTACCAATGGGCATGAAATTGAGGCATAAAAATGTAAAAATTATTACAACAGCTTTAATTGACAACTTTATAAACGAAACGGCATTGAATTTTCACATGAACGTGAGATGTCTGGAATTTGGGAATTTGGCAACATTTTGGTTAAACAGGAGAAACAAATGCTTCTTTCGATCGCTTGTAAGAAAGAAAGGGTGTATTATTTCAGGGGATCACTGTCAAATAACAAACAATACATTTACCTAACAACACAAAAAGCAATACTATGAATAAATTAGCTTAATTTCAATTCTACAAAGAAAAACGCTGTTAAAATTCATAAAAAATGACAGATGCACCTACTAAAACTATACATGTACAGGATAGAAATTCTGGGAGGTCAAGGTCAAATTTTTTTTCAAACATCAAAAAAGCGATAAAAATGGCCCATGGGCACTAAGTTTTTAGACGTTTCTCGATGTTGCGAATCGACTGAAACAACTTTTTCAACAAAGATATTTCGAAAAAAATTTAAGATTTTACCATTTTTAGGCAAAAAAGTCTCTCAAAGGTAAATTCTGATGATAATTTATGTCAAAAAACAACCTTCAATACATTTTTATCACTTAAGTTACTTTTCTGCAGAGCTTCAAAAATTTTTCTGAAAGGAAAAATTATGGGGGTCAGCGGCACTTTTTGGCCATTCAGGGGGTCAGCACAGATCTGGGGGTAAAACCCCGAGCAGACCCTTCTCCCCACTCCCGCGTGCATGGGTGATGTCTCAACAGCCTCACTAGTCCCAACAGCCCCACCGTCCCAACAGCCCCACCAATAATCACAACAGCCCCACCAATCCCAACAGCCCCACCAATCCCTACAGCCCCACAAATCCTAACAGCCCCACCAATCCCAACAGCCCCACCAATCCTAACAACCCCACCAATCCCAAAAGCCCTACCGTTCCAACAGCCCCACCGTCCCAGCAGCCCCACCAGTAATCCCAGCAGCCTCACCATTACTGCAATCGCTATTATACGATATAATAAAATCAGGCAATATTAATTGTTTATGACAGATATTTTTTTGACTATTTACCGAATTCGTATATTTCATCAAGACCTTAAACGAGTGTGCATGTTTACATTTTCAGAATAAGTCTACCTGAGAAACTGGTAAACCTGCCAGAATTGAAGCTTCAGCATTTGTGCGCAATCCAGGATTTTGCCTCATTCGAGTCATTTCGCAAGATTGGATTCCTGCTCATTATGGTCTACTTTACACTGCCAGAAAAAATAAAAAATGTTCTAGTGAAAAAGGAAAGATACGTGCTAAAATTAGATGAAAATCAAAACTTTCACGCTATCTGCTTCAAAATAGCCAGAAACTGTGGATTAGCGTAGTTTTTTACGCAATTTTAACATTAATACCAGTTTTGAGGTCAATTTTTGGCTCAAAACTCCTTCTCCAGACCGATCGTGCTGTGCATCTATGATTATAACAGTGGGACAGTTGGAACCAACATTCGCAGCGAACAAATTCTGTGGGTCTGTTGGCTTAAAGTGACCGAGAAATGTGCTAAAAATAAAGTTCTGGGGGTCTAACATAATTTGGGGATTACCAGAATTTCGGGTTGGGGGTTTAACTCTAAACATCCCTTCCCCCACGCTTATGTGTGCTTAGGACAGTGCGACTGTTGGAACGGTAGGACTGCTGAAACGGTGGATCAACCTGGGAATTGGTGGGGTTCCTGAGACTGGTGGTGCTGTTGAGATTATTGGTGGGGCTGTTAGTAGTACTGGTGGACATTCCAGCTCTACAATGGTTAAGCATATAGCCGTGCTTAAGCATATAGCACATGCTTAAGCATATAGCACATGCTTAAGCATAGACTCGAAAATTGTAGGTGCAAAAGTGCCTACAATGGGGCCGTATTACACAATAAAGCACGAAAGTATAGGCGTGGAGCGCCGAATTTCGGACGTTCTATTTTAAGCATAGCGTGAACCGCCGAATTTCGGACGTTCTATTTAAAGCATAGCGTGAACCGCCGAACTCGAGCGTTCTATTTAAGCATAGCGTGAACCGCCGAACTCGAGCGTTCTATTTAAAACATGGCACGAAGCGCCGAATTTCGGACCATACTACTACACTTTAAAGCATGAAAGTATAGGCCCGAATTGCCGAACTCGGCCGTTCTATTTTAAGCTTGGCACGAAGTGCCGAATTTCAGACGTTCTACCCTTGAGCGTTACAATGCTTAAGCATACCACATGCTTAAGTATAGAGCCTCCATGAGGTGCTAAGCGCCTACAATGGGGTCATACTACTACACAATAAAGCACATAAGTATAGGCGTGAAGCGCCCAGCTATTCACAGTCGGTTATCCAGGACGGGCGGAGCCAATTAATTTTAATTTGCATAACTAGCTAGCAGCCTCCCCCATGCTACTGTTCTAATTTTAGTTCATAAACTGCACGTTGAAGCATTGGCACGCTGTTCTATTTTTGCATGTTTTTCAAACTTCGAGACATGTAGGTTCTACAGCTTATGAGCAGTGATCGGACCAAGGGTACTTTGGACCCTCGGCCGAGGCGACTTAAAATCCTTGCCTCGGCCGAGGCCGAGGCCGAGGGTAATGCCGAGGGTCAAGCTTATATACCTATACCCATAAATAGTACTCTTAGAATATTTTTTATGCACATGAGCTAGAGAATAATCGTAATATTAAACACTTTATCGAATGTCAAACAATTCATTCTTATTTTCAATAATAGTAGATTAAATGTGTGAAGGATTTATTGAAATAAGTCAGCAGCATGAAAGCATACTTAATTTAACAAGTTGCTGTTGAAGACTTGGAAAAGTTAATGAAAAATGTGGCTGAAGAAGCACTCAAAAACTTTTATTACTATAAATAAGAATACAGTGTCAGAGAAATAAACGAACAATTGAAATAAGCTAAGTAAAGACAGAACTGTAGCCATTGTTGTGCTCGCTTTTATGCATGCTTAAACACGCTTTTTCAGTCATCCAATTCTGGTGTTGTAAGTAATATGACGGAAACTGCACTGTACTTTCCGATCATAGTTTCCCAAGGTCCAGAGTTGAGGGAAGGGTGAAATCCCAAAATGGGGGACCAGTAAATTAAGTACTGTCTTTGTATGAGCGAACAAATTTTTGTAGATATTTTACATAAATATATTTTTAAACATACACATTTTTCATACTGACAGTGTGTGACCTGCATCCGGCATGCAATCCTAAACAGTGTTTTTTTGTGCAAGATACCTTTTTACATGTACAAAGATGGTATCCAAAAGTCTTTGAACATTTTGTGCATGCAAATTTTTGTGTACTATTATAGTATGATACAGTAGCGAATTAGTGTGGCAAAACAGGGTTTTTCGACCTTTGGTAGTGTATCTTAGCTAATTCCTGGGTTTCTGAGTATTTGACATTTTTCCATTCTAAATGCAAATTCTACATTTTAAACATATATAGGACAGACAATTACTGATGCGCCGAAAATTTCCGGGAATTTTACAGCTTTTCACAGTTTTCGTCTCTCCAAAAAATGTTTGTGCGTGTACAAAGACAGTCCTGAAGTCTCTGTACATTATGAAAAATCTTTGCCGAATACAAAAAACCGCGGCCCTAATGTGATAATTCGGCCTGACCGAAATTTTTTGAGCTTTTGATGAAATTTACACATAAAACTCGACTGAGAAAGCTAAAACAACTTGTACTACAAAATCAGAAATATTACAGATATTGTAATATGCCAATTGAATCTTGTAATAAGCACTACTGTGCTTAGAAATCCAATGCAACATCAGGATAAATTAGTCAATTTTATCCTTGAACGGCAAAAAAGTGCAAAGTTATTAAATGTACTTATTTTGCATAAAACTTTTAAAAACAGTATAAATCGATACAAAAGATATTCAAATCTGTATAAAGATGCCTAGATACACAAAAATTGATTTTTGAGTGTTTAATGCCCTGCTTCAATCTAAATACAGTATATTAGCGATATTTTGCGCGAAGCGCCGAAAATTTTTTGAAATTTCCTAGAAAAATACTGAAAAACGATATAATTAATATCACTTTGTCCAAGAAAGTATTTTAACATTGTATGAAAATGGCTCCGAAAAATGCATGAGCCGAAATTGATTTTTGGCAAAACCTGCATTTATTTGCCATTTTTAGGTGCGTTTTTGCGATTTTCGGCCGAAAATTCGTGAAAATACACTCTCCCATAAAAATGGCCAAAAAGCATACAAGTAACAGGGGGCTTTGGGGAATCCCTCACCCACCCAGGGTTGGACGTCCTCCCCTCACCCTTTCCTCCATCGTCAGAAAATTTTGACCCACCCTCCCCATTTTTGGCGAAAATTTGCGCTTTGTTGGCTATTTTTAGGTGCTTTTGCCATTTTTGACATAGAATTATAGTCGCTAATCCCCCTCCTTCTAAAAATGGCCAGGGACCCCTACCCGAAATTTCTAGCTGTTACATGTATGCCGAGGAGCCCCTTCCGAAAATTTTGAGCTGTTACATGCATGTTTTATAGTGATAGTTTGTCTATTTACTCTTGCTTACATTCAAAAATACTGTATCACTTCGGTAAATTCTAATAGTTAGCTGCACTTTGCCATAGTAAAAATTAAGTTCAAAAATATTCAAAAGGTTTTCACCAAAAATCGTCTGACAGTGACTTGAGTCTTGTACCTGAGAGGGCGGTAATAACCCTCCTCACCCCCCCCTTGAGAATGCGTATTTCCGATCCATGTAGCTGAGCATGAACTAATAAATTGGCACTTTGCTGTATGATAACTGGTGTAACTGGGTACGCGACTAAAACCACAAGAAAGAGTCTATAGGTAAAAAGTAGCCTTGTGCTGCAGATGCATTCTAAGTATTTAATATTCAACGGATATATTAAACTTATTCAAATTTGATTTTCGACCCTCGGCGCCTCGGCACTTTTCAGCTTCGCCCTGGCGCCGAGAGGCCAGGCTCCAAAAACGCCGAGGCTTGCGAGGCCTCGGTCGATCACTGCTTATGAGAGCAAAACTTATGTGTGCAATCATTTTATTTCTATAGCTTATGAGACAAAACTTATGTTATTCATTCTCATCTTATTTATAGCTCATGTGGGGTGAGTGAGTAGGGTATACGGTTGAAAAGTAATTTATTAATTTCTACTCTTTTTCCAGAAAAAAATTGAAAATAATAATAAATAAATAAATAAATAAAAATAAGCATCGAATTTGGACATCAGGCTATACAACAATAATACAACACCTTAATTAATCAAAATCAGAAAAAACAAGCCAAATAAAAATTTACAGAGAATTAGCCAGGCAGCACAACATATAGCAAGTGCTCAATACAAATTCCTACAACACAACGCATTAGTACGACGCATAAAACATCATAAAACGGGTTAAACGCTTAAACATAGAAACTCTGCCCTTGTAGGCACGAAGCACCAAATTTCGGGTAAAAATTCTTTAGAATAGTGTACTGATTATATTCTGAGCATTTTTATCCGATTTGGATAGTCTAGCAGAGCACTGCTAGACTCTTCAACAGATGTGACAACTTCATTATTGTCTTCTCGTTTCATCTGCTCATCCTCAAATAGATCGGCATTTTTGCGAATCAATTTTTTAAACATGTATTTTCGACTGGCCCAAGCTGTCTCATCAGCTTCCTTTTTTCCAAATTTTAATTCATACCGGTAAAAATTATTAGCGTTTTCTATTTCTTCCCTTAATTCGCTTTCATTTAGAGCATCTAGGAGTGAGTCATAAAAATCATAGAGAATATGGATTTTATCAACAAAACTGCTGTAAAATGGCTCGGTTTGGAGGTCTTGTATACTGTTCGGAAAATCTTCAAAATCTGAAAGCACGGATTTTACTAAAAAAGCGCCAAAACGGGTTAGTCCAACCACTTTCGATTACAGTCTCATTTGAGCTGCTTTCAGAATCTGAAGAATTTCCATTGTTACTGCCTTCACTACTATCATCATCTGTCATTTGTTCAGACTCTGATGTATCATTCCTCTTTTGTGATATCCCATGCATGAGGTATTTGTGTCTTTTTAAAGTAAAATTATTAAGTAATTGCTTACCGCAGATTTCACAGATTTTATTCATTTTGTCAACTATTCAAGATGTGGCATTCCTTAAATAAACTTTATTGCACATGTGATTCGCTTTTACATCACATTCTTGACGTAGAAGCTCACATTCTTGACAATATTGGTCACTACCGTCACTTCATTCAATTCTATAGCCTAGCATGCATGTTCTTCATATGCAGAACGTTAAGCCTGGTTCTGAAGTGAAAATTATCGCTGACAAAGTGCTCCAATTTTTGACAATATCTCCAAGAATCTCAATTTTATCGGTAATATCGTCAATAATGATACAACCTCACGCAGAAAGGTGGTTCGCTAGTCAGTGTGTTAGCTGATGCAACTACAAATAGGTGGTTTTTATGAAACGCGCAAAAGATATGCCCAATTGAGATTTTCAGAGAATGTGACGATGTGATGGTTTTTGTGCAGAATGCTGAGGATTTTGTGCACCTTACATTTTGTAGAAAAATCTCACATTCCCGGAGGTATTGCACCTCACATTCTGCACAAAAACCATCACATACGTCACATTCGTCTGAAAATGTATACCAGGAGGAGTTCATGCCTTCTCGCCCCATGGCAGGCTGATAAGTTAAAAGCAAACGCGCCCAATTTTCAAGAGGAATGTGACGATGTGATGGTTTTCGTGCAGAATCGTGGGGGTGCACAATTCGGAAATGTGCGATTTTTCTGCAAAATGTGAGTGCACTACAATCCTCACATTCTGCACAAAAGCATCACATCGTCATTCCTCCAGAAATTGGCATTGCTTTAACTTATCCTGATCATAGGAGCAGAAAACATGAATACAACCATTTCAGACGATTGTGACGATGTGATGGTTTTTGTGCAGAATGTGGTCTCACATTTGCGAAAAAACCATCATGATCACATTCCTGAAAGTTGGACGTTCAAACTCCTGACCTCGGGCCATCAGCCAACAACTGAGTAACTGCAGCACTGCGACAGGTGCGATGTCCCCATTCGCCAACCTATCAAAATTAGACACTGTCAACGATGTACTTCAGGACCAGGCATGAAGAAAATGCATGCAGAACATAGACCAATGAAGTGACAATGTGATATTGACGAAGAACACATCCAGAATATACTTAATTCCATGTGCAATAAAACATTTGGAAATATACATCAAATTGACAAAATAGACAAAATCTGTGAAAATCTATGATGCTAAATCTTGTGACACACTTTAAAAAGACACATCCCAGACCAACATTTCAAATAATAATCGAAAGTGATTGAACAACCCATTTTGAAAACAATAAAATCGATGCTTTAGATACAGACACAAGACACGCTCAACCATTTACAACGTTTAATCATATTCTCTATGATTTTTATGACTCACTCCTAGATGCTCTAAATCAACTCTAAATAACTGAAGAAATAGAAAACGCTAATAATTTTTACCGATATGAATTAAAATTTGGAAAAAAGGAAGCTAATGAGGCAACTTGGGCCAATCGATCATACATGTTAAAAAAATTGATTCATAAAAATACTAAATCTAAGCGAAGGATGAGCAGATGAAATGAGAAGACAATAATGAAGTTGTCACATCTGTTGAAAAGTCTAGCAGATGCACTGCTAGACTTTAAATGCCCAAATCGGATAAAAATGCTCAGAATATAATCAGTACACTATTCTAAAGAATTTCTACCCGAAATTTGGTGCTTCGCGCCTACAAGGGCAGAGTTTCCTACGTTTAAACGTTTAACTAGATTTTATGATGTTTTATGCAAAATATTATATGCGTTATGTTGTAGAAATTTGTATTGTTAATTTACTTATATATATTGTGCTGCCTGGCTAATTCTCTGTAAATTTTTATTTAACTTGTTTTTTTCTGATTTTGATTAATTAAGGTGTTGTATTAATTGTTGTATAGCCTGATAATCAAATTCGATGCTTATTTTTATTTATTTATTTATTTTATTTATTTATTTTTCAATTTTTTTTCTGGAAAAAGAGTAGAAATTAGTAAATTACTTTTCAACCGTATACGCTACTGCACTCACCCCACATGAGCTATAAACAAGATGAGAATGAATAACATAAGTTTTGTCTCCTAAGCTTTGTAGAACAAAAATGTCTCGAAGTTTTGAAAAACATGCAAAAATAGAACAGCGTGCCAATGCTTCAACGTGCAGTTTATGAACTAAAATTAGAGCAGTAGCATGGGGGAGGCTGCTAGCTAGTTATGCAAATTAAAATTAATTGGCTCCGCCCGTCCTGGATATTACAGACTGCCGAATAGTTGGGCGCTTCGCGCCTATACTTACGTGCTTTTATTGTGTAGTAGTATGACCCCCATTGTAGGCGCTTAGCACCTCGTGGAGGCTCTGTACTTAAGCATGTGGTATGCTTAAGCATTGTAACGCTCAAGGGTAGAACGTCCAAATTCGGCGCTTCGTGCCAAGCTTAAAATAGAACGGCCGAGGATTCAGCAATTCGGGCCTATACTTTCATGCTTTAAAGTGTAGTAGTATGGCCCAAAATTTGGCGCTTCGTGCCATGCTTTCACAAATAGAACGCCCGGAGTTTCGGCGGTTCACGCTATGCTTTAAATAGAACGTCCGAGATTCGGCCCGGTTCACGCTATGCTTAAAATAGAACGTCCGAAATTCGGCGCTTCCACGCCTATACTTGCGTGCTTTATTGTGTAGTAGGGCCCCATTGCCTAGGCACTTTTTGCGCCTACAATTTCAGAGTCTCTATGCTTAAGCATGTGCTATATGCTTAAGCACGGCTATATACTTAACCATTGTAGAGCTGGAAGGTCCACCAGTACTACTGCTGTTAAGACGGTGGGGCTGTTGGAACGGGTGGGGTTGGTGGGACGGTGGGACTGTTGGGATTTGTACGGCTGTTGGGATTGGTGGGGCTGTTGGGATTGGTGGGGCTGTTGGGATTGGTAGGGCTGTTGGGATTGGGTGTGGCTGTTAAGTTATTGGTGGGGCTGTTGGGATTGGTGTGGCTGTTGGAATTATTGTTGGAGCTACCACAAGTCGGGACGGTGGGATGTTTGTGACTGGTGGGGGCTGTTGGGATGGGTGGGGCTGTTGGGATTTTTAGGTGGGGCTGTTGGGATTTTTCGGTGGGGCTGTTGGGACTGGTAGGGCTGTTGGGACACAATCCATGCATGTAAAGGCTACGACTATTTAAATAACCTATCTACAGTAAATCGTAAAACAGAAAGAATACCTACCATCGTGCAAGAATAACTTTCTGATCTGTTTAACCAGATATAACTTGATTAAACAGATCCAGATAAAGATCGGGTTCTGATTTTCTGGCAGATCAGATGCAGATCAGATAACCAGATCAGAAAATAACCAGATCCAGATGATCTGGATCTGAATCTGGATAAAAAGATCAGATCCAGATGATCTTTTACATCACTAGTTATTACAGATTTTCTGGTCTTTAAAGCGCTTTTGAAGAAAATTTTCTATTTTAATCCATTTCTGGCCTTCATTTTGCCTAGAAGATTCCTCATTTTCATTCTGGTGGTCTCCCTAAGCATAGAAGGGCAGTACCGAAATTCTAGGGTGCAAGACTTTTTAAAGGTCAAAAAAGGGTCTTATACATGGTGGTGGTATGGCGAAAAAACACCGTTTTTCAACGTTTTTAATCGATCACTATCCATTGGCATCAAAAAATCGCGAAAAAATTCGAAAAATTAATTTTGGGGGCGGGGTATTTTGGTTTGTTTTTGGGAGAGTATTCGGCCTTCTTGGGGTGCATACCCTCCCCACACTTACGTGCGTGCCTCTACCCCCTCCCCACGAGCATAACTGGTCCAGAGACCTTCCACGCCCATGTGCAGGAATTTATCTTGCTAAAAACGATTAAGTATGTACAGAAGTTAGCATGTAATCCAAAATGCAGGTTTGACGTGAAATACATTTCGACGCATTCAAGTCTTTACTGTAATACGAGAAAAGGAAAAGAAAACGATTGTTTAAACCCTACGGCGTGCGGCTCAAACTATAGTCTGTTTCCTTTATCTTTGTGGCTTTGTAAAAACTCAAAGTGACTACAAAAAGTGTTCTATACTAGTGCGGTAAATATGATATTCTACAGTACTATATCGAGTCATATGGAGACGTACCTATGTCATTGTTAAGCAGCAATACTGCATCAAAATTTTAAACCACTTTTGTAGCCTGATTCTTGCGGAAAAATTTAAAAGAAAACCGCAAAATTAAATGAAACAGACTATAATGCATCGACCTCCTAAGTAAGCGGGAGTGATACCTAGCGGGAGTACACTAGCACCCACGTTAATCTATAGTCTGTTTCATTTATCCGAGAGCTTTCCAGTAAATGTTTTCGAGGTTACAGTAATTCCTTCTTTCTTATGTACTGTAGGTCGTTAGACCTCACAGTAGCTACGAAACAAGGAAGGGTTTTTCAATAGCATTTTTGCGGCATAATTTAGGTGTGGGTAAAACCCGAAACGGAAATGATGGGTAAAATTCGAAACGGAAACAGTGGGCAAGCTACGGAAACGATGGGTAAAAGCCAAATACGGAAACGATCCAAAGCGCCGGAACCGGGGTTTCCAAGTAGGGCACATCAGGGTCAACACCCCCCCCCCAACCTCGTTTCCGGCAAAATTTTACCCATGGAAGGGGCGTTTTAGGGGCTCGGAAACGGGGTACCCCATTATTCATAGATGTAGCTGACCCCGGTTCCGTCGGGGTTTCTCCGCCCTGAGGCACTCCAAAGTGCCAAAACCGGAGTTCAGCAAGTGGGACTACATCAGGGTCAACACCCCGACCCCGTTTACGGCACAAATTTTTCTCACTGAAGGGGGTTTAGGGCTCGGAAACGGGGTACCCCATGATTCATATATGTAGCTCACCCTAGTTCCGTCGGGGGTTTCTCCGCCTTGGAGGTAGTCCAAAGTGCCGGAACCGGGGTTCCCCAAGTAGGGCACATCAGGGTCAACACCCCAACCCAACCCCGTTTCCGGCAAAATTTCTCTCACTGAAGGGGATTTAGGGCATCAGAAGCGGGCACTTCATTATTCCCATGAGAAGCTGACCCCGCTACCGTTGGAGGTTTCTGCCGCCCTGGGGGCAGTCCAAAGTGCCGGACCCGGGGTTTCAGCAAGTAGGGCCCATCAGGTCAACATCCCCAACCCCGCTTCCGGCAAATTTCACTCACTGAAGGGGAGTTTAGGGGTTGGAAGAGGGGTAACCCATTATTCATATACGTAGGTAGCTAACCCCGGTTCCATCGAGGGTTTCTCCGCCCTGGGGGCAGTCCAAAGTGCCGGAACCGGGGTTCCCAAGTAGGGCACATCAGGTTCAACACCCCACCCCCGTTTACAGCAAAATTTCTCTCACTGAAATGGGGTTTAGGGGCTCAGAAACGGGGCTACTTCATTATTCATGAGAAGCTGACCCCGGTTCCGTCGGGGTTTCTCCACCCTGGGGGCAGTCCAAAGTGCCGGAACCAGAGTTCCCATGTCGGGCACATCAGGGTCAACACTCCCAACCCCGTTTCCGGCAAAATTTCTCTCACTGAAGAGGGTTTAGGGACTCAGAAACGGGGTATCCCAACATTCATATATCTGTAGCTGACCCGGTTCCGTCGGGGTTTCTCCGGCCTGGGGCAGTCCAAAGTACCAGAACTGGAGTTTCTGCAAGTAGGGCCCATCAGGGTCTAACACTCCCAACCCTATTTCCGGCAAAATTTTACTCACTAAAGGTGGGTTAAGGGGATCAGAAACGGGGTACCCCATTATTCATTTATCGTAGCTGACCCCAGTTCCGTCAGGGGTTTTTCCGCCCTAGGGGCAGTCCAAAGTGCTATAGCCGGGGTTCCGCAAGTAGGTCCCATCAGGGTCAACACCCAAACCCGGTTTTCGGCAAAATTTCGCTCACTATAGGGAGTTTAGAGGCTCAGAAACGGGGTACCTCATTATTCGTATGAAAAGCTGTTTCCGGTTCCGTCGGGGGTTTCTCCACCCTGGGGCAGTCCAAAGTGCCAGAACCGGAGTTCAGCAAGTTGGGCCCATCAGGGTCAACATCCTTAACCCCGTTTCCGGCAAAATTTCTCTCATTGAAGGGGTGTTTAGGGGCTCGGAAACGGGGTACCCCATGATTCATATACGTAGCTGACCCCGGTTCCGTCAGGGGTTTCTCCGGCCTGGGGGTAGTCCAAAGTGCCGGAAACGGGGTTGGGGTGTTGACCCTGATGTGTCCTACTTAAGTCTACGCCTAGGAAAGATAGTGGAGTTTGAAAAAATCAATAACTGTTGCGACTATACTTTGTATACAGGCGCACAGAGCCGGGTTTTGATGCTTGTGGAAAGAAAGAAGTGACTTGCAATACGTGGGCAGCAAAAAAATTCTGGAGGGGTGCAAGATTTTTTTGAAGGTCAAAAAATGGTCTTAAAAATGGTGGTATGGCGATAAAAACGCGATTTTTCGACGTTTCTCATCAAGCACTATCCATTGGCATCAAAAAATTGCGAAAAAACGAAAAAAATTTCAAAAATCGAATTCTGGGGGATATTTCGATTTCTGGGGGCTATTTTGGTTTCTGGGGGGTGCATACCCCCAAACCCCCCACGCCCAGGTGTAGTGACTTGCTATCAGCCAGTAGTAGTAGTATGTGTGTCAGTCATATACTGCGGGTAAACCCCCAAACCTACATTTATGTGTGCTTAATGCCTTTGGCTGCTTTGCATCACCCACTCTCGTTTATTGCACTTCACAAACACCATTCTCCTAGGTCCAGGCGACCATATTTACACTTTATCTTTATCTTTTTAGTTCCTTTATCTTGCAAATTATCTTTATCTTTCTTAATGTTTCATCTTCATCTTTATCATTATCTTCTAGATTTTGAAATTTCAACTTTATCTTTATCTTGCAAAAAATCCTTATATTTTACATCACTAGTTGATTCCTTGTTACCACCTACAGCTTTTTCACGAGCATGTTTTAGGTATACCGAAAATTCGGTGACGACGTGAATGCGCTAAAGGGAATTAAATTGAAAATCGCATTCCAAAACGACGCATTTTAGCAAACTTCTGAGCTGCTGTAGGCCGTTTCACACAAGTTTGAGCATAAGTTTTAAAAATCATCTCCGACAAAAACCTGACTCATTGTGATTATTGCATTGATCTGATATATAATTATCGTAATCCACCGGCTTATTGTCAGAGGAAATTCACAAAATTTATGCCCAAACTTATGTGAAACGGACTATAAATGGCTTCCTTTTAAGACTTCCTCTCTTCCCGAACTTAATTCATACCAGCATTGAACCAGACAGGATATTCAATAGTTCAAATACAAAACTTCGTTGAGGAAAAATAGGTACCTACCAACCTCCTACCTACTTATAGTATGTTTTATTTAACTTTGAAGTTTTTGAAAAAGTTCGAAGCGACTACAAAAGTGTTTTAAACTAATACAATAAATACGATATTCTACAGTATGTCGAGTCATATAGAGACGTATGCTTGTTTAAGCCGCATTAATGCATCAAAACTTTAAACCGCTTTTGTAGCCTGATTCTTGTGGAAAATTCAGAAGAAAACCGCAAAGTTAAATGAAACAGACTATAACAACATTCCCAAACCAAACTTTAGTCTATTTCAAGAGACCTTGGGCATTAAAATCAATTTTCAGCACGAACAAAAGTGGTTTCCAGATATGCTACAGTAGCACAATTTTGCATAAGAAAGCTGAGTGGTCCTTGTTTATTGCGTACATCATAGTCGTCGCATACCTAAATAATTGTCTACTGGGGGTTTGGACTAGGGTTGTTAATCGTTATAATAACCTTAGTTGTTGGATAATGAAGCGTTCTTCTTGAAACTTATGGAATACTTTTCACAGTGAAAGAATGTTTCGATTTTTCCCATCGCAATGAAAAATTAGAAATAACGCTAATTTCGTTTTTTGACCAAGGCCAGTGAAATTTAAACTGCATTTTTAGCTTTAGCATAAAATCTCTACCAGAATGTGTAAAGAATACACAAATTTATGAAGAATTTATGCTGAAAAATACGTTTTAAAAATGAACGATATTTAAATAACGTTAACGTTCAACAACACTAGTTTGGACCATACGGGGGCAGCAAGAAAACTATGGGGGGTCAGATTGTGTAAAATTGCCAAAAATGTTACTAAAAATAGAATTCTGGGGTCTACAGTAATCTTGAGGGGTTTCAACTTCTGGGGGTAAACCCCTGCCCCACGAATCCGCCCACGCCCATGTGTGGTTTGAATCCCTATAATTCGGCGGACTCCCTCCCACAAAAGTCGATAGACCTCTCCCAGAATTGAACTCTTGGTGCTATTTTGGTGCTATTTTTGGCAATTTTATTCTACCTGACCCACCACCCCACAGAATTCGGTTGCTGCCAACGTATGCTACTGGCCCGTATCCAGGGCGGCCATCCCCTGAAATGAAAGAAAATTTTGTTTGTTTCAAGGGTCCCCTAAAAACAGAAAATGGAAAATTCGCGAAGTGCATTTAAAATACTACCAAAACAGGTTTTTAGCATACTTTTGAATAAGTAAAGTCGAAATTTTCTGGCGCTTCAAGCCAGATTTATTGTTTATATTTATGTATAATCTTGTCTTCTAAACGCTCAATTCGAGCCAGATATGTAGAACATGTCAAAACTTAATGATTCATCAGTATTTTTTCTTTGTAAAGCACAAAGATTTTATACAAAGCCAGAAGCTGGAAAATTATTCGTGGATTGATTGATGAGAAATCAATTGTACAAAGTTTAAATGATAGATTTCTTTTACATGAGTATGAAACAGAGTGAAAATTTCTGAAATTTTCCACGAAAACTTTGTTCACCAAGTCATTTAGCTCGCCGAAATACAATCAAAAGTGCCTATCTAACCTAAAAAATTTCCGCTCCTACCCGAAATAAAATTCTGGATATGGGTCGGGCATGCACAAGGTTTCGTGAAATGGACTAAAGAACCCGTGACTTAAAAACGCAAAACTATAAATCGGGAAAGAAGCAAAATGATGAAATTACATCACATTCATACACTCTTGGGTGAAGGTCTTCTCGGGTCTTTCTCGAACGTCGACAGCTTAAGTCGTAGAGGGACCATTTCAGTAGTTTGCAGCGGACTTTGCATTGACTGATCGTTTTTAACTTGCTGCATCAAGGATGTACTCTGCTGAACGTCAGATGTTTGAGGTGAGGATGGCTTTAAAATTTTTGAAGGTTTAGCTGACATTGATGCCACCGGTGCCTTATTATCAACGACTGTGGGCGATGAAGCCGCTACAATTACGCTCGTTGCCGGTATAGCCCTGGTCACCGGACTGTGTGACGACGTAGGCGAAGTCACTGAAGCCGTGATAGGTGTCGAAGTTGCCAAGCAATCGTCACGATGTTTCGACCAATCCTTGTGCTGGCAAAACACAGTGCAGTAGCGTGCTCGACCGCAACCACTGCAAGTCTGCCCAGCCCGTCGGCCGCAGTTCCAGCACATCTGCAATGAGTTGCAGAATATTGCATTGCAGTCGGGCATAGTGTAGAATGAGAGAGAGAAGAATAAGAAAGAGCGCGGGATAGATATGTTTGTATGAATGAGTCGATTAGTCGCTCATTTCGAATTGCTGTAACTTAAATGATGATCGTGTAAAATCTGGAATATTTTGTCTATCGAGATTTCCACTGCCTCATTATACTGGCGTAGAATCGCTTTGTACTCCTTATGTATTATTTTGCTAGTATTATTTAACTACTTTTACTGCTATATCTATTATTATTATTATTATTATTATTATTATTATTATTATTATTATTATTATCACTTTTATTACTATTATTATTATTATTATTATTATTATTATTATTATTATTATTATTATTGTTATTGTTGTTGTTGTTGTTAGTGTTGTTTTTCACAGAAATTGTAATAGCACAAAAGATTAGCATCAACTGATATCCTTCATTTTTCTGATTATTTCTTCATTACTTTATGTATGCATAGTCATGGAGAACAGTGTCTAACGATTGTGTCCCGGGTGACCGAAAGTCCCGGGTGACCGACAGTCCCGGGTGACCGACAGTCTCGGGTAACCGACAGTTCCGGGTGACCGACAAATGGTTTTAAAAATAGATCTGTCAATCAAAAAATTCCCTTCTGGCCGACAGTCCCGGGTGGCCGGCTGTACCGGGTGGCCGACAGTCCCGAGTGGCCGGCTGTACCGGGTGGCCGACAGTCCCGGGTGGCCGAGTGTACTGGCTGATCGACAGTCTCGGGTGGCCGACTGTACCGGGTGGCCGACAGTCCCAGGTGACCGACAAGTGGTATAATAATAGGTTTGTCATAAAAATTCCTAACTGACTAATGATTTCGGAATTAATGCTTTTTCAAGTAGGTACCTATTTATGCACATAAATAGTTTTACCAATGCGATAACATTGCTCATACGAATTCATAGCAAATTTAAAACATGCAGGATTTTGTAAAAGGGCCTATTATTTGCAATGCGTAATATTTTAGTGTTATCCTACTTAAACTTATTTAGGCTATCCTACTTAAACTTATTGTTTAATGCAATCCTACTTAAAATTGTTTAGTGCTATCTTACTTATACTAAATTAGTGCTATCCTATGTACTTAAACTTATTGTTTAGTGCTATCCTACTTAAACTTATTGTGACAAAAATGAATCTTTGATACAAAATTTTTACTTTTGATAGTTTATATTAAATATGTACATTTAATAAGTTTATATACAATATGTACATGTAATAAGTTTATATTCACATTTATGCCATTGAAAACTTTATTGCTATTCTTAGAGAATGGAAAATTACGTATTTCGATTTTGAAAAAATGTACGTGCATACATACAAACGTACGTATGTACATATATTCATAGTAATAGTACAACCGGGTCATTTGGGAAGTTTTATGCCATCTATCGATCACCCGGTACAGTGTCGGCCACCCGGGGATTTCGGCCACCCGGTACAGTCGGCCAACCGGAACTGTCGGCCATCCGGTACAGTCGGCCACCCGGGACTGTCGGCCACTCGGAACAGTCGGCCAATAGGTACTGTCGGTCAATCGGGAATTTTTTGATTGACTGATCTATTTTTATACTATTTGTCGGTGACCCGGGACTGTCGGTCACCCGGGACTGTCGGTCAACCGGGACTGTCATTCAACCGGGACGTTACCGTGTCTAACATATAAACGATGACAACCACCGGTTAAAACGATAAATAACCCAGTTAACGCGATGCATTCATTTTATTGTCGAACTGTTTGTTCAGCTAAGCTTAAATAATTTAGTATGATAATTTTATGTGGTCTGTCCGAGCGGCAATGCGAAACTGCCACGCAATGTTATTAGAAACGAATATATGAACGTTCATCGGGTTATCAGAGATGCCGATAAGGTTGAACCTATCACATCCTATAATAACTACAAATGCACATGGAAGATTCATTTTTACGGATTTTTTTAGCTAAGGCAATACTTATTGCTCAACATGTGTGCACGAACTAGGTCGTCGTGTCGTGCATGACACTCCGACCTACGACAAACGCGTTATACATGATAGTCAACTGAATAAATAGAGAAAGCGTTAAGAAAAGGGAGATACCGACCGAAGTCAATCAATATTCTCAATGAAACGAGTGCAGTATATGAGGACAGTCCAAGAGAAGTCATCGTGATTTTTAGACTTAAAAATGATGAGCGTTTGCATCCCGAAAACATCACGTTTTGGCGTTTCTTTTAACGTTCTTCCTTTCCAGAATAAAACGCAAAAAATTTGTTGAAAAACCCAATAAAATTGAAAGTCAAAAATGAATATTACTCCAGAACCAAGACATCACTAAAAATCCTTAAAGAGCATTTTTTTCTCAAGTTTTCTTGAAAAATAAGAAATCCTTTATCAGCAATAGCCATTCTTGACGTCCAACTAGTGCACAGGTAGCCGATCTGGGAGGGTCAGCTAAAGACTTTTTTATACCTAAAAACTATCATACTTGACAGTTTCTCGCCGATTTCAAGCAATTTTGCGTTAAGGTTTAAAATTTTCTCCATTTTTGACATTTGTTTTGTTTAACATATCTTTATCAGAAAATTTTTCCTGTCATCTGTGGTCTATTAACTCCAAACCTCCCAGCTACATATCTAGTCTCAACTCTTTGACGTGTAATGATCAGTAACATCCTGAATATCCTGAATGAAATTGTGAGATAAAAGTTGAGTATATATCTAATGCGAAAATAGCATTTTTAATGTTTGTCAAGGTGGTGTTCCAAATTTTTTCAAGATCTCACCGAAATTCGTCTGAAATGTTCGCCAATTACATTTTCTAGACTTTTCCTCAGAAAAAAATCCTTCTTTTATAATCGAAGTAAGCGTTGTATACAGGGTGTGAACTGATTCAGCTTTTTGGTGAGTAAGCTATTCTTAGTGTTAAACTACCAAGACAGTGACAACATGTATAGAACAAATTAGATATACCTAGGTACCTACAAAGTTTAAAGGGTGATCAGCTTAATTTCGCGATAGTGGGACTGTTTGGATAGTGGGGTTGGACTGATTGGGATCTTGGAACTGTTAGGATTTATGGTGTGACTGGAGGCGCAAGGAGATATTGGGATTGGTTTGACTGATTGGACGATATAAATCAGAATGAACCTGTTTTTTGAACAATTATAGCCTATTTTTTTGCACTCTCACGACCAGACCTAGAAAGAAAAGTAAATATTCATCTAACGTCTCATTTTCTCGTCACATCGGTAAGGAACTAGTATAACATAAACTTACATCTGGACGATCTTCTTGATAGTGACTCTCTTTCAGCAGTTTTTCCATCTGAGCTCTTTCAATCGCTATCATTTGCAGTGCTTTTCGTTCCGCTGCTACAACGGCTTTCTGAAGTTCGGTCACAGCGGCCGTCTTCACTTCTTGCACAACCGCATCTATATCTCAATGTTTCGTGATTTAGTGTCACATCGAAATAATCAAATACAAATAATAACGGCTGATTTGTGCTAAATAATGGTTCAAAATCAGACTATCGGCTCTCAGAGCAGAAAATACGTAATTTTATCATACAAATCATATCAAAAGCAAGATTTAAGGCAATCAGTTGAATTTTTTTAAAAATGTATAAGGTGCACATCTGGAATAGCGTAGGTCCATGATATAATAAATCACCAATAAATAGTAATTGTTGATATAGTTATCCTGCGATTAATTATAGGTAATATGCATCAGATAAATCTTGCAAGATGCCATTATAGTAAGCGATAAACAAATAACGTAAAAGTAATGTTCTTGGATATGCAAAAATCACAACACTTTCCTTCAGTTGCGGATCTAGGATTTTCGTGAGGGAATTACCCCAATTTTTCCGTAAACAGTCGGAAATACAACAAAAAATGTGCCCTTCACGTGCGAGCGAAATTGCGTTTTTCCGGCGTTTTTAGTCGCCTACTTTTATTTAAAATTGCTTATGGCGCAACAATTTTTCGACAAATTTGTTTTTTGTGCGCAAATAACGGTATGTTTCCTCGACTTTAGCGAAATCCGACGCGAGCACAGGAAAATTTGTGAAATTTAGGCAGATGGGTATTTAACAGCGTGAGTTACTGCTCGATTTCCTTTATTTGTACCATTTGACGCGAAGCGTCGAAAAGATTTTAAGTTATGCTTAAAAATATAAGAAAAGTATGCTGAAATAGCTGTTCCTGCCCATTGAGCAAAAAAATATGGCTCTCAGGCGGCCAAGAAAGTATCCCGCGGAAAAAATCTGATAAATTATTATCACTGACGGCCAAAAATCATTACAAATTACATATCCGTTCTTTATCTCGCCGACTACGCTGGGCCGGGGGCGGCCCCCTCCCTCGCCCTCCCCTTAAATCCGCCTCTGACTGCACTGAGGAATAGAAGACTTTAAAAAACCTTATTAAGTGTGATTCTGAAGCATGCCTGATTTATTTTAAATTAGTCAAGAATATCGAGCTTTCCTCACCGGCTTTACGTTTTACTTCTTCGATTTTCTGGTCAGAATTATGCTGTCTCTGCTTGTTATGTATCTGAAACTTTTCTTCCCAAATTTGAGATAACTTGGCTCGTTGTTGAAATACTAGCATGGCATAACGCAGACGTTCCATCGTTGTTATTATTGTCGAGAACAGCTTAAGCAATGACAATGCACGTTAAGAACACTAAATAAACTAAAAGAATATGCACATAAGTGTGCTTAGGTTATGAGGAAAAGAAACAAAGTGACTGAGTACAGATTATTTTTTATATGATTACTGAAAAGCTCTAAAACTATTCTTTTTATAGAACGAATTTAATTTCTTATGTAGAAAGAAACCAGAATCGATAAGACGGTCCATGATGTGTTCCTTGACATTACGATGCCGATGAACTCAAGCAGAATCAATACAAGACATAATTTCCAGGCTGAATTAGGGATAACATGAATTAGTTGAAGAATTCATTTAAATATTATTTTATTTGTTCCTTTCATTCTTAAATCTTATTTTATTTCATTTAGAATATAAATCTTAACGTTTTTTACCGATGTTTACCCAATTTCTTCCATAATAAATTGTTTTTCACCGTTTATTTCTCGAATTAATGTAACAGATAATCATTTTTCGTAAAAAGATACCTTAAATTTTTACAAAAATAGTCAGAAATTGTACTGAAAGTTCATTATTTGTACAGGCACGTAGCTAACCTACATTTGGGGGACTAAATTCTTAATGTTAGATATTATCTCAACAACTACTTGTAGGCAAAAATATACTGTTTTGAGGCGTTTCTCATCGATCCCTATACACTGAAAAAGAGAAATGTTTAAAAAATTTGAAAACTATATTTAGCTGAAATTATGCTAAAATCTATTCTGGTGGTCGTACGAATGCGCTTCAAAAATGTTCAGTCTTTCCTCTGGAGGAACCTTCTAGGGAATATTTGTGCTTCCAAAATTTTGAGGTACTAGTCCCCCTATCCCCAACGACCACGTGCTTGTAGCAAAATAAGATTATTTGGCGTTCTTCAGTGATGTTTAGTTACAATCATTTATGTAGCAAATTTTTCTCATATAGATTCGGAATTTTCGCACATGTTTCGTATGAAAAGCTTTTATGAATGAGCTGCCGAAAATTCTATAAACATCATTTGCAAACTGAAAATTTCGCACGAAGAGCTAACTTTTTTTACATAATTCAGACTGAAGGATGACTGAATTAAATTAGAATTAGTGCTCCGTTTCTGGAAATTCTTATTGTAGAAGTATGGGTATACAAAGCTTATGAAGCGTTCCGCATGAAACGTCTAAAATTTCTAACATTTACGCATAAAACTCGTAAAATAATGCAAAATATTATGATACTCACTCTTGAATCAACACGTAAGCCAGATTGTGTTGAAAGAAAATATATATCTGTCACAAAAAAGGATACAGAGCCAAGAAAGCGACGACAACGCGCCGGAATCAATTACAAACTAATGCTAAATGGCAGTCAAAAATCAATTGATCCATAGTTGCATGTTGGGGTTCAGGGTCTATACCCCAGTGTAAAATTAAGACCAAAGATAAATTGACTTAAGCATTTTAGACTAACTTCATTTATAAAAGCTCTACGGCTGACCTCAAATCGTCCTAGCAAAGCAGATTTCACGAAAGTTTCGCTAGTTAAAGGCAAACAAATTTAGGATTTTTTGCAAAAGATTTCAGGAAATTTTTAAATTTCTCCAAAAAAATCCAGCTTTAATGTTTTGAATAAATGTATACAATGTATAACGACGAAAAACGGTAATTTGATCGTGGATAGCGAATTTTTGGACTTATTTCCGGCTGTTGGGGAAAGTCAGGGTCACACGTGGGCATTGAGGGTTTAAGACCCATGGGAATCCGGCAGATACCCAGAATTACATTTTTGGCATGTTTTTGGGATTTTGCCCATTATACAATATCCAGACTCCCGGGCACGTAGCTGGCCGTCCTATTTTGGGGGACCAACAATAATTTGGGGGGATTAAGCCCAAAAAGGCCGAAAACAGCACATAATAACGTTTAAAAAGTCCAATTTTTCCGATTTTTCTGAATTTTGGGGGTCCGGACCCAAATTCCCCCCAGAGATATGTGCCTGCAGACCCCCCAGAATTCGGCTGCTGCCCACGTATATTGGGCGTACCGCCGTACGAAAATCCTGGATACGCCACTGAGAGAGTACAATGCACATATTGTATCAAACGAAATGGTTTCTTCGTTTTCTGAATAATGTTCGGCAGAAATAGCAGTAACGCCACGCAATGGTGAATTTCTGTTCTGTTTGTCCGTTAAAAACTCGAACTTTAGTTAATTTGCTAAGAGATCAATAATATTTTACCGACGCTTCGTACTGGAGTAGTCGTCTAATTCTTATCGTCAAAATCGTTAGGTCAAAAAATACTAAAAAGGTCGATAAGCATCTTCATTTTCTATCTGACTTAAAAATGCAGACACAACGTTTACCGAAAAATTTCGCATAGAAAAAGCAATAATTCATTAAATTTATACCAAGTGCGGATTTAGAGGAGCGGGAGGGCGGCCGCTCCCCTGTCACCAAAAATATTTGGGAGCGATAGAATGATGTGCATTTTTTTGTGATTTTGTCATTTTTATCACGATTTTTCAAATTTTTCGGGCGCTCCGGGTAGTACTCATTAATGGCATTTGTATACCCCTACAAGGACTTTTGAAAGGCATACACCCTTAGGCCGGTCTAAGACCAAGCCTATTGATCGAACCCTAAAAAAGCGTCAAACGACGTCAGTATAATTTTAAGTACAAACACCTAGGTACTTATTCCTTCGAGAAGCAGAATGATCAATTCGTTCATTCAGATACTTTTCGTCTATTATTTCGTATAATTTGATGTTATAGATAATTCTATCGCCCTTATTATTATTTGTCTTAATGTAAATTTAACCGCAAATATTTATGAAAAAAGAATTACGACGAATTAAGTATTAAAAATTGACACCAAACTGATAAAAAATCTTTCATTTAACCCCCCTACCCCCAAGAAAACTCGGTTTACACCCTCCTAAAACTTTTGGCCGTGTGCATGTATGAAAAAACCGATTCATTAAACATGGACGAATTTTCGCACAATTTTTGACACTATTAGGAAAATTTGGGGTTCCGCCCCCTGTCAGAAAATCCTGGATCCGCCACTGGTTTATACGGAAAATTAGAATCATGCGTCCGACCTCTTATCTCGATACATACTTCGTTTACCGATTCAACATTGTTCCAGTCTTCGTTGCTAGTCATCCACGGCACACTGCCAGCAGCCGGCATTTCGACGCCGTCCATGTCACCGAATGCGTTGCCGCAATTTATTTCATTGTTGGCCATCTGTCTGGGTCCAACAACCAAATTCGACGGCACCGCTTGCGACGCCGCCGTCGTCGACGTCATAGTAGATGCCGCGGACAACGGCGGCGCCAGGTAAGGTAAAGACGACATAACGCCGCCAATGACGGGCGATGGCATCGAAAACGCCGGTATCCGGCGCGGCATGGCTGCTCGGCTAGCGGCGTCGACCACCGACTTTGCCGCCGCCGAGTCGTCGATGAAACCGCCCGCGGCGTTGGCGGCAATAGCCGCGAACGCCGCCGCGTGCGCGGCAGCTATGCTGAGGTTCGACGGCGATGACGTCACTGACGGCGGTTGCATCATGGGCGAAATTTGCGACGTCGCGTACGGCTTCTGCGTAACGGCGCCGTGTCGTATTTGCGAACCGGGTCCGATGCACGGTCGCTTGGCCATGAAGGCGGCATTGTTGCGCGCTCGATAGTCGGCGTTACTCTCAGAAGCTTTGCTGCAATTAATGGCATAGCATATAGTAGCATGTTTCGTGTTTATTGTTTTTTTATTTTGCATTCTCTATTTTTTCTTCCCTTTTCATTCTTTTCTTTTTTTCATAATGATTAATTTACTATATTATTATTTAAGGTCACAGTGGTATCAGTATAGAATAGAAATCTAAAAAGTATTCAACTTCACTGAGAATGAGCTGTGAAAGTGAAATCAGTGTAAATGCGGAAAAATTACCCGTCATAATTCGCAATACGAAAGTAATTTCGAACGTTTTTAAAATATGTTTTGATATCATTTGTTCGCCCTTAATTTTGCCTTATTTTCTTAATAAGTTTTCCTCTTTTCCCGTTGGGAAGTGGTCAAGAGACCACAAACTCTCATACGTGTTTTCAACATCGCTATTAGCAACTTACGACGGTGTGGCAATAATGAAGGAACAAGATTTATCGCGAAAAATGTACAAATGAATTGCATAGAGACCGTAATTTCACAGCTTTGTATGGGTTCAAAAATGCTTTAAAGATTGAACTACATCTTAGAATAAGTGCTATGTGTCCATACGTGGGCAGCAAGAAAATTCTGGGGGGGGTGCAAGATTTTTTTGAAGGTCGAAAAATGGCCTTAAAAATGGTGGTATGGCGATAAAAACACCATTTTTCGACGTTTCTCATCAAGCACTATCCATTGGCATCAAAAAATTGCGAAAAAAACGAAAAAAATTTTCAAAAATTGAATTCTGGGGGGGTATTTTGATTTCTGGGGGGTATTTTGGTTTCTGGGGGGTGCATACCCCCCAAACCCACCCCCACGCCCAGGTGTGTATGTGTCCCTGTAGAGAACTTTAATCTATGGAGGCCAAAAATATATTAAAAATAAATGTAAATACTATCAATTTTTCTCATTATCAATTACAACTTTGTTGATTAATTTGAAAACGCTTGTTATTTTTATTTTCATCATTTTTTCACGAATATGGCTCACTTCAAAGCTTTTTTGTAGCTTTTGGTGGAATTTATTTAAAAAATACTAACAAACAAAGAAGAAAAAACAAAAAGGTAAGGAGCATTATACACATAAGGTAAGGAGCATTATACACGCGCGCGATCTTGCGAGGGTCAAGCAAGTGACCCTGTTGCTGTGTTAAGTCACTGAGCTGCATTTAACCAGAGGCGGGTAAGGGACGGTTTTCCAATTTTTTCTCGGATATCGGTAGGGATCATAAAAATTTGTTTCCGTGAAAAATAGCGCTTATGGGGATTTATTCGAATAATGCCGGAAATTTGGAAATTCTTTATTAAGAAAGCTTTATGCAATTAACATTTCATTATATCATTTAAATATGAGCGAATGATGAGGAATGGCTGGACATAAAATGAATTAATATTCTATTCATTATTCACGCGTTCGTAGCAAAATATAAAACCTCATGGAGCGAAGCTCCAATAATTTTCACGAGTTTTTGTTGAAAAAGTATCGAAATTATTACGTTTTTAACCAGAATTCCTGCCGAAGTTAAAAAATTTGTGGCCAGTAAAAAACTTCTAAGACGAAATGTGGCCTCCGCAGTGCCAAGAGCGAATTGTCTGAAAAATTGTGCCAAATCATAGTCAAAAATCATTAAAACATGCAGGTTATTTCTACTAGTGATACGCTTTTCTTTCCGTGTTTTGTAAAATTATGTCTGCTTTTTTGTTAAATTGACATCGTGTGGTTACCAAACCGATTTCAACAACAAAATTTATCAGAAAAGTGCGCGCCTGACTACTTGCAGCGTGGTTGGTCCAGACACAAGAATCCATTTGTCCTGCGACCGTATTTGATTGATTTAACTTTCTTCAGGGCGAATTAGGTCTTCATTTTCCAAACTTACTCAACTTTCACAGCCTTGACAAAAAATTAACTTTCTTCAGGGCGAATTAGGTCTTCATTTTCCAAACTTTCTAAACTTTCACAGCCTTGACAAAAAATTTTGCGTTGTTGGTCTGCTCCCAAACCCAGACTACCTGATTGCGTGGTGTTTTATTCCCTCCAAGTCAAGTCAATTGAGCCCCATTTGACCCTTTACATGTGTATGATTATGAGTAAGATGGCAGTTGCATCAAGTGCGACACCAAAGTTTCACAAAAAATCGTATTCTGGTGTTTAATCCGTTTCGCGGAAGAACTGCTAGTTTTGGAGAGATTAAATTTATCCTTAAATTTCTACACACATATTTTCATCAATGCACTGACTTGAAGCTTATTTTATGGGACGCGTACAGCACGTTGAAAAAACAATGAGATACATTATAAGGGTACTAGATAACGAGTTTGAATAAAAAAGAAGAACAAATATTCTGATTGCATGATGAGAAAAACTCAAGGTCGCTAAACAAATCGTGTTTCGCTCTGCTTGGCAATCTTTTTTCGCATACCAATAATTACTGTGATTTTAAGATTCTCCCATTTGACGAATAAACAGACCTCGAATGATGTTCGATGGACATCCGTTTCCTACTTAGCGACGTTGAATGTTGCATATGATTAACAGTCTGTGCACTAGGCTGCAAACTAGACGTTGAGTGAACCGTACTTGGATTTGTACTCTTGTACTGAATCACAGATTCTTTGCTGCTCATTATGGGAATAATGATCGCTGATTTTCGACTTTTTCTTCGGGGTATAATTGTTTTTTGTTAGCAAATAAATTGTGTAATACGGAATGACGATCCAAATTCCTATACTCAAGTCGCAACAATGGCAGGCTAGCCTGAAAAAAACCGAAAAAATTGACAATATGTGAGTATTATCGATCATGTACCGCTCAAAACAGCTATTTGGTTTATTATATAATTTAGTGAATGATTGTCTAATTACTGATCAGTCACTTACATTTTTACCGTTTGCTTCACAATTTACTAATACGTGAAGTAGACACACGTTTGTGATCTACATAGTTGGTTACTGGAATTTTCGTCAGGTCTAGAGAAACATTTCGATAGGAACCAGAAAACCTCCAATAATTATTGTAAGTGCTTTAATTATGGCTACTACTAGTGGCCAAACATGGACTGTGGACGAATAACGTGGATCATAATCTCACAATCACGAGCATGTACCTACTTCAAGCATTTATACAACTGCTTAACGGCGTACAGCTTTTATAATCAACAGAAGCAATGGAGGCTTAGCCAGAAAAATAACCGTAACTCGTTAAAGATCTCGATGCTCCGTACGCGCTCTTTAAAACATTGTACGCAGCAGACAAAACATAAAAACATCTGCCGTAAGAGTAAACTTTTCGCATTTCTCCGGCTCGCTGCACAAGCGAGTCATACTTGATGAACTACAGTAGACTAAGGTGCACGGCATAGTAAAACAGGGCTCAATGCATAGGATTTAAGCTTACGAGTACCTTCAGAATAAAACTTATCAGAAGAATTAAGGAAGAAACGGTATGAGACAAAATTAGAAACAGCTTGGTTTCCAATCGATAACAATTGATGGAATTGTGACCATAGATGCACAGCATGGCCGATCTGGGGGTTAGCTGGTCTGGGGAGTAAAAATTGAGTTTTTTTGGGCCAAAAGGACTTCAAAAACTGGTATAAGCACTAAAATAGAGTTAAAACTATATTATTATACAGTTTCTGGTCAATTCGAAGCACTTTTGAATGAAATTTTAAATTTTCATCCGTTTTTTGGCCTTCATTTTGCCTCATTTTCACCACAGAATTTTCCATTTTTCCAATTTTGGGGGGTCAGTAGACCCTCAAACCCCCCTCACATGCTTGTCTGATTGTTACCAAATGCGAAACGTGGCTAGTCAACAGTTGGCTGAAAAAATTTTTCTCTTACAACAAAATGTCCTCTTAAAAAGCAAAAAAGTAACCGATGACGAAGCTGCTATAAATTAATGGTATTGAGTTGATGTCACAATGAGTTAATCAGATTATACAGCAGAAGCGTGCACTCGACGATCACATGCAGTAGGTATGTACCTACATATCGAAGATACGCGAACTTTTTGCTCACGAATTATAACTATAATCGCGCTAAATAAATTGAAAATGACGATACGCAATCGCCTTATTCTACAGAAAGATCAATTTTATACCACCCATTCGGTGTTTTTTTTGGAGATTCCTACGAACACACATACAAGATCAGCCAAAAAAGTACATTTAGCATAAAAGTTAAAGTAAATAAATTGATTAATTAAAATAAACACTGAGCGCTTACGGTTACCGTCGTGAAATACGGTTTGATTTGGAGTCACAGGACGGAATGAGTTAAATAATTTCGTGTGCGGTTGATGTGACATTCGTCCATTTCCTCGAACGTCCTTTATGATCGCATGTCGCATGTTAGCCAAGTGAGTACTGTGTAAAGCTGGATTAAAGCAGAAATCGCACGCTCATCGCGCTGTCTCGCTCTTCAGCCCGGTTCACACGAGTGCAATCATCTGCAACCTGAAACCTGCAATTCGGTCGCAGACGTCTAGGTTTCAGTGATTGAAGCCGTTCACACGGCACAAACTAAAGTATGCAACCAAAGGCTGCAATCAGGTGCGACTAAGGGTTGCAACCTGTTAAAAACATAGGTACCTACAGCATTTTCAGGGCGCTGCATTTTATAAACATGAATCGGAATAGGCACGCGGTTGTTCTGCTACCTGCGTTTTATCATTTTTTGATGCTATAGCATATACCGTGCGGGTAAGTACCTACGTTGGTGCAAAAAGCGAGCATGCGTCCTCGTTGATATGCGTCCCCTGCGAGCAAAAAAATGAATTTTAATGAGGATTGCGCTCGGTTGCAGGCAAAAAATGAACTTGGTGGTCTATTCCATCCGCTGCAATGTCTTGCAACCAAACGCCAGTTGCATGCAGTTGCAACGCCGTTCACACTGGTGCAATGCATTGCAACTGGTGCAAGTCAGACAGCCTTTTCTGGGTTTCAGATTGCAGATTGCAGGTGATTGCATTCGTGTGAACCGGGCTTTCGGACTTCCCACATCTTAGAGAAACTACATAAAATAAATGTCGCGAAGACCCTCGTGAGTTTCACCTCTTCGAATGCCCCACCTCTTCTAACTTTAAGGAATAGCACGTAGTTACATTACATCGCTTCAGATGATTGTGCCCCTCCTCTGCAAACGTGTTTGAATCCCGTTGATAGTGCCCAATAACATAACAAAAAAGCTTGATGTACCTACTGTGAGTCGCGATTGCATTTCAAGCATAATTATCTTCAATAGCCACGACAAATGGTTTCTTCAAAAAGATTCTTTTGTCAACAAAAAATATTCTCTTATTGTACAACTTAAGTTTGCAACAGCTGATAGAGTTTGCATGGTTTGTAATACCTCCTGAAAAAGGTGCATTCAGGAATAAACACAGATTCGCTTTGGATCACTGCCTTGCGATGAGAAATAACACAAGGTGAAAATGATAAGATGTAGCATAATCGCTCTAAGTTTTTCACGCGATAAAGTGAGAAGCACTCGAGGAGGCAGGGCGGATTCAAGCGAGCGGGGGCGGCCGCCCTCCCTCATTGGCCAAAAATTTTGGCGAGACAAAGAATGGATATGCAATTAGCAATATTTTGGCCGTCAGTGATCATAATTTCTCGAATATTTCGGCGCTACGCGCCGTATGATACCTATTAATGACATTTATTCACTTTCTTGGCGACCTGTAAGCCATTTTCTGTTCATATAGGTTTCAAAACAATTTTAACAGCAGGAACAGCTATTTTTGCATAGTTTTCTTCTATTTTCAATTAAAACTTTCGATGTTTCGCATCAAATGTTATAAATACAGGAAATCAAGCAATAAATCATGCTTCCAGACGTCTATCCGCCTTAATTGAAATTTTCCGGCACTTCGCACCCAGATTTTTGTTAAAGTCAAAGAAATTTAATGATTTTTTCGCACAAAATTGTCGAAAATTTTAAAATTTTAAGAAACAAATTGCGTCAAAAGTGATTTTATGTAAAAGTATACAATGTAAAACACAAAAAACGCTATTTCACGCGTTAAGGACAAATTCTTGACCTATTTTTGACTGTTTATGGAAAAGTTGGGATACCGCCCCCTTTGGAAAATGATTCGGAGGCGAAAATTTCGAAGAGATAGGACATTCGATGAGATGGAACATGCGATAAGTATGACATGCGATGAGGTATGACGTTCAAAGATTGGGCGTATACCTAAAATCAATCACGCAGTGCACCTACGGTTCAGATCAAACGTTCTACCTGCTTAAATATCTGCAATCATTTGAACACTTTAAGATGAGCTTCACCTTCGATTTGTGGCAAGGACTAAGTAACTAGGAACGTCTGAATTAACAATAATGAGTGGAATAAAAAACGAACATTGTGTAAGGTTGTGTATGCTGTAAATATTTGACTTTATATTTATTTTGAATAATACACCAACGTCTGCGCGATCAGAACAGCTTAAACTCACGTGAAACGAATTAAAAAGGTGGAACTAAAACGTTTATGGATGAAAGCAGTCCTTCACATGTGTAAGGTTAATTAAGCAGAAGTAAAATACTAGTTCAGTTTTGCCCATGCCCTAATAACCTGAAACGACGTCTCGACGATTTAAAAGGCCTTCGCATGCCACGTGTACTTTGTTCAGCTGATTTTGTAGCCAGCTAAGCAGGACTGCCTCGGCTTACAGTATGAATTACATAGCGAGCACACGTTAAATCATGCACTTGTTGGAAGGATTGAGAGGAGTTTGAGCAAGCTTAATATTGAAGCGCTTAGTGCAGGGACGGTGATTTGATGACACCTGACAAAACATAACGGGTCTTGTCAGAAAATTCATTCTCACTAAAGGCACACAGTGCTATATGGATAACCTTTGCTTCAAACAAACTCAACACTGCATGATTTTAACATATACTGTGCGCTGCTGGATTTTACGGCAGATATCACGCGACTAAAAATAATAAATCACAATATTAGAATCACAGAAGAAAAATCATCGGTCAAAGCCTACATGATTTTAATCAGACAAATCGAATCAGTCAGTCGCCATTACAAATGCGAGTATTTTTGGTAAGTGTCTTCATCAAATCAGCCGAGTTTAAAAATCTACGACACAAGCAGCACAAAATTCCTTGCCTGAGCACAGTGGCCGGATTCAGGATTTTCGTAAGGCGATACACCAACTCTCTCAAAATAGTCGAAAATATGCTCAAAAATCCGACTACGAGTATCAACGGGCAGATAATAGCGTTTTTTCGACATTTTTCACGGTTCACCTTTATTTAAAATTATTTTTGTTGCCGGATTTAAAAAAATATAAAAATTTCTGGTAATCTTTGCGAGAAAGTACTTGACTTGTCTCAAATCTTTTTTAACTTCGGCCAAATTCGGCTGAAAGATCCATAAAATACAAGCAGAAGGACATACAGATCATACATGGACATGGGGTTTGGGAGGTATTAGTCTCCCTGAGCTGAAAAAACTGACAAACAATAGCCGTGACCGAAGAAAGCTTCGCTAAATAGCATTTTTGGGTCATAAAATAGTATTTATTGGACTCTGAAAAGAATCGGTGTGAGTTCAGATATACTACATTTTTTGTGAATTTCAGAAGTAAATATAGCGTTTTTCTTGACTGCAAAAAAGGACTATATGTTTACTTTAGTCCAAACCAGACTGTATAGCTAGCTATGCTAGTGAGTTTTAAAGGCCATATACTTACCATAGATGCTCAAAAACCATGTTCCACACCGGTACCATCGCTTTTTTGCTATAGAATCTTTTTTTTACAAGTGGCTTAGCCACCTCCAAATTTTTGATTTTCACCCTTAGAAGTATTGAAATAATGCTTTATTTTCTGTATGTAAACACTTTCAAAACTATGAAGATCTAACTCGCATATAGAAAAACTATTCCTGACGGAAACATATGGCTGCCAGACCTTTCAGAATGTAAATAAATGCAACCAATAGGTATTATATGAGTATGTCCAGTAGCGCCGACAAAATCACAGAAATTAGATATAGAATGGCCGAAAATCACAAGATAGAATGCATATTTTATTTATGTATGCAGAATCCTAATAGAAAGATTGGAAAAGAGATGTTGACGAAGATGTGCTTAGTAGAAAATTCTGCCATCAAAATAATTATTTGAAAGATAAGTTATTTCTCGGAAATATAGAAAAATAGCACTTTTATTTGGAAAAAGTCCGGCTTTTGCTGCATGTATTTTTTCAATTTTCAAATTTTGGCTAAGAAGCATACATGCACATAGGGCTGAGAGGGGGTACCCCCCCCGCTGAGGGGTCAGCCAGACAGGTACTGCCCGGCGATTTTGAGCTGACAGAATATTTTTTGCATCATTTTGAGGTCAAAAAAAGAAAAAAGCCGAAAATTTTCCGGATTAGTACTTTCATGTACTTTTTTACCCAAAAAGCGCCAAAAATTGATCAATTTCTGTATTTTTTAGTGCTAAAAGTGATATGATGATGACACAACGGACTAAAAATGCTTTAGAAACGCGAAATTACCACAATAAGACGTCGTATAGGCTATTTTGACCATTTTGCTTGTTTGAACAACAAAAAATTCTTAAACGTTAAATTTACTGTTTTGGATTTCTGAGATCTTACCCCCCCTGCCGACCCTAACCTTGCGCACATATGCTGAGAAGCGATCAATAACCAATACTAACCGCGTTCACAAGGAAGAGTGCAAAAGATATGGTTTATTCCATTTTCGATTGTCTTAGACCAATATACCTGAAATAAGTTATACTATGTAATATGTATGATTTTATTTTAGAATAATTTTAGCACAAAATAAATAAAACTGAAAAAATTACTATTATGTAATTATCTGAAACAGAAAGATGCAGAACAGATGTTCTAGGAAACTAATAAATAACGGGTGACTTGACACACATATAACAATTTAACGTGAGAAGTTGCACGAACTCTTAGAACACAAGGAAGTATAAGTGATTTAATTACAGCTGTAACTGAAGTAAATACATGCTGGAAGCAGGCTTGTAGCCAGAATTCGGCCAAGGGAGGGGCGGACCCAAAATAAATGGTCTACATCTTGGAAAATTAGTCAGATAGATCGCCAAAGATACATTTTTCGGCGATCATTAAAATTCGAACTTTTCGAAAAAATTTTGTTCTTATTCAAAACGCAATCAAAAGTGTCGTTCTGGCCGTCACTTGAGCCAAAAATTATGGAAAATACTTCGCCCAAAAAATTTGAAGATTGATTTTTCCATCTTCCCGTGCATTATCTTTGGTTAAAAATTTTTGGCCAAGAGGGGAGTGCGCCCCTCAAATACGGCCCGGGCTGCAAGTATATGAATAATTATTAAACTGACAAGGAAAAATGTTCCGATAGAACAAAAAAGACGAATATACTTGGGATTATAGATTATTAAGGATGCGAAAGGAGGGACTAGAGAAAGCTCCTGTGTATATGCCTAAGTATGCAGTATATTCTGCGGCCTGAGATTGAAATAAACTATTCAATCCAAAAACGATTGAAAAAGCAGCATGTTATCTGCTATGCAGTAGCTACGGAAATTAGATGGAATAAACTAGAAGCGACTTGTAAGCCAATTGAATGAAATAGCAAGCATCAATGCTTTCAAGACAATCAAAGAAACTGTTGGTCTAAAGCAGAAGGAAACGTATGAGCTTAAGTGAAACAGACTACATGTAGGTACACTTGCATTGACGCAGCGATTGTGTGCACTAATCAATTGACGTCAGGTTTGCTTGCTATAATGCTCATGTTAACAAAATAAAACACCTTTAAATACAATTGCAGTTAGTTTTCAATCAGTCACAATTCGAAGCAAGTCAGCGTTGCAACTCGCAAGTAATTTACAAAAAGTATACATTTTAGATTATGTTTATACAATCTTATGTGAAGCATTGAAAATTATTTAAAGAAGGTTACATTTGTCCAGAGGCCGAGGCCGCGTTGCTTATAGAAAGTCTTTTTTTCAGAGGCCGCATTGGTTAGAGAAAGTCTGATTTTTGACAGTTTTTGCGATTTTAGGCACTTACATAGGAGCTTTTTCCTAGTCCCCTAATTTTACATCCTTAATAATCCGTAATCACAAGTATATTCGTTTTTTTGTTCCATCGGAGCATTTTTCCTTGCTAGTTCCCTACTTTTGACTAGCATATTTCGAGTAAATCAGTCAGTAAACACATACGGTAACATGCCACAATAATGACAGCAGTCCAAGAACGCAAAAAACAATATTGTTCTGAATGTCAGCATTATCGTTTTTATAGAAGGCAATCTTACCTTATTCAAACAGATGAGATGTTTTCAGCATAGACTGTACGTAACTAATGGGTGTAAAGAACACTTACACTCAGATTCGTAATCCTGACGTCACACAGAACATTCTAAAACAGGATTAAGCTTCTGAAACGCTATAAACTAAAGTTTATTATCAGTGTAAACTTTACACAGCTACTGCGCGTATAGAAAAGATACAGTCATATTCGTAATCCTGACCTTACGGAACATTTTTTGAAGAAAATTCACGTTTTGCAACGCTCTGGAAGTAAAATGAATTTGTAGTGTAAACTTTACACATTAACAATGAGTAAATAGTGCAAACTTTGCACAACTACTGCGTGTAGAGAAAACTAACAGTCAGATTCGTAACTCTTACGTTACATAAAAAATTTTGAGAAAACATTAAGCTTCCGCAAGACTCTAGAAGTAAAGTTAATTTTCATTGTAAACTTTACACAACTACCGGGTGTATAGAAGATTTCAGTTGGATTCGTAATTCTGATATTTCTTTGATATTATGATCAACATTTGGAAAAATTAAGTCTCCACAATGACCTGAAGACAAAAAAAACATCAGATGTAATCCACTTTACACCACTGTTGAGTATAAACAAAAGCGCCCAACTGGCGAGTCACGTCTGATTTCTGGTACATTTTTAAACTTGAGACCATGTCCAGACTCATAATCGGAGAAGTTAACATAAAAAACAAGACAGAAACTCATTTAACACCCCTAATTTTGGACTTTACACCTCCCGAAAAACCTAAATATTGATGTAAATAGGCACAGTTTGCTGTGACGTGTACCCCTAAGAGAATACTTTATTTTTATTCTATTCGACTTATCCCGGATTCTAAACGGAGAAAGTGGCGAATAAAAGAAGGGACAAAAACGTATTTCAATCATCCACCACATTGTAAACTATAAAAATCAGAACCTATCTCTTCATTGAGTGTAAAGCAATTCGGTTTGCGCCAGTTTGTAGCTTTTGAATCGGAGTACGTTTATATGTGAAAACCTTCTGTTCCGCAAAATATTTGAGATATTTACCAATCAAAGTAGGGATAAAAACGTGTTTTTTCGCCCATTTTACACCCCCTGATTTTGAACTTTATACCCCCATAAATAACTCAATATTGCGTTTTTTAAACGCGGTTTGCTGCAACGTGTAGCCCTTAGAAGCTACTTTATTTCTGTTATATTTAATTTATCTCGACTTATGAGCAGAAAAGTTGGCAGAGAAAGCTTAGACAAAATCTGTTTTTTCACACCATCCACTGGAGAGTAAAGTTTAAACCCCTGAATCCAACTCCGTATTGAGTGTAAAAACATTTGCTGGTAAGCAGAAAGTAGCCCTTGAACCGTAGTACATGTCTATCAGAAAAATTTCTTGGGACTTATAACCGGAATTATTGGCAGACAAAACTGCCACTCTGGAAATAAGACACTTTTTAGAAAAACAAAGAAGAAATTTTGAGCTTACTTAATTGTCTGAAATGTTAAAAAAACCAGACTAAACAGAATGCAAAACTGAGCTAGAAAAGTCGAGCGTTCTCCAAAAATTTAAACAGGGGGTTAAGAAAAAAATAATTAATTTATTTTGAGAGATTAATTTACCTTATTTTGATCGTTTTGATCAATTTATTTTTCAGAAATTATTTTTTTCAGATTTGTTGTTATTAAAGCAACATTGAAAAAGGGCGGCGCAAGAGTTATTTCACAAACTCTCTTTATGTCCGCCATGAAAATAGATATAGGTACGCCTTGGGAATATAGATAAGGCAGGAGTATCTTGCTGGATAAAAATGTAAGGATGCTTTCTATACACTGCTGAATGTAATTAAAGAAAGTAAGTACTACTTACATTTAGAGATATACTTCAATATCTCTTTTTGACGAAAGCACGCGATTTTTTTCACCTTTCTTAGAGAGAGAGAGAGCAGGTGGGGGCCTGCGGCCGCCTCTGCCATCTATTTTCTATTTTATTAAACCTTGGGCATAGATCACAATTTTAGAGTCAACATAGATCGAATAAAGAGGCGGTTTAAAGAGAAGCATCAATCATGATACTGTACACAGCAACTGACAAGTGCAAGTGCTCTTTCAACTGCAAAATTATATTTCTGTGGACTACTTGGAAACTATTTTCGTAGCCACTCACTTATAGTCTGTTTCACATAACTTCGTGCATAAATTTTAAGAATTGTTATCGACAGTAAGCCGAGGGTTACGACAATTATGTATCAGATCAATGCTATAATCGCAATCCATCAGTTTATTGTCGGCAATAGGTTTAAAATTTATGACCGAAGTTGCGAGAATGAGACTATAGGTGAATACTGAATATTCATTCCAAGCACAAGATTTTGAATAGACTACGGATGATGTCGTCATAAAGTGGCAATGATCAGACTAACCAATATTAACCACCCAAGGACGGACGGGGTGACGCTTAGGGGTCTATAAAGACCCCGGAAATCCAGTATATCCCAAAAAAATCGATGGACTTCTTCCCAGTTTTGAATTTCTGGCATATTTTTTGGAATTTTTCCGTTTTACACTACCATGAATTCGAGTTCACGTACCCGCATACAACTTCGCGATTGAAATTCATCAAATCATTTTCCTAATCAATTCCATGCAATGCAGCATACAATCAAATACAGCATCATTGTTGCATATATAGCTACAAAGTTTGTTCAGCATCATGACCGCAGAACATTTAGCTTCATCACTTATGCACCTACGTCATATTTCAGCGGGAAGCTGAAATTTGCCAGAGAACTTAGACATTTACGTAGATACCAGCTAACGTACAAACTTTCCTCTTCTCTGTACAGCATAATGCATAAGTATGTACTTTGGCGGGAAATTCAAACTAACCTGAGTGAAACGCATATATAGATCGGCGGCTGACGCCGCCGAAAAAGCTAAATTTTATAACGTTACAATAAAAATTTGCACTCTCTTTACACATTGAGTATTGATTTAAAAAACAGAAAACACCCGCAACGAATTTTTTTATCATCCATCTCCTAAAAAACCGCACCTCCCAGATGTGTCCGGTAATAGCTGTAGGGGGGGTCATATGTTGGGGTACCAAAGTATTTTATAGGTACACGCTAACGCGCTACCTATGATAAATGCAAGGGATATATACCTTCATAAAAGGCACCACGTACGGTCTCAAAGGAAACTTCGTCAAATCGAATAGCTCGAGGTAAAATTTCTGCTCGTCAATTATTTCATCCTGCAAAAGCATGCGATTACCAATATACTCGTAGCAAACGCAGCACAGATCACCTGTCCACAAATTTTATGAAAAAAATGAACAAGTTTGTGCAAAATTCACTGTTCAAACGGGAGGCTTAATAGCATATACGCAATGACGCAAGGATTATGGAAGCAAAATGAACAGAAGCAATTCCAATTCATCAAAACAGCATAAATATTCCAGTAAGTATAGCCAGGTTTCTTGATGCAGGCGGAATAGAATAAATGCGTGATATTCGGTTTTATTTTGAATAAATTCCGAAATCCTGTGCAGCTATGTCAATATAATCTCTGCAGGTAGGATTGAAAAGACACATAGCACAAAACTGATAGAATGTTAAAATCATAATTATTCAGCTTTGTGCACAGCTACAAGATTGCTTAGTATTCGTATGTCAACATTTTTATTTTTCGACTGTTTTATAATTTCTCAGCAGCAAAATAATTGGATCTAGTATACAATTGACCCGCCACCGTTTTTAGCCGATTCAAATAAGCTACAGTGACCAAACTTTACACAAAAATTATAAAACACGTTCTGACTCGCATCAATAAAAATAGTGTTGGTCACTGTAGCTGATTTGAATCTATAGTGTTGGTCACTGTGGCTTATTTGAATCGGCTAAAAAACGGTGGCGGGTAAATTGTATACTAGATCCAATAATTTAGTACTCGCATCGCAGTGGCATCCACAGATCATAAAATGAAATAAATTAGAAAGGGAAAAATTTAAAAATCAAGGCTTGTAGTGCCTTATCCCCATATGGCGTGGAGACCCAAACTTCAGAATTAAAAAACCCGCGGGCCCCAGAAGAAAATTCTTAAATTTTTTTGTTTTTTCTCGAATTAAATTTTGAAAAATTTTTAAACCCCAGAATCCCAGAATTTCAACGCTACCCGTACATTCTCGGCACCAGCATTTTCTAAATGACCGAACTAATATGTTGAAATATTTTCAAAGGTTATTTAGCCGAAGAATGTATGCCAAAAGCACCAAATGTCAATTTCTGACAACCCTGCCTAAACATGCGTGTGGGGTTTTGGGAGATCTAGATCTCCAGAATGAAAAAAGGGGAGAAAATAAGGCAAAATAAAGGCCAAAAATGAATAAAAATAAAACATTGTAAAAGTGTTAGAATATGATCAGAAGTTGTAGATTAATGTAGTTTTTACATTATTTAAGCATTTATACTAGGTTTTGAGGCTATTTTAACCCAAAAAAGCTCTTTGGCTGACCTGCAGACCGACAATAATATGCATATCAGGCCTGTGACTTTTCTAGATATCGTAAAAAAATTCTGGCAAGTGAGTGTCAACGATGGATGTTGGTTCTGCTTGCATCGAAGTGTGACCAATGAATGTTATTATACGTATCTCTTGTACCCAACTCACAGCAAAGTGATTGACAGGTGGATTTAAATAGCTGCTCAGCATAGTTTCAAACAGAGCTTTTTAAAGCTAAAATTGCTTCAAAATTTTACATTAAGTTTAAAAGAGCGTAAAAATGGCCTCGATTGACAGTTTCTGGTCGATTTCAAGCGATTTCACAAGAAATTTATTATATATCTTTTTTGACATTAAGTCTGTCTTATTTTCACTACAAAATTTTTTGTTTCGTCTCTCTGTGACTTTAGAACCCCACGCCCTCCATGCACTTCTGGACCTAAAGTGTTTAACACTAGATAAATAACAATTTACAGCATATCAGGGGAAAACTTTTAGGAGTCTGCTGGGCGTGAGGGAATTTGGATCCGCAGAATTCAAAAACCCTCAGAATTCGTTTCACCCCCGAAAATTGATTTTCTGGCGTTTTTTTCACGATTTTACTCTGTCAGACCTAAAGAATTTGTTGCTGCCCAGTGCCCATGTATATGTGGTCTGGGAATTCGGCTGGTCTGAAGGTCAAGAATTAGACTTTTTGGACCAAAATGACATCAATGACATCAAAACCTGGTATTAGCGCTAAAATAGGGTTAAAATAAAGTAACTACACTGTTTCTGGTCAATTTAAGACACTCTTAAAACAAAATTTCAATTATCCATTTTCGGCCTTCATTTGGCCTCATTTTCCCCATAAAAATTCCCCATTTTTTATTGTGGAGGTCTAGCTAGACCCTCAACCCCCCACGTGCATGTCTTTCCTAGATTACCTCCAGAAGAATAGAACGGAAGATTTGCTTGTAAAAAAAGGCAAACATACGAGTATAGATAAAAAGAGCAAAAATGACAACTTTTTTGCAAAAACGCTCGAAATCAACCAAAACTGTAAGTTAAGACTATTTTTATTCCATGTCAGCGTTTTGTTAATTTTTTTATTTAATTAACTTAAAAAAGCTCACTGCTGACCCAACCCGGGCCGACCCGGCCTGACCATAACCAAACCGGCCGTCATGTGTTGTACATTTATACTTATGTCTGCGCCTAAGCACTTGGGCACAAATGTGAAAAGAAGCGGTACTATTACTTAAACGATGCACTGACTATTCCGATAATTCTTCATTAATCTGATATATTTCCGGGCTAATCAGAAGATGCTTGCAGAAATAAATACAAAAGTAAATAAAAATGGAATTTTCGACACATCCTTCTAAGATCCATGTTTTTATAAATTTGAATAACTCATTGTTGTAATAAGCCGATAAGTAGTCATAAATAAACCTCGTCTTCACCTAATCAGCGCGGTGTCCGTAGTAAACAACTGCAATTCTTTTAAATTACATAAAAAATGAATAAACTTATGTGTTTTTATCTTTCAGTGCATTTTGTTCAAAAATGAAAATAGGAATTGTGCGGATTAGAAAAATATCAGATGGTTAGATGTGGCACATATACAACGGTGAACCTAGATTATCAACAAGAAGGTGCATGTTAATTCCGTTAATCAAAGGTGATTTAAAAAACTTAACTTAATGCTAGAATCTATCATTCATTAGCATAGAACTCATACCTAAGATAATAATTGTTCAAAAATGAAAGAATACGGCTATTGAAATTCTGAGGAATAGTCCCGATCACGCATGGGTGTGGGGGTGATTAAGCGGGTCTGTCCCGTTTCTCCGACCGTCCCGATTATCCGATCGTCCCGATTTTCCGTCTAACGATAAAACAGGTTATGTTTAGATTTCCGACATTACTGTTTCTCCAACCGTTCCGATTCTCCGACCATTCCGATTCTCCGACCAATTGTATAAAACGTTATTTTAGACATGCATAATTCCCGATTCTCCAATCATCCCTTTTCCCCGTCCGTCCCGATTCTCCGACCGTCCCGATCTTCGTCTATGGAAAAGATTGACAAGCTAGAAAAATAAGTGAATTTTTGGAAATGCATTCGAACTGCACAGCACGTAAGCACATATATAAAAACATAGATGCATGACGTAGTTATTTATTCAGTTGACCAGCGTAATGGATTCGGCAAAACTCCGCTCCGACTTACAAAAATAGAAACAAAAAATGGAAAATGCAACTTAGATATCACATTAAAACATTTTGTTGATTAAATAAACAAGAAATGAATATTGAAATGTGAGGCAAACAGGAAATAGGTAGGTACATACTGCATACGTTAGAGTAGTTTTGTAACAACAAAATACCACTCCCAACTTTACTAAATGACGAAGTAATACTTAAATAAGTCACTAAGGTAGTACAATAATCAATTCCTGAAATTAGCCCTATTCCTAATTCATTCTTTATACTTATGCATTAAACCCAATCGATAGATCAAGACCACCTTTTTGCTACCGTTCAGCACTCAATTGACATGTGGTTTGCGCTACCTTTCACATTCGAGGTTAAGTCGGAGAATCGGGACGGTCAGAAAATCGGGACGGTCGGAGAATCGGGGCAGTCGGATAGTCGGGAAAGTCGGAAAATCGGGACGGATCCGGACGGTCGGAGAATTGGGACGGTCGGAAAATCGGGACGGTCGGAGAATCGGGACGATCTGAGTGTCGGGATAGTCGGAGAATCGGGAAAGTCAAAGAATCGGGACGGTCGGAGAATCGGGAAAGTCTAAGAAACGGTACAGTCGGAGAATCGGGACACAACACAATCGATTTAGCTGCTCAACCAATGCTGGAGAGACTCCAAGCAATTGTTCGAGGAGTCAAGGTTCAAAAATCTTGAGAACAAAACAAAACCTTGAATCCGAGTTTTTCGATTACTCTGGGATTGTGATGTGCGCTTACCACAACACTAGTTATCAGGTCAGCAACTTGATCGCAGACGTTGTTAGGCAATTTTTCTGAAAACTCGTAGATCGTTTTCAAAAAACATTTCAGTTTGTCTGATAGTACAGTGGGAGATAATGCTTCTCGGTATTCATTTTCTACCACCTTTAACGCATCATCGTCGTTAAGTACGCGATCGGTCGTCATAAGTGAATAGAAAACGAATGAAGAGGCTTGATCAGAATCTCCATGATCGTTTAAGTATTTCCGTCCTCGATCATCATTGTTCAAAGTTTCCATGTTTTCCAGTTTAAGGTTGCATATAGTTGGACTTATACTGCACATGTTTAGCACGACAATATGTAAAACAAATCGAAATTAATTAACTCTCTTTATCAACGCCATATGATCATATTGCATCCACTGCCAGATAAAATTAACGATAACAGCAAATGTGATTGTCACCCGAGGAAAGAATGTTCAACCTGAAAAGAATTGGAATACGTATTACAAGACTAATGCGCCATCGGATGAACAAAGCAGAATGATGAGTGACGAAATTACGTCTTAAGTAGCATCCTATTCTATTGCCCAGGAGGATGACGACCTTTTTACGCACTAGTTAATAAACATTAACTCACTGTACTGACCGCGGGATAGGCACAAAAGTAAACATAGACTGACAAAAGTCTGGAAAGGATCAAATAGTATAATGTAGTTGCTTGTGTAAGCTCTGACTGATCAAACGTTGTGACCATAGGTGTACAGCATAGCCGATCTGGGAGGGGTTCACCCGTTCTGGGGTGTGATCAAAAAATTGAACTTTTTTGAAGTCAAAATGACCTCAAAAGCTGGTATAAGTGCTAAAATAGCCTTAGAACAACGTTACTACACAATTTCTGGCCAATTTAATGCAGTTTTGGAGAAAAGTTTCCATTTTCATCCATTTTTGGCTTTCAATTTGCCTAATTTTTCCCACAAAATTTTCCATTTTTCCATTCCGGGGGTCTTAGACCCCCGAAACCGCCCACGTGAATGCCTGGTTGTGACTAATGTTGTTGCCCACAGTAATTATCTACTTTTGATTGAGAAGCGTTTGACTAAGAATTCGATTGTGTCCCACCTGTTCGTGTGTCCCATGTGTTCGTGCGTCCCACGTGTTCGTGCGTCCCACGTGTTCGTGCGTCCCACGTGTTCGTGCGTCCCGTGTGTTCGTGCGTCCCACCTGTTCGAAAATCCCACCTGTTCGTGCGTCCCACCTGTTCGTGCGTCCCACCTGTCTGTGCGTCCCATGTGTTCGAAAATCCAATCACTTCATGCGTCCGACCTGTTGAGTGAATGTTTTATGTCTCATCAAATACAATTTGGATAATTATTTTAAAAGAAAAGCACTCATGCCAGCTCAAATTTTTAGACGTTAAAAATCAACTTAACTTAAGTTCAGAAAAGTTTAGTTTCAATATTATCAGAATGGAGTAAGATCTGAGTATTTGAAAGAGCCATATTTAGAGACGCAACCTAACCTTACGGATGAATAGAACTGCAACAGTAGTACTTACGCGTTCACTGCGTTAATTGAATGTTTGTTTGTTTGTTTATGTATGTTGATAGAGTACATATTACACAACTCTCTCAGAGAGAACAAAGTCCTCTCCTTCCTGCACGTTTTAGTACGCTTGCGACATTTTGGTGATACTTGGATTGACTTAAAGTTCTAAATAATAAATAATGATAGTTAATAAGTTAATACACTTGCGACTAGACACACACACACACACACACACACACACACACACACACACACACACACACACACACACACACACACACACACACACACACACACACACACACACACACACACACACACACACATACACAGCATAACAATTCGAGGGTTGATGAAACCAAATATTTTTCGAAAGTGTCCTCTCTGGGCTTCAAAAAGGGGGATACGCGTCAAAATCATCCTTTTTGACGTTTCTGACGATATCCGGTATTAAAAATTTCAATAGAACATCGAAAAAATTCGAGTAAATCGATTAAAATATAGTCAAGAAATGAATATATCGGCTGAAAATTCGACACTTTAAACAAAAAGGTAGCTAAAACGTCTAAAACAGCATCTTTTCAACAAACTTTTTTTGGAAAATCGCTAATGCTGATGCAGAGTTGAAAACATATTTGTGGGGAAGGGGGAATAAAAAACTTTGTTTCGCTACATAACTTCAACGAGTATGGGCATAAATAACCTAAATAAAATGCACAATGTATATCAAATCTGACGTTAAATATTAATTAGATTTTAAATAGTTCTGAATCCGAGTTAAAGGTTTTTTAATATAGCCCCTCCGATATCTGGCAGACTCGTAATGCAATATATCCATTGCAAACACAGAAAATAACAGTTATTTGGTAGATACGAATCCTGCGCCATTAAAATTAGACAGATGCTGGGAAAATAGCGTTTCTCATGCCCCATTGTCTTAGCTGAAGGCAAGGTATGTTATGTGTGCATAAATAAGCTCGAAAGGTTCTATTTCTGAGCGCGCTTCCCTGGACTAAGCGAGCCATACACCTGGTATTATTCAGACACCTGCTACAGCTTTTGTATGTTGCCCAAGGGTATGAAATTTTTCGAGCGTTTTTATGTTTTCGTTTTACAGAACGAAATTAAAGCAGAGAACCTAAAGTGATGTAACGTTGCTGCTGTATTTACTGAACAAATCAAGTGATACAGGATTTTAATGAAATAGCATTGTCATTCAAACAACATCCGACGTTGAGCACTGATCGTTGTACTTGTGCTTTAGATGATTTTTCCCAAATAACATTAATATTAATTATTAGACTTTATTACTTTGTTTCACGAAATGAATAAACAATTATTCTAATCAATTATTTTATTTTATTCAATATGAGATGTAATTAACTGATGACTGAAAGTCAAAAATTATTTACATTAGAATATATTAGCATCAGCACGATTGATCGACGCTTGAGATTAGTGTGTTCATTTGATTTAAGAATGGCGCAATAAGGACATGATAATAGCTCATTAAGAACATGTTAGGGGTTATAACAAATAGTTGCTGACGCCATAAAGCTTTATGTGTTTCTACTTTTACACATCACAGTCTAAAAACTAGTAGAAGCAGGAGGGACTAATCCGAACAAAAAAATTTTAGAAGTATGAGTATTTTTCACACGGGCATCTTGAAGGAAAAATAAGAATTTTTATAGTGTATTCATAGGACCGCTAGAATAGATTTTAGCACGGTTTTTGAGCTAAAAATCCCAGAATTTTTTGGGCGTTTCTTATTTATTTTTATGCAACATATTTGTTTGATAAAATTGAAATCAAGTCGAATTTTTCAAAAAATTATCTGCTCTTATTTATAGATCTCGTTGTGTTGAGAAAAGCTAAAAAACGCCATTATCGATGCTAATCTACATGTAAGCTGTTCAAATATCCAACTTAAAAAGTTTCTCCCCCAATTCAGAAGGCCAGCAACGCTACTGCTCAAAACCTTAATTGCATGCAATGGAAGGATATTAAACTTAAGAGTATTAGATATTCGATGTAGTGGGCTAGGGTTATGCGAAATCAGCATAAAGACACTGAGATTTGATAAAATCATAGGTAGCTAGTTAGCGCGTACGGGTACCCCTAACATATAAGCCCCCTACAACTATAACGGGACTTATCTGGGAGGTGCGGCATTTTAAAATTCGCTGCCCACGTTTTTTGCTTGTCTTTACACTCAGTACCGACTGTGTAAAGAATAAGTAAAGTTTTTGTATAACGTTATAACATATGGCGGTTTCGGACGGTTTTTCACACGACTTGTGAACAACTCAGTATTAGCGCCTCAAATTATTCTTGAATTGTAGAAGGAGGAATGCTCTAATTACCAATTTTTTGTTTTTTGAATTTCGCATTAGTTCTCAAATGGGAGTGTAACGAGAGCGTAAAGATCTGTGGGTGAAAAATGACATTTTGGTCAAGTTTTTGACTTGTTTGTCTGTCAACAACTCCGGTTGTGAGTCCCAAGAAATTTTTTTGATAGAAATGTACTACGGCTTAAGAGCTACTTTCTGCTTACAAGCAAACTTTTGTACATTCAATATGGAGTTAGATCTAGGGTTTTAAACTTAACACTCTAGAGGGATGGTGTGAAAACAAATTGTGTCTAAGATTTCTCTGCCAACTTTTCCGCTTATAAGTCGGGATTAATTAAAACTAAAGTGAAATGAAGTAGCTTCTAAGGGCTACACGTTGCAGCGAACCGCGTTTAAAAAACGCAATATCGAGTTATTTATGGGGTGTAAAGTTCGAAATCAGGGGTGTAAAATGAGCGAAAAACACGTTTTTCCTTATTTTGACTAGCAAAAATCTCAAATATTTTTTGCAGAAGCTTAATTTTTTATCAAAATGTTCCATGTAACGTCAGGATTACAAATCTCAGCGTTAGTGTCCTTTAAACCCAATATTTGCGTACAGTTTATGCTGAAAACCTTTGCTCTGTTTAAATGAGGTAAGATTGTCTTGCTTGAAAAAGATAATGCTGATGTTCAGAACAATGTTTTTATCCGCGTTCTTGGACTTCTGTCAGTATTGTGACATGTTACCGTATGTGTTTACTGGCTGATTTACTCAAATCATGCTTATTAAAAGGAGGGTATTAGCAAAGAGAAATGCTCCGATGGAACAAAAAACACGAATATACTTTGGATTGTGGATTATTAAGGATATAAAAGGAGGGCACTAAAAATAAGCTACTTATGTACTCGTATATGCCTAAAGTCGCAGAATCTGCTAAAAATCAGACTTTCTCTAAGCAACGCATAAATTCGAAGTATATTCTGCGGCCTCTGAAAAATGTGTAACCTTCTTTAAATAATTTTAAATGCTTCACATAAGAGTGTATAAACATAATCTAAAATGTATATTTTTTGTAAATTGCTTGCAAGTTGCAACGCTGACTTGCTTCGTATTGTGACTGATATAAAACTAACTGCAATTGTGCATAAAGGTTTTCAATTTTGTTATCAAGAGAATTATAGCAAGCAAACCTGATGTCAATTGATTAGTGCACACAATCGCTGCGGGCATGCAAACGTATCTACATGTAGTCTGTTTCACGCAAGCTTACGTGTTTCCTACTGCTTTAAACCAACAATTTCTTTGATTGTCTTGAATGCATCGATGTTTGCAATTTCATTCAATTGGCTTACAAAGTTGCTCCTACTTTTCTCCATCTACTTTTCCGTAGCTACTGCATAGCTAACTTGCTACTTTTTTAATCGTTTGTTAGTTCAATAGTTTATTTCAATCTGCAGGACGCAGAATATGCTTCGATTTTTTCCGTTGCTTAAAGAAAGTCTGACGTTTAGCACATTTTGCGGCTTCAGGCGTGTACATGGGTAGCTTGTTCCTAGTCCCCTCCTTTAACATCCTTAATAATCCATAATCCCAAGTATATTCGTCTTTTTTGTTCCATCGGAGCATTTTTCGTTGCTAGTACATGATATATTTACCGATCAAAAAATTAGGATCATCCTTCGAGCCTCAATAATAATCATAATGCAAATTTATCGCACATCTTCTCCGTACATGACCGACTGACAGCTGGGAATGTTGTGCTTTCTGAAGGCATATGGCGATCATCTGTCCTTTTTTGGCATTTGCCCGACGTAACCTTTCAAAATATCGCAACGCTCCGCCCCATCTTCTCATGAGCCAAATGGCGTGCGCTTGCACATCTGCTGCGTTTAAGAGCATTGTGGTATATAAAAATTGCTCAGATGGGTAAGTAATTAATTTCAAAAGAGACTAGTAAACTAATCAATAATCGATCTTCATCATGATTTGTAGAACGTAAAATTAAAAATTTAACAAACAAAACATGTTTAAATTATTGATGATCTTTTAGAGAGAGAATCAGACGGTGAGATGCTTATAAGATTTTTTCCCTGTTGAAATACCTATGTGTGTACATGTGTATCTGCCACTTTAGTAAACACATAAATTAAGGTGAATTGGTAGCGCGTTTATAAATTACAATTCGATAAATTTGCACCTATTCTAAGTTCGATATTTAGAGGTCGATTTCTGAGGAATAAAAGTCATTATTTCATACAATCTGTTCAACTTCAGTGTGTTTGTTGACTTCAAATTTACTGTTAAATTAAAAAACATGATATACTCATACATGTAATAGGGGGGTGGGGAGATCCCTCACCCAAAGTCGGAGGTCCTCCCCTCCCCATCTACCCTTTGAGCCAGACAATTTATGACCCCCCTCCCGATTTGTGGAAAAAATCTAATTTTTTGGCCGTTTTTAGGCGTTTTTTGGTCGTTTTTGACCACAAATTGGAGGTCACTTACCCCCCATCCCCTTAAAATGGCCGGGACTCTCCCAAATTTCTAGCCGTTACATGTATGGATGTACATAATATTAAAAGATTTGAGTGTATATATCAAGCTGATTCCAAATGAAGGTTCTTGAATATCTTTTGAAAAATGAGCTTGCTAAGCGAGAGTTGTAAACTAAGAGGAACTTAAAGTTTAAACCTATTTTTTCTTGAATATCGGTTCCTGTGGACAAAACGTAGAACAAAAGATATTAAGCCTGATTTATACTCCACGCGGCGAGCGAAGCGGCGAGAAATTGCCGCAACGGCCGCCGCAGAAATTTCGCGCAAACCCATTTATACTTCGGGCTGCGGCGCGGCAGCCGGCGAATTATTCGCCGCCGCAATTTGATTTATACTTCACGCAGCCGCCGCGCCGCGGACTGATTCGCAAAAGTCTAGATTTTTTCGCCGCTTTCCAATTTATACTTCTGCCGCGCCGCAAGGAGTCAAAATTGTTATTTTTAGCTTTTTCGGCCATTTTTTTCGCCGCGCCGCAAAAGTCACAAAGCCCATTGCTCTTGCGAATGCTAATGAGGTTTCGAGCCGAGTGTCGACATCGAATCATTTTGAATTTTAATGAGGTATCGATTTACGCAATATTCTGCGGCAGTTCGCAAGAAGTATAAACGCATTGCGCGAAGCGGCTGCGAAGGGGCGGTGAGGCGCCACCTTGTCGCTGGTTTTTTTGTCCACGCGGCGAGCTCGCCGCGTGAAGTATAAATGCACAACGCGGCGCGGCAAGCGGATTTTGCCGCAGAATATTCGCGCAGGGTCGACTAATTTTTGGGCATACTGTGGCCGCAAAACCCCTTTGCGGCGCGGTTCGCGTGAAGTATAAATCAGGCTTTAGTCCTCTTAACCTGGCACGAAGCTGGTCTTCTGAATTTATGGGGGACTAAAATTTTGAAGTCGGATATCTCAACAACTACATGCAGATAGACAAAAATAAAGGTGTTTTTGAGAGTTTCTCAGCGAGCTCTACATACTCGTATGACAGAAAAATTTCGAAAATTCGTAAAAAATATTTCGATTTTGCTTATCTTCAAAAATCAAAAATCGTATCCTATAAAATGGCCACATAAATAATTTCTCAACATTAAATACAAGCTCGACCCTGCTGAAAAATTGTTTAACTTGTTTTATACTCAACTCAGGTAGATTGCAAACAAAATTAACATGGAAAATAAATAATTCTGCATGAAGCGTCAGAAAATTTTGACTTACGAGTATATCTTCATGGTATACACAGATTTGGGCTGTTTGAAAGGCAAAAATTATGCAGCAAAGAATAAATTCGGCGCAAAGCGTCGAAAATTTTGGGCCTATCAGCTCAGCGCTTCGATAATTTTCAATTTTCCTTTGGGGGACCCTTGTAAAAACATGTACTCGTACTTTCAAAATTTTGGGGGCACTAGTCCCCCTATCCCCCCATAGCTACGTGCTTGCTCTTGACCGTCCCGAATCAACGCCTATTTCTACAAAATACTGTTTGAAACCTGGAGAATCCCGATTTTCTGATTTCCAGATTCTCTTTTCTTTTCCACTTTATAGCATAGAATAGAATGTCATTTAATGCGCCGTGCGCATCTTTTGCACATGTGCATATATGTAAATGCTGAATGCATATGCCTATAAAATTGCTGGATATTATTTTAATGAAGTACATTCATTAGAGGAAAACTGTTTTTATAAAGTGAACACTATAACTATCCTTTTGGACTGAAATATTTCAGCTTTTTCGGGAAAACACGTGTTCATAATTTCATAAACTGTTCTGACAGACTTTCAGATAATGTAAATAGAACATGACTGCACATAGGCGTGTGGGTCTGCTGGACCCCCTCCTTAAAATCGATAGACACTACCAGAATGGTAATTTCGGTGCTATTTTTGACAATTTTGCCCCATCGGAACCCCCTCCCCCCACGGATTTGGTTGCTGCCCATGTATGGACATGACCTCAATAAAGCATAAAGATAGGCTTCTTGAACACCGCTCATTTACTAATCCATCTCAGTAATTTTACATGTGCATTGAACTCCAGAACGATATCCTGATAGTTTCACTTATACAAGCAAACTGCAACCAGTCGTTTTTAAATCATGTGCAACTAAGAATCGCGGGGACGAATAGCAACAGTCGAGAAGCAGGAACGAAGGTAGTATGGAGATGGACGAAGGACAGAGACAATTGTACAATCGGAAAGCGGAGAATCGAATTGATGAGAACAGCATCGGAAATCCAAATAATCTCGAGGTCATTTTGGAGGCAAAACATAGAACCTCGGAAGCGTTTCGAAAATCTTTAAGAAATTTATGTGCTCATAATGGAACATGAGCTATACCTCACTTGTTTTCCACTTAGGCAGATTTTTGGCTCCCTCTTAAAGGAATCTTCAAATAATTTCGCATTTAAATCGACTTTAAAATCACTAATTGAACAAGGAAAGCAAACAGAGGCGCTTGTGAATAATTGCATTCTACCGCATAAAATGCAAGCACATCATCAATGCAATAGTTGCACAAAAAAATGTAGAGGAGATGGACGGAAGTGTGTCGCAGTATATATAAATTAGTGAATTCGAAACAGAGATATGCATAACATTAAGGTAATGACAGTGTGCTTTTTAACTCTCCGAATGCGATTACTTTTAAATTCGTCTCTAGTCTAAACTTGCAGTATTAAACGGAAATGGGCGTATCAGAAAAAACTAGGAATGATCAATGGTTGCAAATACGCTGAATTGTAAATGAAGATGAGTAGGAAGGTAAACCTTTTCGCGGTGACCAGACTCATAGGAATGCAAATCACTGTCTCACGTCATTATGTTGTTACCGGGATACGGATAAGTCGCCCCCCCCACATTTCGCCCCCACACAACTCGCTCCCCACAACTCGCCCCCAAGTACAACTCGCCCCCACACAACTCGCCACTCCACAACTCGCCCCCACACAACTCGCCCCCGACAAACTCGCCCCCTCACAACTCGCCCCCCACAACTCGCCCCCCACAACTCGCCCCCGCACAGTTCGCCCCCGACAGATGACTCTTGGAATTTGAAGCCAAAGATTTGCGATTTCGAACGCAGATAAGCAGTAAGCACAGTAGGTACCTACCTACGTTAAATGTCTTTTTCTATGATTTTATGATTGCACAGTTATAAAACAGGCTATAGCGAATCTTCAAGCCCAATAAGTGATATTGCCCCGTTTCCGCCCGAGTGTTATGCAGCCAGAGGACAAAATCGCCATTACAGTGGTACAAGCACGTAATAAGTACCGTGTTCAGTGACATTAGTACCTACATACAATGTGTAGTTACTTGATCGGCAGATACAAAAAAAGCGTAACCAATTTTTTATCCCTCGGACTCGGGTGTTTGGCGAAAATGAATTTTAAATTAGGCTTGCTGACCTTTTTCAAGCGCAAAAATGCATGCTATTGCCCCATTCCCGCTCATGTGTTTTGCATCAGCCATAAGACAAAATCGCAATCACGGCAGTACAAGCACGTAATCTACATTTTTCGAGCAAGCTCGACACGCATAATCTCAGGTCCAGATACGCACATTCTCACGTGCGTAAACGTCCATGTCAAAATTTCTGGACTTTTTTCACATCCTGTGTGGCCGTATAAAAAGACAGTAACGCATACAGAATTCCTTTTTCGTACCACGCGACAGTGAAACATTGTTTTCTTGTTCCAGTTTTAAAATCAGGCAGCTTAAAGGCATAGTAATTTTAATTTCTTATTTTTTTCATTCCCACTTGGCTGTCAGGTTATGGGGCAAGGAAAGTAATGGATTACTGTTGAATATATACACTGGCAGGGGTCGAACTGATTTGTCAATCAGAAACGGGTTGGGGGCGAGTATGTGGGGGGAGGCGAGTTGTGGGGAGCGAGTTGTGTGAGGGGCGAGTTGTGTGAGGGGCGAGTTGTGGGGGGCGGAGTTGTGTGAGGGGCGAGTTGTGCGGGGGCGAGATTGTGTGGGGGCGAGTTGTGAGGGGGCGAATTGTGGGGGGGGCGAATTATCCGCAAACCGTTGTTACCTCATCAGCTTCATTGAAGAATTACTGTGGGACCATGAAAATATGTCGAGTAACGTAAATCTTCGCGCTGTTTTTATGTTTCTCGCTGTATTTTCGCAATAATACACGATAAAATTGCTTAACACTAACGAATTGTTTATCCCAGGATTATTTCTCAGGACATTTCAATTTTGTGCGAAACTTTTTAAGCACAAGTCAGATTCAATCGGACTTCTCATATTACTTTTGGACTCGCAGTTACGACCAGGCATGTACGTGGGGGACTGAGGGAACTAGAACCCCAGAATGGAAAAATGGAAAATTTTCTCTGGAAAATGAGGCAAAATGAAGACCAGAGGTGGATAAAAATTGAAAATTTTCTTCAAGCGTCCATTCAATTAACCAGAAGGTGAGTGATAACGTACTTTTAACGCTATTTTACCGTTTTTAACGGTTTTTGAGGTCATTTTAGCCCATGAAAGCGTAATTTCGGACCCCCTCCCCAGATCGGTCACTCTGTGCATCTATGGTTACGACCAGACATGCAAGTGGGGGTTTGGGGTCCTACCTAATTCCCCAGATTAGAAAAATGGAAAATTTTAAGTTAAAAACGAGACAAAATGAAGGCCAAAAACGGATAAAAATTGAGAAGTTTCTTCAAAAGTGGTTCAACTTGACCAGAAACTGTGTAACAATGTAGTTTTAACGCGTTATAGTGCTTATACCAGTTTTTGTGGTAATTTTGGCCCAAAAAGCTCAATTTTGACCCCCGCAGACCGGCTGTTCTCCCTCCAAATCGATCATGCTGTGCATCTAAGCTTACGACGATTCACTTACATCACACGCACACACTCATACACACACACATACATACATACACACACACACACACACACACACACACACACACACATCTACATGCATATAAAAGTTTGGAAACTGATGTTTCAATCTAAGTTTCTTCTACGAAAAATAACTATTTATGCATAAATATAGTTACTAATTGTAATTGACTTGTATAATGTACGTCACTCAGGTATACTACGCGCAATTTTTACTCACAACAAGTCGACAGTTTACACGATGATTACGAATGTATTCACAAACAAAATGTTCACTCCTCCTAATATAACTCACGTTTGACTTTATATGTAATTTATAATTTCAAATTGTTTCACAATGACATCGTATTTCATATTCATATATTTTTTCACTCTCATTTGTCTCATTTTTACTTTCGAAATTATTGTGGATAAGCAATAGCGCATGGATAACTCGAAACCAAACTTGAATTATACTAATTTGACTTGAATTTCTAGTTGTACGAATTTCGTGGCATGAATATTATTTTATAATCATGAACGCGTTTGAAACACTACCGAACTTCCGATGCAATGGATTCAGATAAACAAATCACATAAAAGCAAATTGACTTATTTGACAGGGACTCGCTATCATACATGGGCAGCAGCCTACTTCTGTGGAAGGTCAAATGGGGCAAATTGTCAAAAATGGCACCAAACAATAAATTCGGGAGAGTTTCATCGCTTTTTGAAAGTTTTTCGGATTCTGAGTGAGGGGCATAGTTTCCAAAGGTCAAGAGTTCAGGTAGGTGTAATCCTCAAATTTGGGACCACTTAATTTAGAGTAGCCCTTTTTGCAGGTCAAATATGAAAAATGGCTAAAACATCGAACATAACATGTCTTAAAGAGAAAACCAGGATTTTAAAGTACTATCTATTTAAATCTGACTTGTTTTGTCACTCTTGTAAGTAAAAAATATAAAAATTCATCGAAAACCTTGACTTTTCAGATCATTTTAACTTTATTCTAGGTAGTTTACTGGTAAACAAAACAGAAATGTACCGCGCTAAAAATTTTTAACATCTTTGCTGCTTTTTACCCAAAAATCATGCAGAAAATGTTTGATAGCTGAAAATCGCCTGACATTGATTCAAGCTTCGGATCCTAAGGAGGGTGGGGGGTTTCCCCCTCACCCTTCCCCTATGGGAGTATGTGGTGGGGGTGTAAACCCCCACGCTAATGTGTCCTCGCTATAGTGTATAGAAAGAAGCAAGATGAAAAAGAGTACTGAACGTGCTTCTATTCACAAATGCTAAATTTTTAGGAGAGAGCAGTTCTTGTTGCACGTTTTTAAACTATCCCGTTGAATTAGAAACATTAAATAATTTTTAAACATATGCAATATATATTCTATATCAGAAAAGTTTACGAAAAAACAGACGTCGAGAACAGTTTAAAAAAGTGTTGATGCGAAATAACTAATTCACGAGACAGCCTTATTTGTTAAAGAATAGTTGGACTATCGCGCCCAAAAAAGACAGAAGTTACGCCAAGCAAGATGCACTGATTTTCGATCATGCTTACCTGGCTTAACGTAGTCCACCTCTCAATGGGTGAAAAGCGCTTATTTGAACAGCAGCTAATCACGGAAAACGGAAACCGATTCGAGGCTACCGTAGAATGAATTCATACTTATAACGCTTGCATGTTGATATCCGAATATGAAAAGGAAATTTGCCTATTCGATACAAGTTGAATCATAATCTTTTTCCATCCGTACCTATTTCACCTGGCATTTAAATAAATATACCCACTGGTATAAAAAGGTATATAGTTAGGTAGGTGGTACCCAACCCACATAAATATAGAGGTACATAATATGTACCCCTATATTACTTAACTTATATATTATATAAGTTAAGTAGCTACCAATATAACAAATTAACGTTAGGCATATAGCTGACCTTCTGAATTTGAGGATAACAAGTGCAATATCTCGATGTCATCAAAACAAAGGAAAAATAACGGTATTTCTACCGTTCCTTGGCGAGTTCTGTGATGGAGAATAAAAATTACACAGTCTGAAAAAATTCGCCTCATTTCTGAATTGCATTAACGAGATATATCATAGAAATTCAGTCGTTAAAGACTTTTAATCATTTCATTCATGACTCAGAAAAAAGTTTTTAACTCTCGTCTATATTACTCGATTCCGGTAGGTACATTTTGTAAAGAAAAGCGATGCCTAGAGAAAATTTATAATTCAGCAGACTGCTAGAAAACGATTACTTATAAACCAACACCACGCCTTACCCCAAGTTAGGATGTTCAAAAAGACAAAAATTATACATTAAAAACAATTAATCTGGTGCAAGCCGAAAAATGTCGGTATCATTCAGCTCAAAAATCAGCTATAAACCTATTCTGGTGATCTTCCAGATTCACTTCAAGATTTCTTAGCCTTGTCCAATTCTTACAAAGAAATACTCATACTTTTGAACTTTTGAGGGAAGACTGGTCCCCAGTCCCACTGAGCTATGTGCCCGCTTGACGTAAGACCTTTCAACAGTTGCCAAGCAAAGTGTACGAAATCAAGTTCATTTGAATAGGATGTTAAGGCGATTTATAAATTTAAATTGTTCGATGTAATTGATTATTGTTATAATTTTGTTCGAATAGTTTTGTGTATGTACATATGAATAGGTGGTATCTATAAAATGAAGTTGGAAATCTCCGGAATTTTTTTCAAATTTTTCATTTATCATCGTAAGCTTGCCTAGAAACGCTCAATGATGCCTTGATTTTTGACTCTCCTACTGGTCCTCCAGATATCTAACTTTCTGCCCCTCGAAATAAAATCTAGGCTACGGGCCTGCTGATAGGCACATATAAATTTCTTCATCAGGTCTATTAAAATATTTCCAGTTCGATTTTCTCTCGTCAGAAAAATAAAAAGAATCTAGTCGATTGAAGAAATTATTCGAAGATTGAGAACCCCGCAATGAAAACAGCTACGGTGGTAAAGAGTCAGCGTAATGGGCTGGGCATGTTTGATAGAGGGCTTTATTAAACCAAAAATAGTTACGTTCTTCATAAAAAGGGTAAAACAACAAGAATAATTCAGTTTAAATGTTGTCCCCAGTTATAACTTATTTGCCAGTGAAGCGTTACTTTTTCTCCTCATAGGAGGCACCCATAGGCATGCCTTCTTAGGGCCTTAGTTGCAAGCAGGAGGATCACCATAGCCATACATGTAATAGGGGAGGGGTGGGGAGATCCCTCACCCAAAGTCAAAAATTTTTTGGCCGTTTTCGGCCGAAAATTGGAGGTCATTTAACCCCCCCCCTCCCCAATTTCTAACCGTTACATGTATGAACATAGCACAACGATTTAGCTTGACTCTGAAATAAGCGTGCAAAACAGGTGCGGTTAAAGCTACAAGGACAAACTCGAGATTCAATGGGGACAACCTATGCTAATTTTATCGCGAGCAAATAGATAGTGCAGCGACTTGATGAGAAAACGTCGATAAAAAAGCTTTACCTTCGAAAATTTTAAGACTCAAGCATTACCTATAGTACTTGCGCTTCGTTGCACGCAGAATCAGCAATATTTGCAAGTTTTTTTATATATATTTGTATATTTGTATATTATTTATTTTCAATATTTGCAAACTGTTTCGCCTGAATGTTGAGCAAAGAGATCGTCGAAGGACATAAAACTCGTAGCAAATAATATCAAACAATCACCCTTTATTTGATAAACGCATAAACCACATTAAGCTAATAATAGTGACGGTAACTTTTTGCTTAGTTATATGTAGAAAATAAGAGTCAAATCATTCGCATACGAATACAGTAAACTAATAATTTGCGAAATAATCACATCTAACTTCCTATATTATTTGACACTTGGCTTTCAGATCCGTGTATCATGTGCATATGTTCACGATATTTCTTCATACAGTCGGCCGCAGCATCTCTTTGGCATGACTCTGTATATGCCAGTTTGTACAATACCTGAATGAAAGATTTTGTTAAATCGAATAATAAATTTTTTAAACTTTTATTTTTAATTAGTTATACGCTACGTATGTACCTACGTACAACATATTTAGCAGCTAGCATAATTTTTGTCCGTTTTAATCGTTGCCCTATTCTACATTCAAGCCAAAAAGTGCCAAGTCAATAGTTCTGAACTTGCTTGCATGAATTATTCATAGTTTTTTAAATTTTATATAGATATTCCTTTTAATTAAGCATTGCATCTCATTTTTGCTAATTCAGAATTGAGAAAATCATTTCGTACTTATTTCTTGAAAAGATACATATGTAAACACAGCACAAATTTTGAAACGTAAGATAATGCGCGGAAAGATACAAAAATTGCATCTCTTCGTCATAAAAGCGCGACCCAAACACATTTTCTACAAAAAATTTTTTTTGGAAAAAATTCAAATTTTACGATCGTACATGGATAGAGAAAGCTAAAAAACGTCGAGAAATGCGACTTTTGAGAACTATTCCGAAAACTTTTTGAGAGATAAATCAATTTATGTTCGGTCTGCCCCCTCTCCTCTCAGGCGAATCCTGGATACGGCCTGAATATAAAATTTAATATATGTGTAATATCTAACTGGATCACAGAAGGGAAACGCTATGCAATATGATGTTAGTGTTACTCGACGAATCTTCGAATTGAGCTATAAGTGAGTACATGGTTGGACTATTGCTTTTAGCAAGCGCACAAAATTCTTAAATTTATCGTCAGAAAAAACACAAAATAAAAAAACCTTGAATGCCAAACATCATGCGTAAATCTCTAAAAGATTTCCCAGATTTGCCTTGACTGGGCAATGCTCTGAATAACAATTACTTGCACAACAAAGACTGCGCGTTTTCCAGGAAAATATTATTTGATCCTGTAACACAACTAGTCTTCTCTGAAGAACACAAAACAACTCAAAATTTTGGTAGGGGTCCCCAGCCATTTTTACGAAGGGGGATGACCTCCAGTTTTGGCCAAAAACGGCTAAAAAACGCCTAAAAACGGCCAGAAAATTAGATTTCTTCCAAATCGGGGGGTGGAAGCGGGGCCAAAATTTTTCTGACTTCGGGATGATGGTAAGGCAGCCAACTTTGAGTGGGGATCCCCATCCTCCCTCTTGCATGTATGATCGAAACTATACCCGTATACATTTACTGAAAACGTGTGTGGTAAAAAAAGCTCGGTGCTGAGTCAAACGCAAGTCGAAATTAAAGATCGTTACCAAGAGCATTTTTGGAATAAAAAATAATTAAAATCTTTAATTAATAAAAAAATTATCAGTAAAATACAAGTGGCTAATACATATGAAAATTAATTATGAATAATGAATGAAAATTAAAATTTTTTTGCCAGATTGAAATTCGAAAACTTACCAAAAATACCAGGCAATGTAGGAAAATCAGGTAAAAGAAGAAGATCGCACGCGCCATTCCGCTGCTCATAATCAAACGAGTTATAATAGGATAAGTAATAAACGGCTAATCTAATGTGTAATACAAACAGTAACAAATAATCATAGCGTCATTAAAAAAATATAACTTATAAACACTTTTTGTAGAATAAGACTCACTATATTCAGGGTAGCTTTGTCATGAGTCCTCAAAGCCATATATCGTCTTTGGGATTCCTGAAATCAATCGATCAAACCACATAAATACAGGTAACTTTGACTCAATTTTTTTGCGTAGAAGTCTTCTACGTGTGCAAGGATCTGCAGACCATAAACGAGAAAACACTGAAAGAACCCAGCATACGTGGGCAGCAAGAAAATTCTGGGGGGGGTGCAAGATTTTTCAAAGGTCAAAAATTTGCCTTAAAAATGGTGGTATGGCGAAAAAAGACCATTTTTCGACGTTTCTCATCGAGCACTATCCATTGGCATCAAAAAATTGCGAAAAACTAAAAAAAAATTTTAAAAATTGAATTCTGAGGGGGGGTATTTTGATTTCTGGGGGGTATTTTGGTTTCTCGGGGGTGCATACCCCCAAACCCCCATGCCCAGGTGTGGTCCCCAGCAATTTTTAGGGGTGAGAAAGGTAAATGACCTCCGATTTTTGGCCAAAAATAGTAAAAAAGCACCTAAAAATGGTGAAAAAACGCAATTTTTTCCCAAAAATCGGTGGAGGGTATTAAACTTTCAGACTTTCGGGGGATGGGGAGACGATTAACTTTGAGTGGGGGATCGCCCCATCCACCGTCACATGTCTGCTGTAGAGCCTTTTACGCTACTGAATAGTTCACATCTTTACGGTTTTTAAGTAATCGAGGACACGTGGCACTAAAACTCGTAAGATTTAGCAGAGGTTTGTTATGAAGACTGCAACCGCGTGATTGGAAATAAATAAACTGCCTAAGAAATTTGGAGAGAAGCACCGCAAATTTTGGAGCATTGGCACGCATTGAACTGAATAATATTTGCAGTTTTTTTTACAAAAAAATGTGTGAGATGTCATGTCTGATATATTTTGCTTATGTCTCCCATGGGTGTGCAATACATTAAGATAGCCCCATCTTTGTCTCGACAAAATTAAGAGATGGTACTCCAGCTCAATACGGCTTTATCTACTCATTTAATTGTGACAAAAATGGAAAAAAATATTTTTAAACACATCCAGGCGATGAGCTTTTCAGTCGATTTATAAAAGATGCAACGTGTGCATTTCCAGCTGAAATTCTAGAAGCATAAATCAAGGCTCATTCAAAACTCATGCCATTATTGGCCAATGACAAATATTTCAGCGGACAGACTTTAATTAGCGCAATATACGTTCATCAGGGTTAGCGTACTGCGCATTAAGAGCACAGATGCACAGCATAGCCGTTCTGGGGGGGGCAGCCGGTCTGGAGGAGTCAGAAGTTGTGGTTTTTGGGTCGAAATTGCATCAAAAAATGGTGTAAGCGCTGAAATAGTGTTAAATCTACATTATTATACAGTTTCTGGTTAATTTGAAGTACTTCCGAAGAAAATCTCCCATTTCCATCCGTTTTTGGCCTTTACTTTGCATCATTTTTTCTGGAACATTCCCCATTTCCCCATTCTGGGGGTAGAAGACCAGACATGCATGTGGGGGGTTGGGGGAGTCCTGATCAAGGGACGACCGGGCGCCCGGTCCCGGTCCCGGCCGGGCCTAGTGGGTCCGGTCCCGGTCCCGGCAAAAAAGGGCCGGGCCTCGGCCGGCCACTTGTGTGATTATTTGGAAATGTTCTTGAATTAACTTCTCTGCAGCTTTTAACCAGTTTGCCGAGCTTTTATGAAATTAGCGCCAGACAGAGATCTTAATTTTCTTTTCGCGGTATTACATTTGACATGCTTCAAAAATCTCTTAACAAAAATTTATTGAGATTAAACGTAGATCAGCATAAAGTCGAAAATTGCATCAATTCCGACCTAGCATTTTATGTATAAATGAGCAATAAATGCAGAAACAATATATAAATTAAAATGTGAAAAATTTTGATATTTAAATGGAATCCTCAACAAGGTTTATATACATTTTGGACAAGAAGTATTACATTTACATTAAAGCAATTATTACAGCATTTTCAGGAAATATCTCGCAAGAAATAAAATTTTTCGAAAACATTCTTTGCTGCATACTTCAGCAATCACAGTTGTTCTGGCAGAAAAATCGAAATAAATAGCGTTTATTCGATCATTTTCCATAAAGATCATAAATTTAAGAATGAACTAGAATTAGTTATAGGAAAACAATAGGAAAATAGAATAGTAGGTTTTTTGAACAAGACTAAGATTATGAAGTTCAATGCCTAGACAGATTCTAGACATCACTTTTGCGCAATTTACAGAAAAAGGTTTAGTGACAAACTTAAAAGCTTCAGTATTTCTTGGAATATGCAGCAAGAATTCAAAAAATAATTAAAATTTTGTGTAATATGTTGTAGAAACTGTCAACCAGCTTCATGCAAGCAGTTGGAATAATACAAAAGTTCCGGTATTCTCAAATCTCACCAATTTCTATTTAACGTGCTTTATAACAATCAGCCTCGTCGGTTTTTCGTACTTCATCTAAAGTCTATACTCTACTCTATGTGACTTATAAGGAATCTGACACAGTGAACATAAAAATATCCGAGAAATGAATTGAATGAGTGTAAATTATAAAGTGAAATGCGTAGAAAGACCTACCTTACTGCTATAAAAGACTTCCTTAATCAAAATATAATCTTTTGTATACTTTTAAGAAAAGTAGCTAAATATAAGTATCTTACTGAAATAAATGTAACATTGGAACACATATTAATAATGAAGGATAAATGTCGCAGACATGTAAAAAAACAATGATTTTGGACAGCAACATGAAAAATCAGTTGTATTTCAAGCTGCTTAGAACGATTTTTCTACTAAACTACTAATTAGAAAGTATTTAAAACTACTTTAATGGTAATGCGATCTTAAATATACTAAATATACTATTTTGCTATTAGAATCTGCAGTCAATTAGTAGGCTGGTTGAAAGATATGCACATTGTAAATACATTTGTACATTGTATACGCACACTTAGCATACGATGACGTACAAACACATACCTTAACCTACATAGTATAACATACATTGAGGCCCGGTCCCGGTATCTAGAGTCTAGTCCCAGTCCCAATGCCGGCCAAATTTTGGACCCGGTCGTTCACTGGACCTGACCCTCAGAATGGAAAAATGGATAATTTTGTGGAGAAAATGAGGCAAAATGAAATCAAAAAACGAATGGAAATGGAAAGTTTTTCTCAAAAGTGTTTCAAATTGACCAGAAACTGTGTAATAACTTAGTTTTAACGCTATTTTGGCGCTTATAGCAATTTTTGAGGTAATTTTGACCCAAAAAAGCTCAATTTTCGAGACCCTCCAGATCGGCCATGCTGTGCACATATGGTCTAAATTCCCAAACTCTCCATGTGTATGTCTGATTAGGAATGTCAGGGGATAATCTAATTTCTAAATTTACGTAAAAACATTACATCAAACTGTGGTTTACATTGATACAAATCAAAAAAAATTTAAACGACGAAATAAACCGGAAGAGTGTTTCTGAATTAAGGTCCACTAACAGCGCATTATACTATTTAATGAGCCACTCTCGAAGTAGCAAGAAAACATTAAGCCACAAAAAATTACCGGGACTAAGATTAATTGATTCACGAAAGCTGATAAGAGCAGCAATATAATGCAGTTTCGAAACGACTGATCAAATTTGCAAAATAAAAAATATTTGTAAGATTCAATTTGAGGACTACATGCACAAGCAATAGAACCCACGAACTCTAAGGTCATGATACAAATATGCCTATCTATACGAAACAATAATAAGCTATGAGTGATTGAGAAACAACGACCAAGAATCGAAAAAACAGACAACGACTTACGATGACATTAAAATCCAAAGTCTTCTATAAAAGAATTTGATCTCATTGTCACATTGCGAGATAAGGTAATCACAGCAACATTTTAAAAGCTTTCTAATGCCACTTAGACGAGATAGAGCCAAAAAGTATTTATTCTTTATCTTCGGCTTAAGCCCAGACCGGCTTGCTTTAACAGTAATTATAGGAAAGAATTCCGTTTAATTTCTTAGCTCGCAGATCATCAGTTTTTCGCTTAGGAAGATCAGTTTTGCTAAAGTGTAACAATTAATTCACCTTCACTCCAAAACGTCGAAACGGATCTAACGATGCTTCGTAATCAGCTGAATACTTATTCATAACTTCATCACTTGATTTGGAAACCTGAAATATGTATCTAATGCAACATCTACGAAAATTTTATTCATAAAAAGCTTACATTTTCATTTTCGGATCGATAACCTTGCAGGAATTTGATTTTTTCATACAATTTGACATTATCCGACCGCAAGCGCTCTAACTGTTCGTTCAGCATAGCAGTATGCTGCTGATGATGCAAGTTTAACTGAAATATTCGATAATTCATGATTTCAATATGTTCAGTAAGAGTACAGTCGTTAAAGTCCAAACCATTGCGTCAATCACAACGAAAGAAAAAATAAAATTGTGTTCCATCAAAATATTTATAATAAGAAGTTTGAAATTGCTCTTAGCTACTTTCTATTCATATCACTGAAAGAAGCTGAATGATTCAAAGCCGATTTATGCAAAATAATGCAAGGTTCCCAGAAACATTAAGCTTTAGAAGCACCTACAAGTTATGTCGCAATAAATCGCAAAAAAGTCAATATCAAGCTAGGTATTATTAGAAATCTTGCAGAAGCTCAAAGCAATCAAGCTTAGTTAATTTTAATTCATACGAATGTGTATTTCTTAATTCTTCAAGTTCATGAACTTTTTGTCTCAGCCTCTCTCTTTGACTCGCAACGATCGGCAACAAGGATTCTGCTCTGCCAGACGAAATGGCGCACTTTGCTGAAAAATACGCGACAAATGTTTTGCGCAGTACAAATTAACAGGGCTCAGCAGTTCTGTGTCCAGAACTCTACGAGCTCCCGAGTAAGCTTCGTGATTTCAAGAGATTTAGCTTGCACGAACGACTCCTTCCTATAGGCGTACATTTTTGGATTTCATTTGGATTTCAGGAGCTACTAAGATCAAAGAGTTTAGGAATCACTTCTATGACTTCAGGAATTCAAACAACGTAAATTTACTTCAAGTTGCTGAAAGCATAATTAATCGAACAATCGCTTTCTACGTATATTCTTAAATTCTAATTTTTCTACTTTCTTGAACGTGGTCTTATGAGCATCTCTAGCTCAAAGCTGCGTAAATGACCTAGTCATTCACAATCTTACAGCAAGTAAAGCTTGTTCTTTAGGACTAAATTGAACATTTTATTCGAATTGTTTGCTCTGCAGATTCATCACTGATTCCAGAATTACAAGACTAATTAATTAAAAGCCCTAAAACCATCGACATTAGAAGAAATTTTCAAAATTCTCCATTCACTGAAATTATAAAAATTCGAATTAATTTACAAAACGAATTTTCGCGATTTTCAAGCAGTACCTGAACAATCATTTAATATAGCAAAATGCGAACCCTTAAAATCTATTACTCTAAAAGAATATTCATTTTAATATTTTGACAGGAACGCCTTACTTCGCTCGCTCGCATTGTCTACGACACTTGACAGTAGGTCCAAATTTGAAACATCCTGATTATGACCAACCTACAAAAAAGCATATGGTTTTGAAATTATGAGCCTTTTTCGGTGTTTTTCAACATGCTCTCATTGTTAAAGTTTTAAATTTTCTTCTTACCCAGCAAACGTGAATTTGTTACAATAAGACATGAATCCTCGAAATCTCTGAGGCTTTAGAGACGACCACTAATTTAGTGGTCAGATTATAAAAGAAATTACAGAACATGCACGATTTTTCTGGTAACATTGTGAATGATATTGTGTTAGGTTACACCTGAAGCAAAATGGAGGAACAATGCACAAAAGTCGCGAAACTCCGAAAATTTAGAGTTTTCCTGATGATAAAAATATAACAGTGTATAATTTCTTGCACTAATTTTTAAAATTTTTCTGACGGCTTAGCAGTGACAGCAGTTATCACTTACTGCTAATATGGTCCATTTTAACTACCTATATACCGAGTCAAATGACACAGTGCGCCGGAGAAATTGGTCAAGGGTGGCTAATGAAAAATAAGCATGAATATGCTTTTTCTTACTAACTGCATCCGCTAACAGAAAAGCGGTTGATTCATTTTGTTCGAAATAATTCTACCTTAAGACGAAAAAATATATAGGAAGAAAAAGTTTTTCGCGTGGAAGGCAATAAAAACGGAATGAGTAAAAATAGGACACGTACACTATCCTCATTTGGGGGTACGATGGCGGTCATAGAAGCACAGAGCCGGTCCGAGGATTAACCAGATCTTGTTCAGCAAAAATAACCTCAAAAACTGGCATATGCTAAAATAGCGCTTAATCTATTCATCCAATTTACAGTCAGACTTTTGCAAATGAATTTTTAATTATTCACCCGTTTTTGGCTTTCATTTTGCCATATTTCTCCCCAGAAAATTTTATATTTCCTATTCTGAGGGTCTACACGATCCCAGACTCCCACGTGCATGTCTGGCGACGATCCTTTACTTAAATCCCTCTAAGTTAAGGTAGGACTTTGTATTCAATCATTTTACCTCAGTATCCGGCAGATGAAGCATTTGCACATTGACCAAATCTTGCTCCAAGTTGGTAATAAGGCGAACCTGCTGTTCATTGCTGATAGTAAGGCAATGACATTCGTTCTTAAGACGCTCAAACTCAGCTGCAGTAAAAATTAAAACACGAACTCCAAGTAACAAAAATGCATCTTTACTTGAATCACTTGCCTAGGCAAAGTACGTAAATACATAGCAGTATATTCATGAAGAATTGTGGACGAAGGGGTTTGAGCTCCATGTAAATGCAAACACCTCCAAAAATGATTTAGAGTAAGTACCAGAGTTCTTATTTTACATTGTTTTTCGTTTTTTTGCGATTATTGTTTACGCCAAAAGTGTAGGCACATATCGTCAATTTTTGAATTTTTATTCTTAATCTTGACATATTTTCGAGCATAAAGGTAAATACGCAATCTAGAAAAGTATTTTTATTTTAACTGAAGAGGACGCGATCAGTAAGCACACACGCATATTTTCAATAAAAACTGTATCGTCGCTTATTTAAAAATGAATCTAAAAAATCGTCAACGTTTAATTTACACGGTCAAGACACGATTCAGCATAATAATCAAAATGCGGTAGGTAAACAAATGACAGAATAATAAGTCAGCTGTTCATTGTTCCGGACAAGACACTTGTTCGATTTGAATTGCAACCAGACGGGCTTTTCAGGGGTTGGATCCTCCCCTCGATTGCCGTTGAGGCTGACCCCCGTGAAATGCTACCGAACCCCCAAAATTTTTGATTATATGAAAAAACCTTTATAAATGTGCTGTTTTAGTCCAGTTAGCGATTTTTAACCTTCAAAGGAAAGTTTTTATAGCGTTGGCAAAAACTCATTTGTGACTATACTTTCTTAAATTCACTAAAATTTTAGAGTTATCGTTTTAATGCTCCAGAAAGAAGGAGCATCGTCAGAAACGTTAAAACATAGTTTATGACGCGTGCCAATCGTTTAAGTAAAAAATAAACTTTTGAAAATGCTTCGGAGCTGACCCCTATCATTCCCATGATGTACATCTAAGCCTGCAACCATTCAAAAAGATGTGTAAGCATATAAAATCAAATAAAATTCATTATTCTTACTATCTGTTTTATACTGTTTCATCAAGAACAATCTTGCTCTTTTCCCAAAAAGCAGGACGAATAATAGAAACTTTCAGCGGCGAAGTGCATTAGAAAAACGTGTATAAACGGTAGAAAACTATAAAATTGATAAAGCGACAACATCGAATTGTCTTTGGCAACACGAGCGGCAAACATACGGGGCGCGTCATCAGGAACACATTCATTGTATAATATGTAAGTAATCGTATTAGATTAGAAGCATACCTGCAACGGCTCGAAAATCTGGATGGGAGGTCCTGGCCATTTTTTTCAGGGAAGGTGGGGGGGGGGTGAATGACTTACAATTTCTAGCCAAAAACAATCAAAAAATTCAATTTTTTCCCCGAAAATCAGGGGGGGCGGGGGTAAAAAAATATTCTGGCTCCGTGTGTGATGGGGAACAATCAACTCCGGGTGGGGGATCCCCATCCTTCTATTAAATGCATGGTTGGTGGGTCGAGATTAAAATTCCCAATCGGCGCCTTCGCCGTTGAGCACGTGCGATTCGATGCGATCCATGGCCGCCCTTCTGTCCTCCTCGGCGTCCCACGATTCGCCAGCCGATCCGATGCCGGATTGCAATCGATCGATCAGGGCCGTACGCGATTTGTTATTTTCGCCCGAGTCATCGTCAAAGCTACTAATGCGATCCGCGCTAGCGCCGACTTTACGCGAAGCGGCGCTAGTGACGTCATCGCGCGCTCTATTGACGTCATCGCAAGCTTTAGTGACGTCATCGCGCGTTTGCTGCGAAACTGAGTCGTCATTGGTGACCAGTTGAGTCCTAACTTCGCCGTTTATACTCTTAGGACTCGAAGGTACGACCGAATGACTAGCATTCGTTACAGGATCCGCCGCCTGGTGCAAAGTTTCCTGATGTCCCTGCAGCACGAGCAGCAAATCGTTCAGATCGGATTCGATAGAAGAAACGCCGTCTGTTACGTCAACGCCGATGATAGGCTCGTCGGGCGAAAGCTTAGACCCCTTCGACGACAAATTGCACGCGCGCAACTGCGACCTAAAAATACCAGCGGCACCGCCGCCACCGCGTCGCATCTGCGCCTTGATGCGCATACGTTTGTTATGGAACCAATTGTAAATAGTGCGCATATTGACTTTGAGTTGCTTGGCCAAATCAAGAACGAAATGCGGATTTGGGTACGGATTGAGGTCGTAGGCGTTGCGCAGAGTATCGCGTTGCTCGTCGCTTAGAAACAGCCGCGGCTTTTTGGCCGAAGAGGCGGCGAACGAGCCGGCCGAATCTCCATTTACAACGTTATTGGCGGCATTTTTGGACAAATGGCCGCCGCTCGGCGGGCTGAATGGGCGTTTGACGCGCCGAACGCGGGCAGCCGCCGATTTAAGATTAAGAGCCGATTGGGCCGTGGCGTTCTTTAGCAAAGTTTCGATTCGGGCGTCTAATCCGGGCGTCGAGGCGGTGAAAGCGGCCGAAGGCCGGCATAATGCGTCAAAAAACAAAATATCAAGCGTATTAAAGCGTGAAATTATACTTCCTTTATTATTTGTGCCAATCGTCTTATGTTTTTTTTGTTCCAAAACAACAAATCAAATAAACGCTTTATTTCACTTATGAGTTAATCAGGTACACGCAGTAATACTCGTATAACTAATACGTTTCTCCTAGCAACTGCAACAAACATTTAAATAAAGATTTAGGTAGGCGATAATTAAATCGAAAATTTCATTACTTAACTTAGTAGTAGACATACATAATCTTGAGGGGGCTTTGGGAGTAGCGTTTTCACCCCTGAAATTTTTTATCCACTCCCCCCAGAATTCACAATTTATCAAAAGTTTTGAAAAATTCGCTGAAAATTTGCAGAAATAGTGCGTTTTCATGCGTTTTTAGCCCTCTATATGCTCAAAAGTGTCAAATTTCCGGCGCTTCGCGCCATATACTCGTCTTTTAACCAAAATTTGTTGAATTTATTCGACCTTCTGTTTTTATGCTTTAGAACGATAGTACACTGTCAAAAACACCGAAACATGTTTTTGACGCGTCCCACTCTTTTCAGCCCAAAAGAGGCACGTTAAAATTTCACCGCCCCCCAACATAGGTGCACAAGGTAAGGGTCGGCAAGGGAGGGGTGAAATCCCAAAAATCCAAAGCAGTAAATTTAACGTTCACGATTTTTTTTGCTGTTTCAAGGACCAAAATGGTCAAAATAGCCTATAAAACGTTTTTTCGTGGTAATATCGTATTTTAAAAGCATTTTTAGTCTATTTTGACTGCATTATATCACTTTTAACACTAAAAAATGCAAACATTTATCAATTTTGGGCGCTTTTTAAGTAAAAAGTACTTAAAAGTACTAATCTGGCGCGAAGCGCTGGAAAAATTTTGACGTTTTTACTACTTTTGACCTCACATAATGCGAAAAATATTCCATCAGCTCCAAATCGCCGGAGAGTACCTGTCCGGCTGCTCCTCCGGGAGGGGTAAATACCCCTCACCCCCATGTGCTTACGTGCCCCGAGAATTCCCATGCTGTGCATGTCTGGTAGTATATAATCTATATTTGTTTTAAATTTGAAGTACTCATTGAGACCGTGAAAATCGGGGACCATTTCTATAATTATGACACACTTAGGCATAGGGGTGCGAGGGGATATTACCCTACCTAAGGTTTTGGAAAAATCAGGTGCTTTAAGGCGATTTTGAGATACCGAAAGGTAAGGCAAGACAATTTTAGAGATTAACGTGGAAAAAGGACCGACAATTTTACCTGAAAATGTTAAAAATACCAAATTTTCCGCGCTTCGCGCCGTATTGATAAATTATTATATTTTTTATCGCTAAATCCATGAATTGGCGAAACTTCATTAATACAGGTCAAAAAACACAGTTCGCCGCACATAATGTGCTCATGTATTATATTATAGTACCTTAAAATTTACATGTACAGCATGTGAAATGGCTTTTGGGTACCGCCTTTGTGCATGTACTACAAAGAGATTTGGTACGATAACAATTTATAAATTTACTATATAACCATTTCTGGACCCCCTCTGGCCACCACTACCTTGCCCATGTATGAGTGATGACAACAATATCAATCGTTTTTAGATTTCGTTAATTTCATTGAAGTCTCTTGAAAATTTCTTGTTTCTATGTAATTCTGAAAAACAGCATGATCAGAGACGTTAAAAAATGTTGTTTTGGCGTGTCATCTTCATAAGCTCATACACATAGAATGCAGTACTGCGATGGTACCGGTAGAAAAACTGGCAGTTGTAGCTCAAGTATGTACGGAGAAACGAGCACTCGCTTCTATTCTAAAATATTTGCTGCGTTAAAAAGCTAGTTCCGTGAAAAAATATTCTAGAATTTTTATAGAAGCAACACTCTTGAATATGACTGAAAAAGTAGAATAATTTAAATAAAGTAAATTAATGTCCTCCATCTGGAATGATACAAAAAGACCTTATCATTACGTCCTTACCAAAATACAAAGCATTGCCGGTCTGGAGGATCAGTCGCAGAGCATTCTTAAGCCAAAATGACCTTAAAAGTAGTATAAATGCTAAAAAAGCGCAAAACTATGTTAAATCACACTTTCTAGTCAATTTAATGTACTTTTGCGGGAAAAATTGATTTGCAATAATTTATAGCCTTCATTTTGCCTTAGTTGTCCCCCGAAAAGTCCCCATTTTTGCAGTTTGAGGTCGGGATTCCCAAATCCCGTACATGCATGTCTAATTCTGTGTGCAACAATTGATCAAGCACCAACGGTAAATGCAAATGGCTGAGCAATTCAGCATCTCAGCGGGGCTGAGCCAGAGGTAAGGCGAGAATTACAAAATTTGAATGTCCTAATGAGTGCGAAACGCAGCAATCGTGCAGCATTTGCAAAGGGAACATACACCATTGCTTTTTAGCAAAGAAATTACTCATTTACAAAGAACCCATTAGTAAAAGCACAGGAAATTGACGAAAATCTTGTTCTGCTAAATTTGCTAAAAAATCATCCACAATTATTGACCAATTTTTACCAACCCCGCAAAGCTAAAAGTGTTTGCTTATCCTGGAGAGTCTAAGCGTGCCCATGTATGAGTCCAAGTACGCTTCAAGTGAAATTGCTCTAAAAGCAAACTCTCGGAGGAGGTGAAACGTATACATTTGCAGTTTGCACCGATCTGAAAAGAGAAAATCCTTACTGCGATCTGATCGGAATTTGATCAGCTTCTCAACTTTTTCAGGATCATCAAGCCAAATCTGCATGCGGACGAAAGCTTCCTTGCCCTTGTAGCTCAAGAGTGACCAATCCTTGCACTTCGACAAAAGATCACTCACCGCGCCCTGAGACATGCCGAGCACAGCTTGTCCGAATATCTAAAGATAATATGCCATCTTAAACAAAATGTTACATAGCCAAACAGCTTAAATATAGAAGAAAAATTTTGTCTGCTTAATCAAACCACGATGTCAGAAACACAATAGATCAGACATGCACAGCATGGGAATACTAATGGTTGTGAAATTTTTAAATGCCTTTTCAGGCCCAAAAATAATAGATACGCGTCAAAGACACAGTTTTTGACGTTTCTAACGATGCTCTATATTTCTAGAGCACAAAAACAAAAAACAAATTGAAAAATAGCTAAAAGCAAATAGATAGCTAAAAACGCTTAAAATAGCACTTTTTCTACGAATGTTCAGGAAAATTCTGGAAACTTTTAAAAAATTGGCAATTTTAGAGGCGAGTTAAAAAAATTTCTGCGGGGATGAAAACGTTTCTAGGTTGGGGTGATATCGTCATAATGAAAACTTTCGACTTTACAATGCTTACTTTTTCCCGGAGTCTAACGTGAAAACTTCTGAGTCAACTAAGTTTTTATAACTACAAAATTCATTGCGCAACGTAGTTGCAATGAATGATCTCATTATCAAATTGTGACGTAGTAACATAAGTATAACAGAAAAGAGTTGGTAGGGCTACTAAGAATACTCGAATTTTCGCAAGTTTTCCCATCACGTATAAATCAAACACAGTGTTCCTATCACATTATTTCTGCGATGCTTCGCTAGTTCTCCCGCTTTCATGCGGATGTGAAGCAATGGTTATTGTTCATCCAAACGCGTTAAAAATACGTGCAGAATTGCTTCCACTTTAACCGGTTTAGTCAGTTACTTAATAATTACTCACTGCAACAATTATTTTTTAGATGCAAGTACAATATGATACTAGTTAATCCGTTCTTCTTAAGCTCAGCTCAAACGGATTTAGTTCATTAATTATGTTGGCTGACGGTAATACATCAAGTATTCGCCCCTAACATAATGAGATAGGCTATATAACCAAAAAAGACAGATAGCATTTCTGCATTGTGTTGAATGTAGCTAATGAATGAATATGGTAAACACGATGTAAGAGTAGTGGTCGAGGTAACATCAGGGGCTTATTTATGGAAACGCGTCAAAAACTTGTTTATTCGTCGTTTCTGACGATGCTCAATCTTGCTTGAGCAACAAAAGCAAAAAATTTCGAAAAAATCGAAAAAGTCGAACAAATTACACAAAATATGGTCAAAACATGATTATACGTAGCGCCAAGTGCCGAAAATTTGACACTTTTGAGCAAATAGATGGGTAAAAACGCTTAAAAAGCACTCTTCTACTAACGTTCAGGAAATTTTCGGAAACTATTCAAAAGTCTCGAATTCTGGGGTGTAAGGAAATTTTTTGGGGATTAAAATTTATCTGGAGGGTACCTACCAAATCCCAACCTCCCTCACAAGACCATGTAGCTGGTGGTATGCTTATCGGAATTTTAACTTTTACTATTTTTAAGGTGCACTTTTATCTCTTATAAGTTGATTTTGATCTTTCCGAAATTTAATTTTCGAATATAAGCTGAAATCGTATCCTTATTTAAGCCATCGAATATTTCTTCGATTTTAACATAAAGTAGGCTGTGCTTTGAGTGCTCAAGCACAGGAAACACATAGTAATGCAAGTGTCTAAACGTCTTTTTGTCTAAATCTCACTACTTTCCTGGCAGTTCGCGCCGGATTTTCGCTAAAGTTGGAAAATCTAAGCATTTTTCGAGAAAAGCTGTCGAAAATTTTGAAATCTTCTCATAAAAAATTGCACTATGAATCCCTCTGATTAGAAGTAGACAATGTGAAACGACGAAGAAATGCCATTTTGTACGTAAATATCGGATTTTTAATTGTTTGGGGAAAATTAGGGTACCGCCCCAATAACAATCCTGGATACGCCACTGTATCACAGATGTACAAAGCAAATGACCGATCAATTTACAAGCTGTCCGTTTTGAATGACACATTGATTCACAGGTCGCACGGAACTGTGTATGCGTGCTGTCAAGAACCAAAAGACATTTCCACTAAGCTACGCGCTCAAATGACTTGACAGTAAGAGAATCTAGCAAGTTTTATAAATTCAAAAAACCTTTTAGATTCATTAGTCCTAAATGTTGAAGTCGCGAAGAAAATTAAAAATGACTAATAAAAGGGCACAAAAAAGTGCATAATACGATCTTTGCGTCATAATACCTTTAAACCGCATCTTAATATTGAACCTTAAGCGTTACATAGAAACTATTTCGATTAAAATTATAATCAAAATTTTTCACGAAATCTTCGATAAAAATTTAATAATTTAGTATAATTCAACAGATTTAACTGAAAAGGACCGAACCTTTTGCGCGATATTATTGTTTAACAAGCATTCCTTCACGCGACGCACCAAAACGGCCGTATCCAAGCGGGCGCTGGTTTCGAGCAGTTGCTTCTGTTTGGCTTTGACCTGCTCGGCGCTGACCAGCAGAGCCGGACGCTCGTAAAACCAGGCCAAGTCGGCGGGACTGATCGCCGCCGTCGCCGTTGGCGTCATCGTCGTCGTTGTCGTTGTCGGCGCCGCGTCGGCGTTATCGGCCGAAGTCGCGGGTTCGATGACGCACGCCGCGGCCAGTTTCGCGTCGTCCAACCAAAACGACGTCGACGTCGAGTCGCGATCGTCGACGCTGCTAGCGTCGTCGCCAGCGTCGCCGTCGTCGTTGCTAGCGACGCTAGATTTAGGTCTAACTATCGACGAATCGCATTGCGTCGTCGACGACTGCGGCTGTTTTCTTTCGATTCGATGCGAACTCGACGCGGCCCGTTTGTCTTCGACGAACATTTGCATGCGGACGAACGGTTCGCGACCTTTTTGGGTCAAAGAAGCCCAAGATTTGGGCCTCGCTAACAGGTCGCTCACCGAGCCCTGCGACAAGCCGAGCACTTGCTCGCCGAACAAGCGTTGCGAGATCGAATGTTCGCACAGGTACTCTTTTATCTCCTTAACTAATTCTTCCGTGTTGATCACGCCGTATATGTCGAATTGTTCCTGAGATAATGTGACGTCCTTTGTGAAATACGGAGACTCAGAAGCGTACTCTGGGCCTGTGGGTTTGGGGTATGCAACCCCAGAAACCAAAATACCACCCCAAACAATTCAATTTTTGAAATTTTTTTCAGTTTTTTTCGCAATTTTTTGATGCCAATGGATAGTGCTTGATGATAAACGTTGAAAATGGTTTTTTTCGCCATCACACCAATTTTAAGGCATTTTTCGACTTTTGAAAAATCTTGCGCCCCCCAGAACTTTGGTGCCGCCCATTTATGCTTAGAAGTTCACGAAGCAGGAAGAAGTAAAAGGAGGTTTTTTTTAAGTGCTCGAAACTGACCACATATTGTAATTTTTTTAGTCGTTTCGACCGTTTTAACATTTATAGCAAGTTTTAGGTCGTTGTACATAAAAGCGCCGAATTTTTTCGAGACTTTCCGATAAAAAGATACGAATTTTCTTCATCTTCCATGCATCGTCTTACCTGTTCAAAAATAAATTTGGGCCCTGCGTACGCTCTACATGTGTATGTGGGCAGAATCCCGTCTGCGTTTTGAACGTTTATATTCTTTCTTAGCTTTTCTGCACGTTTACGTTATTTACGTTTTCCTCTTTATGAGTTCACATTTTCAACGTATACACTTTTTTAACGAATTCGTTTTCAACAAGTATAAGAAAAATCGTAGCCTAATACGACTAATACCTGCGTAATTGGCGTTAATAGTGCTTTCGTCGTCTTTACGGCATTAGGTCCGTTGCCGTTAAGATTCGACATTAAATTAAAAACTGCAGAGTTCGCCTGATGCCTCTCGCTATCAATCTCGGCGTCGTTGCTGTATTCAGCGACGCTAAAGTAAAATTAATAAAATTAAAAATTAGACCGAATAAACAAATTAAAAAGGAAACAAAATAAATAAAATAATAAGACAAAATAAAGAAAATAAAAAATGAAACAAAATAAATAAAATAGCCTTAAAAACCTTGAACCGTCGTTGCTATGCGCAGTGCAATCGAAAGACGGCGCGGCGGCAATTTTAGCGTTCGAGACGCTCGGGTCGTCGACGTCAAACGCGGTCGAATCGTTGGCGGCGAACGAATTTTCGTCGCCCGCGAGCAGATTTTCATCTCCGGCGATGGCGGCGCTAAGACGCGAGGGACTGATGCGCGAAACGTGCACAGATTTGCGGCGATTGCGAGAAGGCGTTTTAGTCGTTGCGCTGCAACTCGCCTTTGACGCAGCCAATGTCGTCGTCGCTTTGGGCAACGGCGACGTCGTCGTTAGCGCTGCCGGTTTCATCTTGATTTTTGCAGTAATTGATTAAAGTGTGCGATGGTAATATTCGATATCACGTACTTTATCATAGATGCACAAAGTCAGGATCGGCGGGGACCCAGAAATCCAGGCCAGTAAATTTAGCGTTCTCGCTTTTTTTGCCAGTCGAACGACGAAAATGGTCAGAATAGCCTAGGTAAAACACTATGTGCATCTTTTAGCATATTTAGTCGATTTTGACTGCATTTATATCACTTTTAACACTAAAAAATATAAAAGTGATCAATTAGCAAGAAACTTCGATTTTTGAGCCATTTTCACACGATTTTGGGCCCTTTTTGAGTAAACAGCAAGTAAAATTATACTTTTCCGGGGCGAAGCGCCGGAAAAATTTTGACATTATTACTGATTTTGTCCTCAAAAATCATCCAGAAAATGTTCCGTAAACTCAAAATCGCCGGACAGTACCTGCCTGTCTGACCATTCAGGAGTAATACCCCTCAACCGCAAGTGCATGTGTGAATACGTATATTTCATTTACTTATTGATTTGTTCATTTTTCTATTTATCAGTTAATTTATTTATGCATCAAATAAAAAATAAGCACACTTGAAATGAAATTTATTTTACTTAGTCTGTAATCTCGGCAGATTTATGACGAGGACATTGTTGACTGATTGGTTAGCTACATAATAGAAATCAATATGCGGTTGTACTGCAATTTTAGAGCTAAAAGTATTTGTTGCAAAGCACAATTATCGAGTGAGAAAGGTGTAGTGCGTGGGTTGATCTTTTACTATAAATAAATGAATAGTGAAGCGACAGTGATAATGTAATGAGAAACAATTATTAATAATTAGTGAAAAGCCTGTTCTTATGCACACTTCACCACATAAACTCGATCGAGTGATAATTGTGGAAATTCGCAGGAGTTAGGTGATAGATGTACGATTGCGCGAAAATTTTCATTTTTTTAAAATCGAACAAAGGCTTACGTCGGACAAATTTTCACAAAACAATTTTCAACTGCACACATTAGAAATAAAGAAATATAATTGTACAATGAGAATGAGTGAAGAAAAAAGGTTCCGAAGAATGAACATTTGCGTTCGGTTTCTATAAAGAGTGGCTTAAGCCAGGCTCAAAGCTGTACATGATAAACATAGAAAGTGTTCAAGTTTGATATCGTATGTTCCAACATTGTCGTTGGTTGAAATCAACCTGGTTTAAGCCTGAAAACCGGCTCCAACCAGACTTAAATCTGACCGCGTATCTTTAAGCATTGAAGTATGGCTTTAGCCTCAGCATATAGAAACCGGGCCTTGAAAACCCGGTGTACTATAACTGAACTGTTAGCCACAGGTAATACACTTATACAAGAATTATTGCACTTACATATGCAAACGGTATGCTTTCTAATTTTCATGATAGCTTTTGTTGTAAGATTGTAAGAAAATATATCCTGCTTCAGGGACTTCAATTCTACAAAGCAAGTTGATTTTCAACAAGAAAATCAGAATAATCATAGGTAGCACATTAGCGCGTACCTATAATATACTTGGGTACCCCCAACATATGAGCCTCCAACAGCTATACGAGACACATCTGAGAGATGCGATTTTTTAAAATGAAGATAATAAAAAATTCGCTGCCGGTGATGTTTTTGTTTTTCTTTACACTCAACACCGACTGCGTAAAGAACGTGTAAAGTTTTGACGTAACGTCATAACATATAGCAAGTTTGAACGCTTTTTTTCCAATGCTTGTAGACAACTCAGTATAAATGACTCACACAATTTAGTGGCATAAATTTGTAGAGGAAGGAATGCTCCAGATGACTTTTCTTTGTTTTCTTAATGTCGCATTCATTCTCGAATGGGAGTGTGAAGAGTGTCAAAATCTGGGGGTAAAAAAACACATTGTAGTCGAGTATTCGACATGATTATGTCTGCCACCAACAATTCCGATTATGAGTCCCATTTTTTCTGATAGAAATGTGCTACGGCTTATGTGCTACTTTCTGCTTATTAGCAAACTTCTGTATACCCAATACGGAATTAGAACAAAATAACGCAAGTTTCATGGGCTACATGTCGCAGCAAACTACGTTCAAAAAACTTAATATTGAGTTACTTACGGCGGTGTAAAGTTCGAAATCAGGGGTGTAAGATAGAGCAAAAAACACGTTTTCTTCCATTTTTTTGATTGGTCAATATCTCAAATATTTTGCGGAACAGAAGTTTTCCACACACAAACGTATTACGATTTAAAGACTACAAACTAGCCCAAACCGAATTTCTTTTTACTCCATGGGGAGTTAGATTCAGATTTTTAATGTTTACAATGTGGTGTATGGCGGAAAAATCCGTTTTTCTTCTTTTTTTGTTCGCTACTCCCTCCGTTTAGAAGTCAGGATAGGTCGAATAGAATAAAAATAAAACACTTTCTAAGGGGTACACTTCACAGCAGATTGCGGTTATTACATCAATATTTAGCTTTTTCGGGAGATGCAAAGTCAAAAATTGGGTGTGTTAAATGTGTTCCTGTCTTGTTTTTTTGCCAACTTCCCGGTTATGAGTCTGGACATAATCATAAGTCTGAAAATGTACCAGGAATCAAAAATGATACGCCAGTTGGGCGCGTATGTTTACAATGGATCAGTGGTGCAAAGTGGTTCACATCTAATATTTATTTATCTTCAGGCTATTATGGAGACTTTATTTTTTCATAAATGTTGATCGTAATATCGAAGTAATATCAGAATTACAAATTCGACTAAAGTCTTCTTTACATTCAGTGGTTGTGTATATATAGTTTACACTGCAAATTAAGTTTAGTTCTAGAGCCTTGCGGAAGCTTATTTTGTTTCATCAAAATGTTCTACGTAACGTCAGAATTACGAATCTGATTGCTAGTTTTCACTACACATAGTAGTTGGGTGAAGTTTGCACTATTCATTTGTTGTTAATTTGTCAAGTTTACACTACAAATTTATTTTACTTCCAGAGCGTTGCAAAACGTGGATTTTTTTGAAAATATGTTCCGTAAGGTCAGGATCACGAATCTGACTGTAAGTTTTCTTTACACCCAGTAGTTGTGTAATGTTTACACTGAAAATTAACCTTAGTTTCAGAGCAATGCAGAAGCTTTTTTAAATGTTCCATGTAATGTCAGGATTACGAATCTGAGTTTAAGTGTTCTTTACACCCAACAGTTGCGTAAAGTTTATGTTGAAAACCTTTGATCTATTTAAACAAAGTTAGGTTTTCTTGTTTAAAAAAGATAATGCAGATGTTCAGAACAATATTGTTTTTCGCCGTCTAGGACGTGACATGTTACTGTATGTGTTTACTGACTGATTTACTCAAATCATGCTAATTATAAGTAGGGGAATAGCAAATAAAAATGCTGCGATGGAACAAAAAGACGAATATACTTGGGATTACAGATTATTAAGGATGTTAAAGGAGGGGACTAGGAAAAAGCTACCTATGTATATGCTCCGATCGTTTTAAATTAAGAGCACGGAAACTTTGATTTTAGCATTCAAAAAATTAATCCGCCCTATTTTAAGAAGTACCCACAGTTGTTTAGAACCTCATAAGAAATGTGATATAAAAACACATTGAAAAGGTATAACGATATTTTACTAAACGTATTCTCAAATTTACTGATATATCGTATGAACGTCGGCTCCAGATTCTAGAATTAGAACTTTGGAATTTCGTTGAATTGTTTTTGATTTAGATACGATTTATTGAATCTTTCATGGTTTGATACAAATTGATCCTGGTGACTTTTTCACTCTTACACAATCATCCAAAACTCAAGCTGTATCGTATGAACGTTTAAAACTTAAAGGTGAAAAATTTCGTCTAGGTATCAAAAAATACTCTTTTCCAAATAGGGTACTTTATCTATGGAATTCTACCTCAGATGAAATTATTTGTTCTTCCTCGGCGAATATCTTTCAGATCAGGGCTAAAGACTACCTTAAAGCTAAAAATGCGCTTGTGCTAGTGCAACATAATTTGCCTATAAGCGCCTTGCAGTCATGTGAACAGTGATCACGTTTTACCATATCGTGTCGTAGCTATCTGTATTTTACCGGATTTCATTGACTTTGCAATAAACTGTGATTGACTGACTGACTGACTGATTTTCTCTGAGCAATGCAAAAAATCGAATTATATTCCACGGCTTCTGAAAAAATAAAACCTTCTCTAAATAATTTTTAATGATTTACATAACAGTTTAGTTCATAAACAATCTAAAATGTATACATTTTGTAAATTGATTGCAAGTTGCAACGCTGACTTGCTTCGTATCGTGATAGATAGAAAACTAACTGCAATTGTATTTAAAGGTGTTTTGTTTTATCATGAGCATTACAGCAAGCAAACCTGGCGTCAATTGATTAGTGCACACAATCATTGCGGGCATGCAAGCATACCTATAGTCTTTTTTAACCTGGTGCATGAAATCGCACGATCAGCAAATGTCTTAGTACTGTAATACTCGATTTCTCCGTGGCGCGACGCGACGGAGTACGGAGTGACCCGAGTCGCCTGTCGAGCAGTGAAAAAATGGACTTACAGTAATAAGCACTTTTGGTTACCGAACGTTTTCGTGCACTAGGTTAAAAAACAGACTATACATGTAGTCTGTTTAACTTAAGCTTACGCGTTTCCTACTGCTTTAAACCAACGATTTCTTTGATTGTCTCAAATGCATCAATGTTTGCTATTCCATCCAATTGGCTTGCAAAGTCCCTCCTAGTTTACTCCATCTAATTCACCGTAATTACTGCTTAGCTAACTTGCTGCCTTTTCAATTTTTTGGTTCAATAATTTATTTCAATCTGCAGGCCGCAGAATATACTTCGATTTTTTGCGTTGCTTAGAGAAAGTATGATTTTCAGCAGATTTTGCGACTTTAGGCATATACATAGGTAGCTTTTTCTTAGTCCTCTCCTTTTACATCATTAATAATCTGTAATCCCAAGTATATTCGTCTTTTTTGTTCCCTCGGAGCATTTTTCTTTGCTAGTAATCCAATATTCATACACGTACTTTTCAGAAGCTCGTTCTTGAACGGCTTGAAACTGCATCGAGTGAAAGGGCTAAGTAGGAACTAAGCAATTTATCAAAGCACTTAACCTACACATTGTGCATTTTTTCAAGCTCCAAGGCTCTCAATTATAAAAAAGTTGAATCGAACAAACACCAACTATACTAGAAAGTTGTACATGGAAATTGCGCTCATTCTGGAACTTCACATGAAATTTGATAAGATGGATATAAGATTTCTTTATATCTTATAAGGCTTTCAATTTTCATAATAGCGAACATTCCAAAAGCTTCCATTTCTTTCTCCTCACGAACCAAAGTTTTAAGAATTTAAACACGTTTTGAAGACTTCGATAGTCTTGGGTTTTTTCGATCTTTACATCATAAAGCATGAATACTGAAATTACCAATTTCAAAAAGTCACTCTTACTTCAGCAATAGACTTGTTTAATCCTTGAATGACATTTGAATGACACTTGGTAAAAATATGTTGCTGTTCACGCAGCTTGGCCAATTCTCGCTTGTAAATTTCGTAAACCATTTCTTTGGGAATGTCGTCGTGACGATAGCGCCCACTAGGAACACGATTCGACCTAGAACGCCCACCACTTGAGGATAAGCTCGCCCTTTGACCTGCTGTGCTGGTAGATAGAGTATCCTAAAAATTACCCGAAATTCAAATATTTTAAATCATTTAAATGCTTTAAGTATTCAGTTTTTTTTAATTTCGGACCTTTTCCGCAATTCAGCTACTATTTTTGCCTTTCCCCATGTCGACTCGATTTTTTGAGTGTTGGCTCCACTTCAAGCTGTGGTTGACAGACAAGTGCTGATGTCCCTTAAAAGATATCTATTATAAGCAGTCTACTGATCCGAAAACGCGGTATGGGGAAAATGCGTTGGTGGTTAAATTTGCGGAAAAGGCCCAAAATTTCACCGCACAATACTTCCACAGCAATGTCGATCAGCGAGGTCAGCCAAAAGCGGAAAGCCTTAATCATAATTTTAAATAAATATCTCGAGTTTTTGAACCATAAAACAAATGATTTCAAATTTATGTGAACAACAGCTCATATAAATCGGTATGTACTTATATAAGCAGCGTGAAAAAATGGCAACTTCCTAAAGTAAATTTCGCAATGTCCGGAATATGACGCCGCAAGTTAATTCATTTTTAATTCATCTACAATGAAAAAAGTCAGCTTGAACCGTTTTTTAACCATTCGGCCCATAATGTGAGAAAAACGCACTACAACTGATGATTTTTCGTACTTCTTTTGTGCAATTCTGAACGTGCACAAGTAAATCAAGCGATAATTTAGTAAGTCCTAAGTCCTGGCTACTGAGCGCGAAGTGAACGAAAATGAATCATTTTTATTGAATTATAAGAAATTTCGGCGCTTAGTACCTTGCCGTCATTGATTTTAATTCGCTATGATAAAAAAGCGTACAGTTTTTCATAAAAATCAAATTTCATAGTCTCAATGGATAGAAGAAGCATATTGAAAAACATAAAAAAGCAAAATTTTTATTCACTACAACGAAATAGTTTTTGAGTTATAGACCTTAATGTTTGGCTCCTTATATGAATCGTACGTATTTATCGCATAAATCAAATCAGGCAATGAAAACGAAGCTGCAGCAAACAAAGTAGTCACACTCATACACGGGCACAGGGTCAATACCAGGTCAAGTGACTTAATCCTGGCGGCTGAGCAAACCCGCAACCCCGCGAGGGAAACCGGGCCAACCCCGCAACAGTTTTGAGAATTTTCTGGAGAAAATGAGGCAAATCAAGGCCGAGATGGATGAAAATAAGAAAATGTCCTTTAAAGTGCTTCATATTAAGAAGAAACTGTGAAATATGGTAATTTTAACGCTATTTCAGCACTATTGAGGTTTTTGAGGCCATTTCGATCCAAAAATGTCGCATTATCCACTCCCCCGATCGACCATGCTCTGCATCTGTGGTCATGACTGGGGGATCGGGGGGTCTCCTCTTAGAATAAAAAATGGAAAAAATATTTAAAAAAATTTATTGAAAATGAGGCGAAATGAAGGCCAAAAACGGATGAAAATTGAACATTTTCTTCAAATGTGCTTCACATTGACCAGAAACTGAGTAATAACGTAGTTCTAACGGTATTTTAGCGCTTATACCAGTTTTTGAGGTCATTTTGGCCCAAAAAAGCTTAATTTCTGATCCCTTTCCCAGACCGGCTGACCCCACCAGATCGGCCATGCTGGGCACTTATGGTCGTGCACAGCAAGATCGACCTGAATGGGGAGACAAAAATCAAACTTTTGTAGGCCAAAATGATGTGAAAAACTGGAATAAGCGCTAAAATAGCGTTAAAACTATGCAATTACACAGTTTCTGGTCAATTAGCAGCATTTTCTTCCATTTTTGGCCTTCATTTTGCCTCATTTCCCCCACAAAATTTTCTATTTTTCCATTCCGGGGTCTAGACCCCTCACGTGCATGTCTGGTCATGACCAATCACGCAGGTTCCACGGAAGTCACTTGACCCTGAAAAACCTGAGTGCGCCCACGTTTGGCCATACTTATCTATTAACATACGTTTATTTTGCTTCCAGCGGTCGAAGACAGTAAAGCTGCTGACGAAACGCAGATTTCGTTAGACGACGGCGTCGACGTCGTTACGACAAACTTAAGCGACTTCGTCATCGACGTCGCAAATTCCGAGACCGATTCCGACTTTTCTGCCGTAATCGCGGGCGACGCCGAAGTGACGCTCTTCGCAGAACGCTCGCCGCTCGGTTTTGGCGAAATTTTGCAATCAACGGCGGGTTTAATGCAGGCCGCCACGCACAACGCCGCTTGCGTGCGGACGCGCTTCTGCGCCTCGCGAGCGGCGGCTAAAATCGCCGTTATGCGCCTCTGCGTCTCGTCCGACTCCGCTCTGACCGGGTAACGTTCGCGGACTTTAAAAACGGACATATAACATAGAAAATATATATCCTTACCTTAGTAGGGTATGCTATATAAAATACGCATAAATAGGGCCGGATTTAAGGGTTGGTTAAAAATTTTTTGAAAGGTAAGATGATGCACGGAAAATGAAAAAAATTGCGTGTCGAATTTATTGAATTTTAATTTAATTTAAAATTTACGATTTTAATGGATAGGGCGTGTCGAAAAATGTCGGAAAATGCGGTTTTCGCAGCGAGTATTTACTCCTTAAAGTCAGCCGGCAGAATTTTACGACCCGAAATTGTCGACCTGGTGACACGAGCGACTTCAGCTGTAAACTCAATTTTTATTTAAACATTAACTTTAAACCACTTTAAAAATAGGTTTCACCATATTTAGCTCAAGGGTGAGGCATAATAGCATTAAATGATTAAAGGGAGGCTTATCTTAATGTACAAAACTCAATGGCTAACAAATATTTAAATCCTTATCAGTAAAACAACTAACGAATTACTTGATCATTTTTTACGCATGCAACTAACCGGCTACAGTATTTACAATTTTTCTTCTCTATGTCTTAAAAACTTTCTGCTCGAGACAGAATTCATCGATATTTGCGCAGCTTTAGTGAAAAAAAATTGAGGTTTTTGGATTCATGATGAAAAAACCAAAAGACCTGATATTTTTCGTCCCGAGTCGAATTTATTTCTGCTGACTTTAAATTTACCGGATTTTAGCAACACACATAGCCAGATTTCTTACATCCACCGTAGGCGCGTTTTGGCGAGATCATGCGCAATATAGAGATGGACGGTTCGTCCGAAAGCCAGGCCTCAATGCGTCTGAAGGATTCTTTGCCCTTCTCAGTGAGTCTATACCAACTTTTAGGTTTGCTGAGCAATTCGCTGACGGCGCCCTGTGATTGGTTCAAAACGCACTTGGCCAAAAGACGCTGGCCAATGTTATAGTCAGCCAAAACTTGTCTACATCGCGCCGCCACGGCGCTAGTGTCCATCGGTGCCGGTAATTGTTCCTGGGTCGAAGACGACGAAGCGACGGCTGCCATCGAAACTGGACTCTCTAACAGACGTTTGTTTAGATTCTGTTGCAGATGCTGTATGGCTATGCATTCGATTATTTCGCGTGGCACACCAGCAATGAAGTCTAAGTTATCGCCATAAAAAATGATCCGCAGCAAGACTGGTCTGGGGGAGGATCAGCCACGTAGCTTTTTTGAGCCAAATTGGCCTCAAATACTGGCGTAAAGGCTAAATAGCTCAAAAACCTCGTCAATCCAATTTTTAGTCAATTTCAAGCACTTTCGCAGCAAATTTTTGACAAATTTCTCACTTTTTTTATTTTAGGGATCCAGCTCGACCCCATTAAACCCCCCAACACTTATTTAGCCTTCGCCTAGCTCTCTTCGTATGATTCGACGTGCTAAACTCATTACTTAAATTTTGGGAAAAAATTCTGGACAAAAATAAAATTCAAACGTTAAAAAAGTTAACATTGAGTAAAACGCTCTGTGTAATCGTTTGCATCTTTGAATGAGCTTTCGCAGCATAGATGCGCGTGATCAGAGTGGCCGGCCATGGAGGGTAAAATGAAAGCAAGCAGCATTCGTGCGGTAAGTCGCATTGAAATCGCTAATAAATAAAGTATTTGAGCCTAACTGGCTCGACAGTACCAAACTTTCGAACTCTTCAGCGCGGCAGGGTAGTAATACCCAAGCCTGGGCGTGGGGGGCTTGGGGGTATGCAACCCCCAGAAACTAAAATACCCCCCCCCCCAAATTCAATTTTTGGAATTTTTTGTTTTTTTCGCAATTTTTTGATGCCAATGGATAGTGCTCGATGAGAAACGTTGAAAAATGGTGTTGTTTTTTCGCCATACCACCATTTTAATGCCATTTTTTTACCTTTGAAAAAATCTTGCACCCCCCAGAACTTTGGTGCCGCCCACCTATGGCAATACCCCTTCTCATCCCTCCCTTTGTGCATGTATGTTTCGCTTCGATCCTTCAGTAGTACGAAAGCACGTTGTACGATAATGTAGGAAAAACTATTTCATACCAGCATTTAGTGCATCGTCGATATTATCGAACGTTCCTGCGTCGTCGTCGGCGTTACCGACACAGCTGGACGACGACGGCGTTATGCCAGCGTTGGCGAAAGCCGTTGCGGCGGCCAAGGCGTCGCGGCGTTGCCGCGCGCCTTTTTTCACACGCGACAAAACGGCCGAAGCGGCGCGCTTTCCGGCCGTCGTCGTCACGGTGCGTACGCCGCTTGCCAGGGATAATAGACGAGCTCGATTTATCGACGTCGCTGATGCAATTCGACGTTTATTCGAATCGTCGTACTTTGAGACTAATTCGGAACCTTTGCAACATGTTTTAATTTCACGTCGATTATTTGGAACTTTTTTGAAATTTAAAAATAAATCTGCAAGGCACCCGTCATCAGCCCCGTATTCAAGGGAGCAGGGGGGCGCCCTCTTTCCTAAATGAGAAAAAAAATTTTTTTCACGATGGTCTTCCACAGGGAAAAATGAAAAATTCTCAATATTCATCTAAAACACCACAAAATCAGGTTTTCAGCGTACTTTTGATTAAGCAAACGCAAAATTTCGTTTATCTTTAGCACTTGTCTTCTAGCCGGCCCAAACCCGCTCAAATTTTAGCTAGACATGTAGAACATGTTAATTTCGGTGCTTCGCGCCGGATCATTCATTTTATGTATTGCTTTCCTATGTAAAACACAAAAATTTAATACGAAGACATGAGCTAAGAAATTATACGTCGGTTAAATGATGAGACAGCATTTGTGCAGGTAGTCCAAACGATAAGTTTGTTATATATGAATATAAAATAAAACTAAAATTTTTGAGATTTTCTTAAAATGTTTTACACCGTTGCATAGAGCTCGCCAAGATACGCTCAGAAAATAACTTTATTTTCGCCTATCTCCACATAGTCCCCGAGATATCTGACCTCAAAAATTTTCGCCCTCCCTCAAATCATAGATGCGGGCTCGCTCGTGATTAAGCATATCATCGCACAAAATCAAAAAAATGTAGCACCGAATTTAACTTTGTAAATCGTGTAATATCAAAAAAAACGTAGCATCGAATTTGGCGTCATAGCTAATATGGTCAACGCTTTAAATCTTAAGATTTACATTGAAGTTTAAATAATTGAAAATTTTTAAAATAATCAATAATTTCAAATGGAAACGCTTGGAATCTTGTTTGCTCTGGGGACGACATTGCGAGAAAATTCGAATGACGTGAACTGTCAAAGATTATCATAGGTAGCGCGATAGCGCTACCTATAATTTACTTGGCCACTTTTTTCTTATATGTTTATCACAGCGAGTGCGAATTTTGTGTCCCCCCCCTCACAGCAACAACGGCACACACCTGGGAGGTGCGGTTTTTTAAACGATAGATAAATAAAAAACTCGATGTACCACTTTTTATTTTTTGTTCACACTCAATACCGAGTTAGCAATGAGTATGTAAAGTGTAAACCGAAAATAAAATAATTTGCGGAGGGCCAATTTTTTTATGTTGCATCCGAGCTGTAGATTACGAATCTGACCTTAAAATCTCTTTACACTCAATGGTTGTTAGGCAAAAGTGTAAAGTATACGGGTTTTTACTCTTTGCGTGTTTTCAGCTTCTCAATTTTAGTTTCTGTGCAGTCCAATTGGTTTTATAATGTAGAGGGTTACAATATCTCAAAACATAAGATTGTTTTTCTCTTTTAACGCAATATTTCTCGATCTGTGATCGTTTTAGTGTAAAGGGTTCGAGACGAAAAACAAAATTTCACCAGATACTCCGCTGAGTAGGTGGAACATGCTAATTATGCTCAAAATGTGCCCTGACCTTAGCGTTACAGATCCTAGTTTATTTTGTTACTATACACCCAATATTGCGTTATTAACACAAGTGTAAACTTTACACTGATAAGCACTTTTCCACCCAGAGCATTGGGTTTCAAACAATTTGCGGAGGGCCAATTTCATTTCTAAAAATGTTGCCCCGAGTTGATTACGAATGTGACATTAAAATTTCTTTACACTCAATGGCTGTTGCACAAAAGTGTAAAGTATTCAGGTTTTTATACTGTAAGCGTGTCCTAAAGCTTATCTAACTCAATTTTAGTTTCTGCGCAGTCCAATTGGTTTTATAGTGTAGAGAGTTACAATATCTCGAAACATAAAATTGTTTTCCTTTTTTAACGCAATATTTCTCGATTTGTGATCTAAAGGGTTCGAGACGAAAAACGAAATTTCTTCAGCTACTCCGCTAAGTAGGCGGAACATGCTAATTATGCTTAAAATGTGCCCTTACCATAGCGTTACAGATCCTAGTTTATTTTGTTTCCATACACCCAATATTGCGTTATTAGCACAAGTGTAAAGTTTACACTAAGAAGTACTTTCCCGCAGGCGTGTAGCTGCGGGGGACTGGGGGGTCCGGACCCCCCAAATTCAGAAAAAACCGGAAAAACAGGACTTTTTTCACCTTATTTTGTGCTATGTTTGCTTAGACCCCCCAAAATTGGTCTTGGTCCCCCCAAAATAGGAGGGCCAGCTACGTGCCTGCTTTTCCACCCAGAGCATTGGGTATCAAAGCATTTACGGAGGGCTAATTTTTTTAAATGTTGCTCCTGAGTTGTAGATTAAGAATCTAAACTTAAAATTTCTTTACACTCAATGGTTCTTGCACAAAAGTGTAAAGTATACGGGTTTTTTACTGTTACCGTGTCCTGGAGCTTATCTAACTCAATTTTGGTTTCTGTGCAGTCCAATCGGTTTTATAATGTAGAGGGCTACAATATGTCCGAAAATTAAAATTTTTTTCACTTTTAATGCAATATTTCTTGATCTGTGATCATTTTAGTGTAAAGAGGTTCGAGACGAAAAAAGAAATTTCTTCAGCTACTTGCACCCCCAGAATTTCGGATTGTTAAGGATGTAAAAGGAGGGACTAGGGAAAATTTCCCTAAATGTGCAGAAGCCATAGGAATGTGCTAAACGGTTAGACTTCCCCTAAACAACGCAAAAATCGAAGTTTATTCTGCGGCCTACGCGCGTTTCTGCAGATTTTCCGTAGTAATTTCGATAACGATGGCGAGTATTTTGATTACTTTATTTTGGGAAAATTAAAGAAATTTTTTGTGGTTTTTCATGCAAACTATTGAGTTGGCCACGTAGGTGTAAAGTTTACACTATTATCTTTTACGCCAGAGCATAGTGGAAGGTCAAGATTTCATTAAATAAATAATGCATTGATTATTTAATAGTCATGGAAGTGTCTTCAATGCTCTTTTGCAAAACACTTGAGAACGTTTTGTGACTACCCCCTCATTTTTCACAGGCCGCAGAATATACTTCGATTTTTGCGTTGTTTAGGAGAAGTCTAATTGTTTAGCACATTCATATGGCTTCTGCGCATATAGGGAAATTTTCCCTAGTCCCCTCCTTCTACATTCTTAACAATGAAGAAATTCAAGTATATTTACCTTTTTTGTTCCATCGGAGCATTTTTCTTTGCTACTGATCTTCTGTCTTTAGACTTTTTCAATTCAAGGTTCTGCCTCTGGCTTTCCAGATACACTATGAAATATTCTTGCATTTCCATCCATTATCGCGATATTTTTTAGAAAACTCTAAACGCAAAGGAAAGTGGTCTCTCCATCTCTAATATACACCCCGCGTGTCATCGCTTTGAAGATAGAAAAATAATCTTACCAATTAAGCACGCCATTCGCTCAACGGCGTTGTTCAATTTAGCGCCCGCTGCACCGTTCGTCGAAGATTTAGTACATATCGTGTTCGATGTGCTCGCAACAGCTTCAGGCCATGTCACCAAGGCATCGCCGCTAATATCATCCGATCGGGAGGACGGCGGTGGTACTCCGCACTGCGGTTCTAATGGCGTCGATAAGCATTTTTTGGCTATTAAAGAACTGTTTGGCGCCAGTGAAGCAAGATTAATAGCGAGTAATGAGCGATTTTTGGCTGCTTGCGACGGTGACGGGGTCTTCCGCAAGGCGGCGAGCTTAGCGCGCGCGGCTCTGCGGCGGAAATCTGCGTGCAGAAAGGTGCGAAATGAGATGCTTTTCAGGAAAAACAAAAATTATAAGATCACTGAAATGATCGACAAAGGAGAATTGTGCTTAAGCGTGTATCTTTTCGCGAAAACCAAGCAAAAAAATACAATAGATTTTGCAAATCACAAAAAACATCATGCAACACGCATGCAAAAAATTCAGTGTGACATGTGAGTCAAGTATGATAATAAGCAGTAAAGACGGCCGAATCGATCCAATTTTCTTTCTAATCCATCACATTTCACACCTTTCATATTGGCAGATAAACCGTCCGACTTACGAGCAATTTATACAATGAGCACAAGCAAAATAAGCATGCGGCACTTAGCGGCGGATCCAAAATGTTTTCAAGGAGGCGTGGTACCCAAACTTCCCCCAACAGTCGAAAATAGTTTTAAAATCCGCCATTCACGCGATAGATACAGTTTTTTCGGATGTTTTCAAAGGTCTAAATTCATTTAAAGTCATTTATAGTGCTGGATTTAAAAACAGATCTAAATTTAGAGGCGATTTTCACCATAAGGTGCTTACTGCTTTAGTGATCAAAATTTCCTTAAGTTTAGTTAAAATCCGACGCGAAACACTGAAAAATTTGTTCAATATAGACAAAACGACGGTTTTGTTTTGGACTAAAATTACTGTCTTTTTCCAGCATTCATACATTTGGAGCAAAACAATTAAGTTTATTGAAGCATTTGGCGCTAAGCGCCAAAATTATTGAAATTTCCTTAAAAAAACTTGACAAACTGTGCTAGAATTGTTGCTATTGCAGAAATTTATCAAGCCATGAAAAACTTAGTTACCTCAAAAAAACTATTCCTAGCGCAAAAGCATGACTTCCAAGCCGCTAAGAAAGTGTAATTAATAGGTAGCTATTATCCAAAAAATTCCAGAATACGATAAATGATTGTCGAAAATCATTAGAAAGTACATATCCAATCTTATCTCGCCAATGTTATTACGCCAATAGGGGCGGCCGCCCCCTCAAATCCGCCACTGGCTACACTACAATAAAGGTAGATACGGATCAAGTTGACGCGCAAATCCGATTTACGATGCTTTCACGAATGTGAGCGATAAATAAGGTAATGTTTCCATAAAAAATACGTCGAAGATTGTATAATTGTGATAATATAATAATTATAATAAGCGCAATACGAGCATGCGTGCTCTTTCACTGGATTCTGCGAACTGCAAAAGTATATTTAGTGGTGGCAGCGTAACCCACAGTCGCTTCTAACATAGGGAAAGCGTGACATAGGAAAACTAGCTACATAATGCACGGGGAAGCGGACGAGATGCAGCAACTATGAAGATACATTATTAGGTAGATAAAAATGTTAAATGCTCAATTATGATCTAATTAAAATGTTCTATTTTCTGTTTTAGAAAGAGAGATCGTCGTCAGAAACGTCAAAAACTAGTATTTTTGAAGAAAACATATCGGTTTTAAGCCCTAAAACGATACTTAAAAAACAATTTTTAGTCGACATCCAGAGTTCCTATGCTATACATACGTTTGCCCACTATCTCAAAAAAATCCGTCAGAAAAAGGCAAATATGTATGTATCCTCGTGCGCAAAATAAGATATGATTCAATTTGAAAAAACTCGAAAAATAGAAAACTTGAAACCCTAGCCTTTTGTACCGGATGGAACTAACGTGTTCTTTCTGACTGAGGACTAAACTCCTTTATCGAAAATTTTCATTTCTAGAATTCTAATCAATTATAACACAGCATTGTCGCTGGCTTTATGCACTGTTTATCGACCCTTCAAGTTTATCACGATTTATTAAAAAACATTTACTTCTTTCGTTATCATCAGCTTCATAAAGTAACATGCGATTTGCAACAAAACGTTTCATGTTGATCACAGAATGAAACTTTTGGAGATTTTTTGAAAACTCCGAACAGACGGAACGGACTGAATGCATTAAAATTAAGCATGTCCGATTGAATTTTTCAATTAATTTTTTAATTGATTGATAAATCATCATTTCTAATGAAAGTTTTTGAAGATTTATTAATGTAGCACGGCATGCTTAGCAGTTCCGGTTTTGTACTGTATAAACTTTGTGCAACGACTATCTCCACAAATTTGCATTATTTTCAGATAAACTAAAGCTATGTACGACGAAAAGACGCTATGTTGCACGTGAATTGCGGATTTTAGGACCAATTTTTGACTATTTGAGGGAAAATTGGGGTAACGTCTTACTTTGAAAATTCGCAACTAAAGAAATGTATCCATATAAATTTTAATTGATTATGATAAGCCTTTAACTGTCACACACAATACACGAGCACTTGTTGATTGCGCATGTGATTGCACAGCAACCTTTAAACTCTTTTCATTTCAGGTCTTGCTTTGCACGTAGGGCTAAAAGTGGGTCTAATACGACAAGTGGGTGTAGCGGAACGCTAGCTATTCCTAATGCATCGACAGCAAAATTTTATTCAAATTTATGTATTGTTTTATCTTAAATTTCTTGTCGGGACTAAAATATAAATTTTTTTTAGTAAACCAATTATACTGAATTTCAAGGACGTATTTTAAGCCCGAAAAGTCCAGAAAATGAGTACTCGAAATTTAGTGCGCGAAGTTTGGCTTCAAAAAGTTTTGCCAAAATTGTCGAGGTCACCAAATTTTAATAAATCCTCGAATTACGAGTAAGTATTCGGAAAAAAAAACGAAAATCAACAGTGCTGCTAATAATTGAAAAATTAAGTAGATCAAATCTGACAAGTCTATATTTAAAAATAATTTATCGGCGCAGACGATTAATTTTGATAGTAAAAAGACTTAAAGAGCTGAATTTTTTGTGAAATTTAAAGACGTAAGCAAGCTTTATTCTTATATGTGCACACATACGAGTATGTACGACGCTCAAACTCAGTTTCGAGTTCGCGCTTTTTATTTAAGATGGCCGTTTTTTCTAATTGCAGCGCTTTATTTTTTTCCAACAGCAGAAGTTCTAAATTCTTTGGATTCGACGCCACATTTGTAGATTCAATGATCGTTTCATCTTCTGCTCCGAGATACACCGATTTCAAGACACTGAAAAATTCACAAAACAAAATAAAAATTTATAAAGATAAAACGTCGAGGAATCATGAGATAAAAGAGCAACTGACAAATATATACATGAGTAAAAGTCACAGCGAATAAATAAGACTAGAGAGAAAATAAAGAATACAAACACTCAGAATACTTAAAAATGGAGGCACAATCGTCTTTTAAATAATAGAAAAAATGCACGATATTGAAGCACCTTATTGTATTACTACCATACGTGCAGCAAGGCAATTCACTGAACTGTGAGTATTGACCACACATTGGCAGCAGCCAAATTCTAGGGGGTCAAAACCGGCAAAAAATCCCAAAAAAACATGCCAAAACTTCAATTCTGGGGGTTTATCGAATGTATGTGGGGATTTTCAGATTCTGGGGGACCGCCCACTCGTAGTATTAACACTTTCCAGCACTTTCATGATTCGGCTGTATTTCTTCCAATATTGTAATTTAAGGTATTTTAAATTACTTTCGCGCTCAGACTTAGTGAGCGCGGAAAGAGAAAGCATCATCTATAATATTAATTTCGAGTTGTCAGTATGCGTGCCCAAAAAAGGTTTATACTATATCATCGACTGATCATCATATTTTAACTCAATGAATATTCTGGACCCCTGATTCCCAATTTCCGATCGGAATGGCTTGATCAGACTCCTGAGACTCGAAAACGGCGGATTAGTATAAAAAATGCGCTATCGAGTGATGAAAACCATTTTACACTGCAATGTAAACTGACGAGAAACCATAAGGAATACACTTTTTAATGTTGCATTTTTCTAATTATCTAAAATCGCAGCGGACAAATTTTGCTTAAATTTCAACTGTTTCTTGATTATGTCAGACTAATCTCACTATAGAATTCGAAGAAAATTCACGGATTGGTTTTTGAGATACAGAGGCCCAGAAATATCCTAACCGTAACGTAAAATTTTGGCTTTTTGTCCTTTTGCGGGAGCACAGCATAAGTGCCACTTCCCGAATTCGGCCTCTGGGGCTTATTCGACCTCTGATTCAAAACTGACTACTCAAAGTACGCAGTCTGGCGTCGTGAAGCACATAGGGAACGGGTTAAAAGGAAATTACGGGAGGGTTGCAAAAAGCACGATTTCTCATAAGGAAAAGCTCGCAGCAAAGCAGGATATTAAATTAAAAATGCTCTGATGTAAACCAACGTGCGTACGATTCAATGTAAACAGACCTAAAGCAGCAAACGCTATCACAATTTCAATTTCAATTATTACAATTTTCGAAAATGCTATTACAATTTTCAAACCTCTGCTTCCAGCGGCTAATTTTATATGGCACTTATAGCGTTTGTTTGCAAATTGGTCAAACTTTAATTTAACTTTCTGTGAAGTTTACAATACCTTCTGATTGCCAAACGATCAGAAAAAATCAAAAAAAGATTAATTAGAGAGCAAAATAAAATAAGTCGTTGTAAAGTGACTAAAGAAATCTGCTGAGGTGAAATCATACATGTAAGCGGGGGATGGGAGATTCCCCACCCAAATTCGGCCGTCCACCCTCATTCCCCCAAAGCCAGAACATTTGTGACCGCCCCCCCATTTTTTGGAGAAAAATCGAATTTTCCGGCCGTTTTTTGGTGTTTTTTGGCCAAAAATTGGAGGTCGTTTACCCCACCCCCGCTATGATTATCCGGGGACTCCTACCTAAATTTTCGAGCTGTTACATGTATGGGTGAAATCGTAATATTTTGATAAATATGGTGATTTACAACTGATTTAATTTACAGATCGAAGGCAACCTTAGAAAGTTGGAACAGCGCTCCTTAACGTTATTTTGGCATTTATTGTAAGACTGAGAGGTGCCAAACAATGGATATTACCGATTGAGTGAGAGAAAGCGGTAAAATTTGAGTGAAGTAAATAAGAATAATAATAAAGTCAGCCGTCTTTGTTGCAAATGAGGAGCGAAGCGACCTATTTGCAACAAAGACTGCTCTAGCAAATGGGGCAGCGAAGCACCCCATTTGCTCGTATGTTTTATTTTTTGATTAAGTGAGTCTAGAATAGAGAAGAATCAAACAAGGCGGCTTTTCTTTTCGCACTCACTATGCCTCAAACAAGAGAGTAAGATCACGCATCTTGAAGTACAGGCTTGAAAAATGCAGCCAGATTATGCAAGTTGTAGCAGCTTAAAAGAAAGTTTAGGGAACGATTCATGATGCAGCTTTCAATTTAAAGAAGATTTGTCCGTTCAATAACATCAAATCCTATAGAATACGTACGCCAATTCTCGCTTGCATTCGTCATAATCAGCATGCTTGTCCATTTTGTCCTGCATATCCTCGATCAAACACATTTTCTGACCCAATTCTTCGTTTAGTTCTTCGATCTGAAAAATCGGCAAGAACTTAAGTCGATAATGCACACTCAAACGGATAAATTGAGCTTTTTACTTTTCGGTCTCACTGTGAAAAACCATATAAAAAGTTTTCCGCAAAACAAAAAATCGAAAAATCCGATCTAGCATGTGCGCGGCGACCATAGGGTGTAGAAGCCAAACATGCAAAAGGTCCAAAGTTATGGGAGGGATTAGCTGAGTTTCCTAAAGAGGGTAATTGATTTAACTTTTACGGCTAATTATGGCGCTAAAATGATGAGATTATCTTGATCTTTTAGAGCTTTTTGTCGTTCCTTACCCTCCCCCTAACCCGTAAAAACGCTTTAATTCTTTGTATTTTACTCTTCTTGAATATTCGTGATTAAGTTTGCATGAAAACAAATGATATTAATAACGATGGAATGACTTGGACTATCAAATATGTATGGAATAATAGACAAAAAGTGTCAGAATGAATAAATGGATAGAGCATTGCTCGAAAAAGACTTCAGATCATGCTGCTAGGCATCGTTTAGCACTGTTTCATAATGCCAATAATCGATTTTGGTCCGAAAATGGCCTGAGGGCTATGCCTTTCAAAGGTTCAGTCAGGGGATACCCCCAACTTCCCAGTGTGCATGTGTAGTAGAAACACTACAATCTCTTACACTTTAGCGGCTATAATCAAAATAACTATAAAAGTTGAGGCATCGGAAATCCGTAGCAAACAAATACCAAAAGTCCGAGTAGGGAGTAGGGGGATACCCCTACACTTGAGTGTGCATAAGTAGTAGAAACACTATAATGTCTTAGACTTTAGCAGCGATAATCACAATAACTATAAAATGTGAGGCATCGGATATCATTGGCGAACAAATACTAAATTATGATTACTAAATGGCATAACAGAACTTTGAATTAGCTGAACTATTTCGCTTTTTTCTTATGAAATCACAGCCACGAGGCTGATTTCCATTATTCAACGTTTATATAAATTTTTAAGACCATTTTACAACGAAAACTACTTGTTTGAGCCCTAGCAGTATAAAGTTTAGTAAGCTGGGAATAGCTTGCATGCCATAAGACTAGAAATGTTTCAAACGACTATGCGCATGATCTGAACCCTTGAGATGAAACGAAAAATTGTTAGTCTGAATATAAATTTGAAATTTTAAAAAACTTATTTTTAGCGGCCCAAAAGTCAAAATAGGAAGTAAATAATTGAGTTAACTTACTCTTCTGTTCTTTTCTAATGTATCGGCTTCCGCTTCAGCTTTGATTTGCGTGAGCTCGTCCAGCAACTGACTCATCTGAAGTAAAAAGATAACATTGTTGCAGAACACGAAGAAAATGTGAATTATTAAGCACATTGCAAAAAAATGCTAGTAAATACAAAAATCGACAAAAGAACGGAAATAAATTTGATGGTAGGGAAGCTGGTCTGCTTGGTGGACTGTAACCGTTGATTTTTTCAGTGGCTCCTAGAAATAGAGTCAATGGCACAGCATCTTAGCGATAAAAGAACGCGTTTCCTTTCAAATTGATTTGTTTAAAACAGTATTTGTAGTATATTCCGCTTTGAGAATTTTTCATCTTGGTGCTAAAGACGGTTAGCACAATCAAAAATTAGTAAATTAGTACCTGTCGGTCTTTGAGTGCCAATTCAATATCTAAAGCCGAATTGTTTTCGGGCTTGATTAGTAGATTTTCTAAATCTTGCTCTTCCTTAACTGAATGAGCGTTTCCCCTCAGCTTTTCGCACTCTCTTTCCGCGGCAGCCTGCATAAGGAAATATAACTATTAGAGACTATAGGTGCACAACATGACCGCTTTGGAGTCAGATGGAAACATATATACATGCACACGATCAAAAGCTCTGTGAGAGCTTAAACCGAGTTTCCTTGGGGGAGAGGTAAATGAGTATTTTTTACCATATAATGTCAAATTTTTGTACTTAATTGAGTCGAAACTTGATTTTTCATGAATGGTTACATCTGATGAAAATGATAACAATAAGGGCAATGGAATGACCTGTAAACATCAAATTTATACAAAACAGTAAAAGAAAAATGTCTGCATAAATGAAGTGAACTATCTACAGCTCGAAAAATAAGTATATGTACTTGAAATTAAGCTGTTAGACGTCATTTGACGCTTTTTCATGGTTCAAACAATCGGTCTAGGTCCGAAATTGCCTGGAGGGATATGCCTTCCAAAAATCCTGATAGGAGGATACCATCTATACCCCCCAGTGTGCATGTGTGAATGGTAAGCTTTTATTTGAGCTAGCAAGGCAGACAGATATGTAAAAGTGCTACAGTAAAGAAAAAACTTTGTCATTCGGACTCGCTTCTTTTAACCGAACTTTTTCCCATTTGTAAAATAATAAGCATTATTTACCTGATAATTACTTATTTGCATGAGGATTCTACGAAGTCTGGAAAGAAAGCTGTAGGTAAAAATAGGGGAAAGACAATCGATAGAAAGTCATCATATTAGGCGAGAAGCAGTGTTTTTACACTTATCTACAAAGACGGTTCTTTAAAGTCTAAACATATTTTGTGCTAACCTCTGATTCGCAAATGCTACCTACCAAAGGTACAAGATTGCGCTTGAGGTACACTCCATGTTACCTTGCTTTGCTCTATTCGAATTCACTAAGGAGTCTTTGAATTACTTCACAAGTCACAAACAATCGCGGAGTAATTTCGAAAGCCTATGTGAGCAAGCGCTTGGAATAAAGTTATTAAATATAGAAATTCTGCAGTCGATAAACCTTCAGATAAAGCAAATAACTTCATTTTCGACTTAAGCAGCAGCACACTGTTCTTCATTTATATGCATGTTTCTGATCAAGATTCTACGAACAGATATGACGTGCCACCATTGTGATTAAAAACAACATATCTATTTCATAACTCAAACTTAAGGCCCGTTCACACGGCGGCAACTAGCCGGCCACCGGCAACCTGATGGACGGTGGCCGGTTGGTGGCGCGTCGCAGGTTGCTAGCGCAAAATAAGGCGGCAGCTAGCAGCAATCGGCCACCAGCAACTTGGTGGCTGGTGGCTGGTGGTCGGTTCTGTCGACAACAACCTCGTTCACACGAGTATTAACCTGGTGGTGGCAACTCAGCTAGGCAACTAGGCAACCTACAGAAAATAAGTGTAACTAAACCATTTTAGTACATGGCTCAAGCGAAAGCTGCGTTGTTATTGACGGCTATTATGAATTATTTGAAAATGATCCGAAATCGCGACGGATTTGGGTTAAAAATTATTATTGCAAAGCGAAGCAGAAAAATGGGTTTTTTAATCAACTTATTGCTGAATTAAAATTGGAGAATCCTGACCTTTACCGCCGAATTCTACGTATGAATGTCGACACATTTAAGAAGCATGACTCAGTAGAGGCGACGGCGAAGCATAGCACACAAATCAAATCAGTGGCGGATCCAGGATTTTCTGACAGGGAGGGCGAAACCCAAAAAATTCCTAGAAGTGTCAAAAATTATCCGAAAATTCGTATATTATGCCCTAAGTACCGGTTCTTTTGCTGTCTGTTGACACGCAGATTTATTTCTGATGCGAAGAAAATTAAAATTTTCAGAGTTTTTGTATGAAAAACTCGCAAAATTATGCAGAACTCATCATAAGTCGCTGAAAAAATTCGAAAAATCATTGTAGGAGCTACAAAATCCTTGTTCTGTAAAAACTACTCTTCTGACGTAAATTTAAGTTATTCAGAATGTCAATAGAGTCAGTAAATGTCATTAATGAGTGCTATCCTTAAAATATGATAAAAATTTGAAAAATTATGATAAAAATGGCTAAAATCATTAAAAGTACACATCTGTTCTCAATTGCGCCCAAATATTTTTTGACGACAGGGGGGCGGCCGCCCCCCCCTCTATATCCGTCAGTGAATCAAATATATAATTTGAGTTTAATTCAAAAAGAGTACCGACCTACATAATTATTGATTTCCTTCACAGTTTACTAATAAACATCTGCAGAAAAATCGATAGCAATGTAAAATAGTGCAAGCGTGTGCTAAACATAGCAGGTTGCCGCCAAAAAATCGAGCATTGCTCGATCCACCGGCGGCAACCAAAACGGTAGGTTTGCGCAGGTTGCCGCATTATTTTGCCTAGAAACCAGCGGCCACTAGAACCTGGTTACCATGTCATTTTTCGCTAGCAACCTGCGGCAACCGGCCACCAGGTTGCTGGCGGCCGGTTGCCGCCGTGTGGACGGGCCTGTAGCCTATAACTTCTACTTACGGCTCTCAGATTCGTTTTTTCCAAATCAGACATTAGCAACTCGATTTCTGAACTTCTAGCGCTGCCGAGTTCATCCGAATGCGATTTTAATTGGAACAATTCTTGCTGAGCAGCATTCAATGACTTTTCTAGTGATTCTGCACGGTTTTCTACTTCGGATAATTTCGACTGCAATAATGATTCGCTCAATGCTAGACGCCTTTCTTTCTCGCCCATGTTTTTCAATAATACGCTTTCTCTTTCAAGTAATTTAGCCTGCATAAAAGAGGCTTTGAGTCTTTTGGTAGAATAGAATTAAAATTTAAAAAAAAACATGTAACTCACGATAAAAGGAAATAAATGAATACCGCGCAAACGAAGAGAAGAGAGAATGATTATAAAGTCACAGTGACATAAGAAATGAATAAGCGGGAGATTTAGAATTTGGAAAGGGAACCAACTAGTCCATAAGCTGTGGTAAATTTAAAAAAGCAGTTGTCTTAATAGCCTGTTTCTGATATTCTGCAGTATATAACTTTATTTAAAATCATTTCTGGAGCAAATTTTAAAATATTATTTTAGACTTTAAATATCACGTTTCTGGGAGCGCAATTAGGCGCAGAACTGCTGAGAAAAATTTACTAGCAAAGACTAAGCATTGGGGAAAAGCAGTTAAAAATATATCTGTTTCCTTCTCATATCGACTGATAAAACTGGGATAGCAACTCCAGCTGCAGCCCTTGCTTTCCCGCGTTTATTCACAAAGACGTGTAACAGAATAACCGCATGCTGAATAAGAAATGACCTAAAATATTAGGAAACCTTTTTTCATTTAAGTTTCGTTGAACATGCATTAAGTACCAGTTACAAATGAAAATTTTTCGAATCCAGTGGGAATTAGCTAAATGCTGTCAAAAACTCAAATGAGAGTAAATAATAGATGCAAAGCATCCGAATATTTAAAATTAACTTAAAATTTGACTAAAAAGTGACAAACTTGCTTCTTTATTTCGTCAAATATATTAAGCAAACGACAGCAGGAAGAGCTCCTTTTTATAAACCGGCCACTGAATTAGAATCAAATCGATCATTTGAGGCTTTCGTATTTCCCTATCTTCCTACGAATAAACTGCAGTTGCACTTACCGCAATTATGGTTTCCATTTGATCCTCAAATGTCTTTATCTTTTCTTTCAGCTGTCGGATCGTTATTTCTGAAAATTTGCAACGACGTCATAATTTAAACATTAAAAAACGATTAATGGCAAAAATTAATTCACCCTGGTTCTTAATTTCTGCGAACTCTAGATTGTACTGATTAAGCGTTTCTTTTAAATTAGCGTTCTCTATTTCTAAATCTTGGACCTTCTGAGCCTTCTTCTGTGACTGCGCCGCAGATTCAAGCAATGGTGCAGGATCTAAGAAACAAGAATCGTTAGGACAACGTACTGTGATTTAACTGAAATTAATTATGCAAAATCAGCGAAGGCAGCTAAAATTAATTGGATTTTGGAGGACAAACTTCCGTTTCAAACGTTCTTGTTATCGATTCACATCGATTCAAGAATTTTCATCCATGTCCAAATTTCGTGAAATAAACTTAGACTATTTTGTTAACTTGGTGCATGAAGCTAATCGGGAACCGAATGTCCTTATTACTGTATAAACCGATTTCTTCATTGCTCGACGGAGTAGATCGAGACTATATCGTCATCAGGCAATGAAGAAATAGAGTGTTTTAAACAGTAACAAGGACACTCATTTTTCGAGCAACTTCATGAATTAGGTTAAAAAATAAACAATATCCTATGCATATACAGGTATGTACATGCAGAGCATGGCCGTTCTAAGGGTGAGCAAGAGAGCTTTTTTGAGATAAATTGGCCTCAAAAACTGATATAAACGCTAAAATAGCGTAAGAACTACGTTAATCGAGTTTTTGAATATTTTCATGCGCGTTTGCAGAAAATTTTTGATTTTCATCAATTTTTGATCTTCGCGCCTTATTTTTTCCAAAAAACTGATCGTGAACCGCTCAATCAGGTATTCTTGTACTTATATGCACAGAGCAAAAGCAAATTACTGATTATTAGTAAAGCTACATGGACAGCTACAAAAAGAATCAAGAAATTAGCTACATAAGTGGTTTCAAGGAAGCCAGCAATCCAAACTTGTAAAGCTAAATCGAGTAGACACCTATTAATTAGTTGTTATTTATAGTTTTATCATTGATGCGTCAGTTTGCCACTTGTGTAATCGATTTACACCAGTTCGAAAATTGTTATACGTGCGCAGGGTTGTACGAATCTCCTTAATTACGCGCTGCAACATTTTGCGCAACTGGTAGATGAAATCTGAAAAATTGAGCTTCTCTTGTCCAAAAATTTGAGCAGTAATAGCAATGTCACTAAATCCATGATGAAATTTTATTTCCCGAAAAAATATTTGTGAAAATACCGTTTACTCATTTTATATATAGGGTTATGATTACATACGTACTTGAAGGATGAGTACTACAGAGTAGTTTTCAACTTAATTTCATCAAATCCATTTTTATTACTTTATCACTTTAAATGATAAAGAGATCAAGGAATGGCAATATTTTAGCTGCACACATGGGCATGGGGAGTCTGAGGGGTTCAACCCCACCTTCCCCCCCGAGAGCTTGAAACCCCCGCAGATTACTGTAGAACCCCAGCAGAATTCTATCTTAAGTAACATTTTTGGCGATTTAACCTAACAAGAACCCCCTAGAATTTTTTTGCTGCCCATTTATGATTAGGTGTACTTACCAGGGCTTTCTATAATTTTTTTATAAAGCGACAAGAAAGCTGCTTCAGCCGCTTTGCTACGTTTCGAAAGGCTATCTATTTCAGACTGGAAGCACTTTAGCACCGGAGTCACTAATCGCTTGGCATCCTGTAAGAATAAAAATTTCATATATTTTAAATTCAAATTTACAGAGTCACGACTTCAATGTCTTCTACGGTTTAAATGAAAAAATATGATCAAGTACGGAGCTATGGGCAAAAAAATCAATTTTTCTGATCAGAAAATATTAAACGAGTATTCCTTCATGAACAGGTTTCGCCTTTACCATACGCATTTAAGGTCTGAATCTAACCTTCGTGTATTTGCAAATTTAAACACCCTCAACGATATACTACAAAAACATATGTTTTGCAAATGTTCTATCAGAGATCAATCTACCGGTTATTACAAGACAGAAATTTTTTAATTGATGGGAGTCGTCGCCGGTGTTTAATCAATAATTCTTAATGAGAAACAAAAATAGATCGACAGTCAAAAATACTACATGGAAAACAAATAGGCATTGAAAATATGTTATTTAGGTACTTCTACATGTTTATCAATGCAACGCTATCAGTAGAACACTCTCACTAATGACGACACAGCGAAAATAAATATTTAGTAAACCTAAAAACGGAACGGTAAGTAAGTAGATTAAAAAATTTCCGAGACTGAAATAACCTAGACATTTTCTTTAGACTCTGGGAAAAAGATTGCAAAAAATTTTCATATACATTTCATATGATCAAATTGAAGTTCAGATCTGAGAATCTGGAATATGTACTGCGGTCCTGCAATTCAAGGTAATGTATAATATAAGTAATTATAAATCGATTTTTAAATCCGACCGATTCGTAAGATTAATACAGTTCGCAAAGCATGAAAAATTTAAAGGATCCGATATACTTGGTTAATTTCGATAAACGCCAATTTTTAGGTAATAAATAGATGTAACTGATAACAATTTTCTACTTGTATGACTCATAACGATTTTACAGTCATGCATGTGCGCTGCTTAGAAAGGTCAACGAAAGGTACCTCCGGTAAAGACTTTTTAAAATCCCTGCACATATCCACCAACTTCTTCCTGGAAGCTTCACTTTCATCCTGTCGGTTGGCAAGATCAGTCGCTTTTTCGTCTAGCTCCTTCTGCAAAGTTACACATCTGATCTTTTTTGAACTGAATCAAAGCATTAGCAATTAACTGTCATTTTAAACATTTTTTTCCAGTTTTCGATAGTCCTGCCTATCATCGACTGACCACAATGCTTTAAAGTCATAATTCATGTAGGCCAAACATGATCTTGGGGGTTAGGGAGTTTCAACTTCCCCCCCCCCAAACTTTCTCACCTCCCACCCAAAATTAGCGATTTTTCGAAAGTTCCCGAAGATTTTCTGTAAATTCTGCTTTTTTAAGCGTTTTTAGCTATCTTTTTGCTCAAAAGTGTCAAATTTTCAGCATATTTTGTTCAATTTTGTAGACTGATTTTTTTCGAAATTCTTTCATCTTCCTATGCTCTGAAAGATAGATCATCGTCAGAAACGCCGTAAAACCGTGTTTTTGACGCGTACCTACCAGTTTTGGGCACAAAACATCCACTTTAAAATCCCTTATAGAAAGCTCATGTTGTGAATGTCTGATGTAAGCCCGCACTAACCCTCATTGATACATAAGATGTAATGCTTACAATATAAGTTGAAATAAAAAATAAATCCACCCCTACAAATGGGGATGGAAGATCCCCCACCCAAAGTTGGTCGTCTTTCGATTTTTGGAAAAAATTGATCATGCGCCCATTTATCATACTCCCTCTTCCACGACCGTGTGATTCATAATTGACCCCTAAAAGTACAAGAGGGAGCGTTTTCTGGGGAAAAAGAAGGCAATATCAAGGCAAACAGACGAAAATCAAAACCTTTCTTTCTGCGCTATTTTAGTATTTATCCCAATTTTAAGACCATTTTCGCCAAGATAAGCTCTCAAACTGACCAGTCAATAGTGGTCATTTCTACGCATTAATTAATCCTTCAATAACATGATCAACATCCTCATATGATCAAGTACGAGCATGAATGAAAATATGGGGCAGGTCGTAGTACAGATTCAAGACTACTATTTTACTCTTGCTTTTCAGCCTCATGTAAACTCCATTAAGAGAATAGATGTGACAATAACACGAATACGATCAGCATTTTCGTTTAGAGTTTAATCACGGAATCTTTAGGGCGAATCGCGTTTTTATTTTTATCAAACCATATGCCCTAAACAGAATACTCCATTTTTTAAGGTGCGATGATCTTGATCAATTCTCTCCAAGTGCGTAACCTCAACACGTTTCAAAACAATCAGCACTCCATGCTCTTCAAGCCCATTACCCATTTTTAGTCAGGATAATAGCAAAAAATGGTCATAGAAAAACGGTAAAAGTGGTGAAGTTTCTTAAGATCTACACAGAAATGCTTATGTAGACACGTAACTACAAATGGAAATGCAATTTTTTACATATACAGGAGCGTCACGGAAACATATACAAGCTCTAAAAAGGCACTATGTTCTATGCGAAAAGAAAGAATGTAAAAAACAACCTTTAAATTTTAAAATTATACTCCTAGTACTTTTGCACAATGAAATGGCAAGTTTGCAAAACCAAGTAAGTCATTATTTAGACTACGTTAAGCTCTTCTGAGTCTTCTATAAAAAAAACTTTTTGCGAAGCAAAAATCGCTGAAGCTAATTTTATTACAAAGAAATTTGTTCCCTACATTTAAATTCCTGTATCGATTAAAAGAATTTTAGGAAACCGGACCAAGAAACCTCACGAGGTTTCAGGCATTTATCGAGTCCAATAGAGACTTATAGAAGAATTCGCTTGCTGTATCAACTGGAATTAAAACGTAATGGAATGGAATGGAATGGAATGAATGAATGAAAAAATGAATCGGAATGGCCTCAAGAATTGCAATGAATGCTAAGATAGAATAAAACCTATGTTAATCCACAGTTTCGTATCATTTTCGAGCAATTTCGCAGGATATTTCTGATTTTCATTTATTTTTTCTGTTCTGAGGGTGAAGACAAGACCCCAAACCCTTCCTTATAGGTACGTGCATGTCTGACTCCAGATGGAGCGATTAGGTGGGACATTGTCGAGAGACGAATTGTATTATGGGCGAGGAAGGGCGAGCTGGCAAAAATTTTAACGTTACTTCAAACGTTTCCCCTTTTTATCCTTGAATCACATTATAATTTTCTCAGATCATAATCTTATCACATCATAATCTTATTAATTTATCAGAAAATCTGTTCAAGGGGTGATAAAAGCATTCAGATCTGTAGTTTAACATATAAAATTCTACAATCATTAATTAATTTTACCTATTCTATTTTATGCTTACTCTGCAGGGCGGACGCTAGCGAAAAATCTGCGTTAGTCGCACTTAATTTATGAATAATCCTTTCCATGCGTTAGCAGATTAAACATTCTGGGGGGCCTAGTTTGAGTCCGAAAATTTCAGAGGTCGGGAAAAGGCCGATGAATTGGTGGTAGGGTTAAAAACATAAATTTTCGACATTTCTCATTAAACTCTATACACTGGCATCATAAATTCGCGGGGAAAAATAAAATTTTAAAAAGTGGTATGTGCAAACATAGCGCTAAAACAACGTTATTCCAGTTTCTGATAAATTTCAAGAACGTTTGAAGAGAATTTTTGATTTTCATCCATTTTTGGTCTCCATTATGTCTTATTTTATCCAGAAAATTTCCCCTTCATTCATTCTGAGGATCTAGTCAAGACCATGATCTGGGGAGGGGTCAGCCGATCTAAGGCGGGTGGTTGGCTTTTCTGAGCGAAAATGACCTCAAAAATCGATATACATGCTGAAATAGGGTTAAAACCAGTTGGGCAGCACCAAAATTCTAGGGGTGCAAGATTTTTCAAAGGTCGAAAAATTGTCTTAAAAATGGTGGTATGGAGAAAAAACACAATTTTTAACGTTTCTCATCGAGCACTATCCATTGGCATCAAAAAATTGCGAAAAAAAACAATAAAAATTAAATTCTGGGGGAGGAATTTTGTCTGGGGGATTCGGCCTTCTGGGGGTGCATAAACCCCCCACCCCCCAACGCTTACGCGTGGTTAAGACTTATTCATTCCACACTTTTAAGTCAATTTCGAGCAATTTTAAAGAAAATCTGTAATTTTCATTAATTTTTGACCTACATTTAGCCTCATTCTGCCCAGAAAATTTCAAATTTTCCATTCTGGAAACCTTATACACCATTATCTCAATATTGGTCTGAGAAAACTGTCACAAAAATAGACGCTCTATACTTACCAGCATTTTTATATTAAATTTTTCATTACTCTAGCGTTAATCTCCTATTTTCCAGTAGAACTGAGCGCCGAATTTCATCTCAAGAGCTGAAGATTATACGGTGCCGATCTAAGGAGGACTTAACAGGGATAGAATCCTATGCACTTGCAACCTACTAAAAATGTGAAAATGCTCTATCTCAATTTATGGGAAATTTAGAATACTTTCATGAGAATGCAATTTTTTTCCTGCTCCGCTTCGAGCAACATTTAAGAAAATTCAAAAACTAAAAAAATTATGACAATATTTCTCCCTGCTTTCGTTCTCTTTTTGGACAACTTGCGCAAAATTTATATTTGTTAAGTTATCAGTCGAAACTTTTTCTAGGTTTAAGGAAATGCATAAGCGTCTAGATACCGAGTTTGTGCAATTTTCAGCATTTAAGACAATTTTTATGGCCAAGTTGCTATAATATGGTGAGCTGAGGAAATCATAGCCTTCAGCTAATATCACCCAATAGTCTTAGCATAGAATTGTTGGCACATAGACTGAAAAGACACGGTTTTGGATATCAAGCATACAATTACCGTTCAATCCGCGTCATAAAGAGAAGTGAATTTAAAAAATTGTGCAATTGAGAACGAAATACAAAATGCGATAGATACGCGAAATGACTCAGACACATACCTGTGCGTGGGGATTTGGGGGTATGCACCCCCCCCAGAAACCAAAATACCCCTCAGACACCAAAATACCCCCCTAGAATTCAAATTTTGAATTTTTTTTTTGTTTTTTCGCAATTTTTTGATGCCAATGGATAGTGCTCGATGAGAAACGTTGAAAAATTGTGTTTTTTCGTACCACCATTTTTAAGGCCATTTTTTGACCTTTGAAAAATCTTGCAACCCCCCCCATAATTTTGGTGCCGCCCACCTATGCTCAGACAGAAAGAGTATATCCAAAAGAGTACAAAGGTGCTTGAATTGATTTGCTAGTCACGATTCGCGGTTCACAAAAGTGCTTGAGACCACACAGGGGCGTAGGGTTTGTATCCCATAAGTTAGTTTTCAGAATTTTGTTGGCTTCCTTTGCGATTTTTGGACACCAATGGAGTGCTCTATGCAGCTAGTTAATGACGAAGAATATAGTATCGATTCACAATGGCCTCGACATATGCTTTTGACATGAAAATAACAAAATCAATAGTTCACACTTATCAATAATTTTTCACTTCATCACTTTCCTTTGTTTGAACCTCTTTCCAAAAAAATTTTTTATCTGTGTTCGCGCAAATTCCACGACTAGCGCATGTGTGCCACCACGATCGCGATTTGCTTTTTTGAAAATTCTTTCCACCTTATGCGATCAATAAGTTCAGTCAAAATAATTGAACCAGCTACATGAATTACCTGCAAAGATGGCAGATCCAACTGTTTCCAATACTGAGAAGCAGCCTGAGCATTAATCATCTTCGCAAAACACTCACCCAGGTAATCGATTAATCAGAGATCAGTGGAACAAGCGGCTGATCAATCAGTTATTATGATTCTTGATTAGTAGGCATGGGTGATTCGCTCACTTTATCGATTTTTCTTCAACAAAACGACGGTCTAACGATTGGGTACGAAACGGTGTGATTACGATATAGCCACGATGCGCATAGGTACATAAGTCGACGACTGATAGCAAAAAATATCGGCAATTTTCAAACGTTCGCTCCGTGCATTTATGGTATCCTAAAAGTCATCGTAAATATAGACTTTGCATTCAGTGTTCGCATGAATGTGTCCGATTTCGCAATGCAGATTCGATACTAAACGATCCTATCGATGCAATTTAAAAACTAACCGAACAACATATTTATATGTACGTACATACATCTTAGAAACACAAACTGCGCATGCGCAATGAACTATAGAATGAAATTGTGCATAATGCGAATATTTTATCACGAACGTTTCCTTGGATTAGATGTCTGATCAATCGCCCTCCCCTTCAACTACCTCCTCTCTTTATTGTTCCTCAACGAAACGTACTAGCCTCGTATGAAGCCGAATTTCTTTCGTTGTCGATTCTATGCACTCATTCCTGGAGCATCGAACGTACGGGTTTTAGAGATGATTGCTCGGTCGATGCGGTTGTGCCTGTTCGATAGATCGAACGCGAACCCGTAAAACGAATGCTATTCTCTCCATTTTATGAACCCATACGAGAACGCGTTGTATATAACGATAAGAGCCCATACGCAAGAACGAACGTATTAGGAGCATGTGGTGCGCGCTCGAGGTTTTACTTTAGTTCCCTCTCCGAATATTCAGCCAGTTCTAGTTATACTAATAAAATATGTGAACGCCGGTTAGTGTGGATTGGATTGAATTGAATGTAATTTTCGAAAAATTGTGCGACATTTGCCCATAGATACAAATGAGCGTGATAGATTTAGTCTAATGCGTGCGGAGATAAGCTTTACCGACCAAAATTATTGATCCCTTGTATCGATCGACTTAATATTCTTTTGTAAAAAGTATACGAGACAGTCAATAGTTCGCTCTGTGAGACTATAATCAAAATAGAATCAGCAGTAGGGTATCGCGCATCTAGAAATCAGATATAGGCACGCGGGAAATAGGAAAAGAGACTATTACGCGCAGAAAAGTTCTGATTGGCGCAGCTCACAAGCATAAAGTCCTTCAGGTAGGTACCATGCGAGTAATTATATCAAAAAGAATCGTCACGTCAGGCATCGGTTAGTGTGCACAATGTGTAAACTTGGTAAGTAATGCGTTTTTGCTGAAATGTGACAACCCGACCGTAAAATTTCCGATTCCTCGAACAAAGCCAAAAAATCAGATTCAAATTTTCCTGTAATTTTTCAGTTGAAGAATGTGTAACTATCGTTCGCTTGATCGAAGTTGAGCTTCAGACTAATCAGTCTCTTTTCCAATATATTGGTCAATTTTATTTGAATTGTTTCAAAAATGTCTTATGCTCCTGCATAAATAAATGTACGATTTACACGCAATTAAAATGGCTAAAATTATCAAAAAATACATTCCTCTTCTTCATTGCGCCCAAATATTTTTTGACGACAAGGGGCCGCCTCCTCTGAACCCGCCTGTGACGTTAAATGCACTGAATCTTTCTAAGATCAATTATTCAACCAACTGAATGATCATAGTCTTAGATGTGACGATTATCATAGGTTAGCGCGTACCTATAATAAACTCAGGTAGGTACCCCTAACACCTGTGCGCACCCCCTACAGCTATAACGAGACATACCTGGGAGACGCGGTTTTTTTAAAGATTAATAAGAAAAAATTCGCGGTACATCTTTTTTTGTTTTACTTTATACTTTACGTTTAAGGTTTACACCAAAAATTCAAATGTCTACCCATTGCTTACGGAGGGCCAATTTTTTTAATGTTGCCTACGGTCTGTAGATTATGAATCTGTACTTACATTTTTTTGAAAATTCGTTCTAGACCTACAGTAAGACAAATGTCGAATTTAAGTATTTTTTACTTATGCTGCCTGTGAATAACTCAGTTTAAACACTTGATGTAAGTAATCTAACGTATTTAAATTGTAGAACATAAATTCCTCTAAAAAGGCTTCCTTTTGTTTTTGAAAAATTGCGCTAGGTCTCGATCTACAGTACGCTTAGTGTAAAGAATAGGGTTTCAAAAAAACACTTGTTTGTCGGTTTTTGGACTACCCACTTCTCTGGTTAAGTCGCGTGTCCGCCTCATATGTATGTAGATACATGCACAACGTAGTGGGTTTGGGGGTCCTAAGGAGCTTTCCGAGCTTAAATGACCTAAATAGTTGGTTGCGTTCAAAAATGACAGTTTCTGATCGATTTCAAACGCTTTCGCGAGAAATTTGATATTTCTCCCGTTTTTGAGCGTAATTTCGCTTCATTTTCGTCAAAAAAATTTCCGTTTTGTCTTTCTGAGAATCTATCCTTAAATCTCTCGTGCATGTTGATACCTAAGCGTACGACATACACATATACATAGATACAAATTTACATCAGGCTTGCAGAAGGACATAAGAGAAAATTTTTAGTAAAAATAAGGCAAAATTATGGTTAAAAATGGACAACAATAACAAGTTTCTCACAAAAACGGGTGAAATCAGTCAAAACTGTTTAAGACAATTTAAAGTTTATGCCAATTTTTAAAGTCATTTTAGCTCAAAGAAGCTCTCTGTCGGATCCACACCTGGGTGTTCGGGGTTTGGGGGTATGCACCCCCCCTCCCCCGAGAGACCTAAATACCCCCCAGAAATCAAAATACTCCCCAGAATTCAATTTTTAAAATTTTTTCGTTTTTTTTCGCAATTTTTGATGCCAATGGATAGTGCTCGATGAGAAACGTCGAAAAATGGTGTTTTTTCGCCATACCACCATTTTTAAGGTAATTTTTGAGCTTTGAAAAATCTTGCACCCCCCCAGAATTTTCTTTCTGTACATGTATGGTCGGATCTCCAGTCCTGTCTCACACAGATGGGCCATGCTGAGTCTACCTGCGAATCACACTGCTGTAGTATGGACACGACTATACTTGTGGGGGGAGGGGGTTGGGGGTTTGACCCCCCAGAATGGCTTCTGACTCCCCCCTGCAGGCTGCGAGCGACCCTCCACAATTGTCGATTTTCCGTGAAGTTGTAAAAAGTGTGCCTTTCTAAGCGTTTTTAGCTCATTTTTGGCTCAAAACGCTAAAATTTTCAGCACTTCGCGCCAGATACACATTTTTTGACTAATTTTGTGGAATTTTCTCGATTTAATTCAAATTTTTTCGAAATGTTTTTATGTTCTAGAAAGAACGAGCATTGCCTGAAACGTCTAAAAGCTGCTCTTGACGCGTACCCGTCGTTTTTACAGCCCAAAAAAGGCACTTTTTGAAAATATTTTGGGCCTGACCCCCCAGATGCTGTACATGTATGGACACGACGATGCCTACTAACACTGGGCACAAATGTAGACTTAACAAGCAGCACCAATGAACATGCTCCTAAATCGATCCTGCTTGAATTCGACACAAGGAGGTCAATAATACGCTGATTTGTGTCCTCTAAGTCCCCCTTCTCGAGAGTAACTCGCATAAATGATGTCACTTTTTTAGTTTTGGAAACCCAAGCCCACCCCGAGCAGGGCTCTGACCATAGATGGGCGGCACCAAAGTTCTGGGTAGGAGGCGCAAGATTTTTTCAAAGGTCGAAAAATGACCTTAAAAATGATTGTATGGCGAACAAAACACAATTTTTCAACGTTTCTCATCGAGCACTATCCATTGGCATCAAAAAATTGCGAAAAAAGCAAAAAAAATTCAAAAAGTGTATTCTGGGGTTTATTTTGGTGGGTGCATACCCTCAACCCCCACGCCCAGGTATGGCTCTGACCCTCCTCCCCTTGAATTCGGTTGCTGCCCACATGCGTATGCTTCTGACGGTAGGTATCCATAAGTCAGCAAGGTTACGGCTGTAGGTGGTGCAAATGGTTATTTGTCATCCGGTTAAAAGAAATTGAATCGTCAGAAGTGCAAAAAATATTTTTTACCTGTCTGGCGTTTTTATGTTTAGAAAGGTCCGCAAATTCTTCCTGACTAACCCTCAGTCTCGATCCTACATGTGTCAATCTATCTGCTTAACTTTCGGCATTCCCAAGCTGGACAATGAGATCAAATACTTACTATATTCTGTTTCATATTAAATTTGAGCATAAATTTAACGAATTTCTCGCAGCAAAAAGGAAAAATCTTTAAAACTGTGCTCAGAAAAAGCTGCCTGAGGGCAGAAAAAACATCGGAATTGCACCAACATTCCTAGGCGTACCTAGTGCATACATAAGCGGATGTACCCACTTCGAACGTTCCACCTAATCGTACGTCGCATCAGTGGTGGATCTAGGATTTTCCTGCAGACCCCAACTTTTCCAAAAACAGTCAAAAATATGTCCAAAAATTTGCCCTTCATGTGCGAAATAGTGTTTTTTCGGCATTTTATACTATCAACTTTTATTTAAAATCACTTACGCAACATTTTTCTAAAAAAATTTGAAAATTTCGACAACTTTGTGCGAACAAATCAATAAATTTCTTTAATTTCAGGCTGAAAGACGTTTAAAAGCTTGATTTACTGTTCAATTTTCTGTATTTATAGCATCTGACGCCGACGTCGAAAATTTTTTAAGTTATGCTCGAAAAGAAAAGAATTCTAGGCTGAAATAGCTGTTCCTACTATTGAAATAGTTTTGGAAGCTATTCCATTAGCAAAAAATGGCTTCCAGGTCGCGGAAAAAGTAAATAAATGTCATGCGCCGGAAAATTTGAGAAATTATGTTCACTGACGGCCGAAAATCGATGTAAATTATATATCCGTTCTTTATCTCGCCAAATATTTTTGGCCAGTGGTGGGCAGCGGCCGCCCTCCCCGCCCCCCTTAATTCGCCCCTGCGTCTCACCTCTTCGAACACCTTATCTCATACCCAATCTCTTCGAAATTCTCAACTCTTTGAATGCCCCTCCAACTTTATCGCACGTCCCATCCCATCTCGTGCTACTCGCCTGCTGCCTTTTGGTCTCATTTTTCATATCTTAAGTACTGGCTGTAACAAACTCTAGTTTTTTGAATGAATTTTCTGCTGTGGAGAGGATGTTTTTAAAAAAGACAGTCGCCGTCCAATACGCATAATTTAGGAAGATAACATTATCTGAAGCACTTGCAATTTTTCTCGCAAAACAACAAGCTCTTATGATCTTTCCAGACATTGAAGACTTACCTTAGAATGAGGCAATATCGTTTGCCGAAAGTGACAATCGAAGGGGTTGTACATTCGAAAAGGTGGGACTGGAATTTGCAATGAGATGAGATATAAGATATGCGATGAGGCGGGATTTTCCGTAAAAAAACGACTTATCTCGTTTTTATATAATTCTTCATGAAGTGGGGGCAATGAGGTGGGACATTCGAGGCAGTGGGACGTTCAAAGAGGTGGCTTAGCTTTTCAATCTTGATTACTTTTTCTAATGCATCACTTTAAATTTATAGGAAACGTGCGAGGGACAACGAATGGGCCCCTGCGTGGGCATTGATTGGGGCGTAGCTCGCAGTTGCAATCCTCTATACTCTGGCACTGACTATAGAATGTTTAATGGGATTTTGTGCGTTAAAATGATTTTCCAGCGCTCAAAAAGAAAGGAAGGTATAGTTCAGGAGTGATAGATGCAGCAGCAATGTACTAACTACCTTGCGTGCAGATATGCTCCTTGTGAATTTTGACCCCATGCAGAATGCTGTCGACTTTACATGGGCAGCAAGAAAATTCTGAGGGTTTAGGATGGGTAAAATTGCCAAAAATGTTACTAAAAATATAATTATGAGGGTCTACAGTAATCTGGGGGTTTCAACTTCTGAGGGGTACCAACACCCCCATGTGTGCTGAGGACCCCCTTTCCCCTCAATGTTCTCAATATCAAAAAATTGAAAAATGTGTTTCACGCAAAATATTAATTTTTTTACCAAATTTTGTTCCATTTGTACCCGATTTTTCGGAAACTTTCTGTTTTTATGTTCTACAAAAAATAACATCCGTCACGAACATCAAAAAATGGTGTTTTTGACGAGTCTGTAAGTATTCATTTAAATATATGGGTAGCTACGTATGTACATGATAATTAATTCATAAATGGTGAATTTCACATCTTTAAGTATCTTCTTGCTGAATAACAATACTTTTAAAAAATGAGACCTATCGACAGAAAAAAACAGATTGTATACAAGCGACTCGTCAAACTGGTTTTGCTAACTAAATATCACCTGAATAAAGAGGCGCATTATAGATACATAGTGGACTTGTGTGTAGGCATATGTCATTGACGACTCACAAATTTAACTTTTCCCCATTGACTCATCGGTTTCATGTGTAGCCTTCAAACATTTGCTTTAGAATTTACAGCCGAATTTTCTTGTAATTTTAGTTATACTTAGTAATTTCGTGTAGAAATAGTACGTATTCAACGCCTACACTCGACTCATGTGCGTGAGTAGTCGTATCGTAACGAAATGCAGTGACTCCTATTTCTTTATGATATCGCTGCCTTTTTAAATATAACTTCAATATATTATTATTATTGTACATAAATCAGATAAGTTAGATTCGCATCATCAATACATCTGTCTAAATTTCTGTTAGCAATAATTATTGCTAGGATGTGTACTCCTATGATCGAAATTCTATTTATATTGCATTCGTATTTCATTGGAAATCTAGTCGAAACCCTTAATAAGGAAGAAGTAAGTGGTCTCTATTAAGTACTGTGGTTTCGCTTTATCGAAACTCGCTTTCTATAAGCTGGCTTGTTAACATAGATTAAGCGAGCATTAATTCATAGTTTTACTTCAATTCCGAGTATATTTTCTGCGTTTTGCACTTGGGAAGTGACATTTAGATCTATTCACATAAAAAAGCGAGTTCTACCTCCAACTTTCCATTACAAATAACACAGAAAGCACGACCATAATTTAAGAAAAATTGTGGGTGCGAATTGTAGAAAAAATTCAATTAAAACTATGACTTCATATTTCCTACGTTTTGCCAGCAAGTGCGGTTCCTTTTGAATGTCTATGAGCCTTCCTTAATATGTATAAAAAGGCGATATGTACATAGGTTTACTTTTAATGCTGCCTTCAATTAATTTATTTTGAATAATTTTGACTAATTACTGATTTATAAATTTGTTTAACTTTTCAATTACTTTCAACATTTATTTCACCTCTTATTTCTTCGCAATTTCCCTCATCAGTCAATCAAGTTGTATGCTGTTTTGTCTTAAGACCTTTCCTCCTATAAGAGTCGAGCGCTTTTTGTCTGAAATTAATTTTTGGGTGACGTCCCGGGTGACCGACAGTCCCGGGTCACCGACAAATAGTATAAAAATAGATCTGTCAATCAAAAAATTCCCGAGTGACCGACAGTACCTACTGGCCGACTGTTCCGAGTTGCCGACAGTCCCGGGTGGCCGACTGTATCGGGTGGCCGACAGTCCCGGGTGGCCGACTGTACCGGGAGGCCGACTGTACTGGGTGGCCGACAGTCCCGGTTGGCCGACTGTACCGTGTGGCCGACAGTCCCGAGTGGCCCACCGTCCCGGGTGGCCGACTGAACCGGGTGGCCGACAGTCCTGGGTGGCCGACTGTACCAGGTGGCCGACAGTCCCGAATGGCCGACACTGTAACGGGTGATGGATAGATGGCATAAAAATTCCCTAATGACCCGGTTGTACTATTACTATGAATATATGTACGTACGTATGTATGCATGCACGTACATTTTTTCAAAATCGGAATACGTAATTTTTTCATTCTCTTAGAATAGCAATAAAGTTTTCACTGGCATAAATGTGAATATAAACTTATTACATGTACATATTGTATATAAACTTATTAAATGTACATATTTAATATAAACTATCAAAACTAAAAATTATGTATCAATGATTCATTTTTGTCCAGTCGTCGTTTCGTCGTTAAGATCTTGAAACAGCGTAGTTTCACATGCGCAATAAGCAGTGAATCGCGTTTAGGCACCTTCAGAATCAAAAAGTTCTTAAAATAAAACTTCATTTGCATTTTGAATTGGGCGGATAGTTAATCCCTGTTTCTGTCAAAATAAACATTTTCAATATAAGCTTGAGTAGGATAGCACTAAAATATTACGCATTGTACATAATAGGCCTTTTTTACAAAACCCTGCATGTTTTAAATTTGCTATGAATTCATATGAGCAATGTTATAGCATCGGTAAAACTATTTATGTGCATAAATAGGTATACCCACATGAAAAAGCATTAATTCCGAAATCATTAGTCAGTTAGGAATTTTTATGACAAACCTATTATTATACCACTTGTCGGTCACCCGGAACTGTCGGCCACCCGGTACAGTCGGCCACCCGGTACAGTCAGCCACTCGGAACTGTCGGCCACCCGGTATAGCCGGCCGATTGTGACCCGCTTGACCCACCGTCCCGCTAGACCCACCATCCCGCTGGACCCACCATCCCACTAGACCCACTTTTTTGTCCCGCTAGACCCACCGGAAGTCTCGCTAGACCCACCACGTGCATAATGAGGTGTCCCACTAGATCCACCGTTTTGCGACCGTCCCACTAGTCCCACTGTCTCGGAAGACCCACCCGAAAAAATGAAGACATACATATTACATGCTAAATGAAAAATAGTTATCAAGACGCTTAAGTGAATTCTGCAAAATTTTTTGTGATCATTAATTTAAAAGCAAGTTTGAGTATTTCCAAAATTTTACTCGTATTTCCAAAATTTTGGGAGGGCTGGTCCCCCCACCCCTCACAGCTACGCCACTGCTTAAGTAATAAAAACAAAATATTTAGATATAAAGTCAATTTTCAAAATGATACAACTATACTTGTCAAAAATTTAAAGAGACATAATTTGTTTCTAATAGTATTTTTCAAATGTGTATACATTGTCAACAAAATCAATAACGGACAGCTGTAAATTTTGAAATATGGAAGAATAAATATTATCAATTACAATAATAATAATAAAAATAATAATAATAATAATAATAATAATAATAATAATAATAATAATAATAATAATAATAATAATTAATAATAATAATAATAATAATAATAATAATAATAATAATAATAATAATAATAATAATAATAATAATAATAATAATAATAATAATAATAATAATAATAATAATAATAATAATAATAATAATAATAATAATAATAATAATAATAATAATAATAATAATAATAATAATAATAATAATAATAATAATAATAATAATAATAATAATAATAATTTATATATTCATATATATATATATATATATATATATATATATATATATATTATATATTATATATATATATATATATATATATATATATATATATATATATATATATATATATATATATATATATATATCCCAGAATTCTACATTTAGTAACGTTTTATGTTCGCATATATTCGCAAAAAATGTACACAATTTCATGCGATAAAATATAAAATTTATCTATTTATTAATTAAATTTAATTGATTAGTTGATTAATTAAATATAATTATTTTTTAATTATTTATTTATATATTTGACTAAATATATATACTTGAATGGATACACTTTGCAAGCGTTTCTGTTTTTGCTTATAAGCGTACATAATTTTCTTCTCTGGTGGGTCTTCCGAGACAGTGGGTCTAGCGGGACGGTCGCAAAACGGTGGGTCTAGCGGGACACCTCATTATGCACGTGGTGGGTCTAGCGAGACTTCCTGTGGATCTAGCGGGACGAAAAAGTGGGTCTAGCGGGACGGTGGGTCTAGCGGGACGGTAAGTCAAGCGAGACGGAACCTAGCCGGCCACCCGGGACTGTCGGCCAGACGGGAATTTTTTGATTGACAGATCTATTTTAAAACCATTTGTCGGTCACCCGGGACTGTCGGTCACCCGAGACACAATCTGTAGTATTAAGAATATATTATTCATTCGATTTTTCGAAGCTGCCTTATTTTGTACCTCATGCCAAAAAGATATAGTTGTTTATCGGGCTACATCAGAGTCGTTTTCTAACTAACTTCAAACAATTGAACTGCAGCATTTCTGTTTAATTCTTTAATGCAGATTTATGGTCTTTAGCACACCATGGGTAGGTTGGGAATTATGAGGTTCAAAAAAATTAGGTGTATAAAAAACCGGAAAATTTAAAATAAGGGCATGAAACCGAAACCATTTTTTACATTTGTATTAAAAAATTTAATGTTAAGGTCTCAAGAGCCTTATCACTTGAGCCAGAGCCACTGGTAGCTTGATAAAACTAAAATTTACTAATTATTTAATGCTTATAAAACGTCATTTTCATATCCATACCTACATCATCAAGACAGAATTTACAAATGCATCGCATAACAAAGGTACCTATAGTACTCGTCTTGACAAATAAAACTTTTATTTTGTTGTGGAAATCAAAACTTTCAAGCGAGAGCACTTGTCTGAATTACAGCTTTGAAGAAAAATGCATGCGTGTAAATGATTATTCACTAGCGTACATTTACCTACTCAAAAGTACGTGTTTCTTTAAGTGAACCTAAATCGCTCTTGAGATGACTTCAATATTTAGTCTATTATGTAGATTACTGTTGGCGTTTTCAATTATATTTACTTCTTCTAGGTCATCCAGTCAAATTTGCATAGACGCGAGGATACCATCCTGATGCCCGATGATTTTGCCCGTGTTGATAGCTTTAAGGAGATTGATCTGAAGGACCTTGGATTTAAATTATCTGTAGAAAAATTTGTAGGGAAATTCGAAGGGGATGTCATGCTACCTCATAACAAATCCATACACGCATTTGTTAATGATAGTAACGACGAGACAAGAGCAGCTGTCAGAGACGTATGGCGACGGTATGCATTTTTCGCGTTTTGATTTTGTAACTGAATATTTGAGTTAAAAGTATTTGGGATGCAGCGGGTTCACTGTTTTCGAAATAGCGGTTGCAAGTATGATTTTTCAAATTTTCGATAGCGGATACGGGCGCAGGTCATGTGTGTTCTGGGGGTTGGGGGTTTTAAACCCCGAATTCTGCAGAATGACTGCTGACCCCCTTCCCCCTAAATATGGCTACTGACTTCCAGAATAGTCGATTTTCCCAAACAATCGTAGAAATTGTGCTTTTCAAGCGTTTTTAGCTTTATTTTGCCTAAAGAGTGTCAAATTTTCACCCTTTTTTTGCTATATTCTGTTCAGATTCTTTTCTTTAAATTTTTTTGAATTGTTATTTTTTATGTTCTAAAAAGAACGAGCGCCGTCTATAACGTCGAGAAACAGTATTCCTGACGTGTACCTGTGGATTTTAAACTAAAAAAAGGCACATTGAAAAAATTGTTGGAGCAAACTTTCCCCAGAATTGCATAGTAGTCACATCAATTTATTGCACTATCTCTATCGTCCTTTTAGTTTGCTTGTTTCCCAGTGGCGGATCCAGGATTTTCTGACATGGAGGCGGAACCCTAATCTTCCAATAGTGTCAAAAATTGTCCAAGAATCTGTGTATTATGCTTAAAGGATCGGTTTTTTTGCCGTCATAAAGATAATTCGAAAAGTTTTACGACAATGTGCAAAATTAGTGCAAAAATCGGCGCAAAGTATCGAACAAATGTTCAAGTGTTATCATTTTAAGAACTAAAAAATCCTTGTTTTGTACATAAACAACTATTCTAGCGTGAAAATAAAGTTTTTAGACCGCCAAGAAAGTCAGCGAATGTCATTACTGAGAACTACCCAGCGCGTTGCGCCCAAAAAATTTGAAACATCGTTAGCAAATAGCTAAAATCATCAAAAAGTACACATCATTCTCAATTGCGCCCAAATATTTATTGACAACGGGGGGCGGCCGCCCCTTCTAAATCGCGCCTGCTTGTTTTTAATCTAAATCAAAAGAAGAAATGGTATCACCCAAGTATATTAAAGGTGCGCACAAACGCACTACCTATGATTAGGTAATTAATTATTCGCGTAACCTTTTTTAGCTTAGAAATCTTTTGGTTGATACGACCTTTATCAGAGCGGTGTGCCTGTTAAGCATAGAATAAAATTTTTACAGGTGGCCTAATGGTGAGATTCCATACTTAATTTCGAATGAATATGGCACGTACAGTCGTCAGGCTTTGGCAAGAGCCTTTGAGGAATATCACAAGAAAACATGCTTGAAATTTGTGCCTCGCGATGAATCGAGGCATACAGATTATTTATTTATTTTACCAGAAGACGGTTGTTATTCATTCGTGGGACGTGTCGGCGGCAGGCAGACTGTTTCTTTGGACGGCGGTATGATATGAATTTCTCATTTAAAAAGCTCGATTAAAAATTATGTATGTTAAAATACTTATTAAAGTTCTTAATATATTTCACGTAAGCTTTAGCTTAGAAATTTAGTATAAAGTAGTTTCACTTTAGCAGCATGAATTAGGCTGAGCACTATGAAAATAGCTATTTCACACACAAAAATCAGCGTAAAATATCAAAAATTATTCAATTTTGGTAAATAGCCGTCAACGCAGTAAATAATTTTCATCCGAATGCGCCGAAGGCAAGTAAGCGTTGAGAGTAAGAGTAAGGGTAAGGATAAAGTAGGGCAAGGTGAAAGGTAGAAAAAGACGAGTTTCAAAAAAACTTTTTGTTGTCCTTTATCACTAATTGGGCACTCTATTGCATTTTTGTACGCTTATTAAGCGATATTTTCATACGTACATGTAACATATATGATTTGGGATCCAACATCCATCAAGGTCGGTCGTTCCCCCACAGCCCACCATTGTTGAACTTATTAAAGCCCGCTCCTTTTTTGCTAAAAAACTTATTTAAAAAATGTTTTTAAGCGTTGATGATTCTGATCAAAGACAGACCATCACTCCCGCTAAAAGATGACCGACTTCTGTTTGACGAAGTAAAACATTTTGTGACGTAAAATGGTAACAGTGTGTACGCTTAACTGATGACAGATTCTGATTAATCCCTCCAGATCTACTTGGGACAAAGTGCGTTCGCTGTTGAGAACCTCAAGCCTGATAAGTTAGATAGAATTGGGTAGGTATCATACGTGCACATTGGGGAGTGAGGGGGTATTACCCCCTGAAGGGTCAGCCGGACAAGTACTGTCCGGCGATTTTGAGCTGATGGGACATTTTTCGCATTTTTTTTGAGGTCAAAAGTAGTAAAAACGTCAAAATTTTTCCAGCGCTTCGCGCCAGATTAGTACTTGTAAGTACTTTTTTACTCAAAAAGCACCCAAAATTGATAAATTTGTGCATTTTTGAGTAAAAAAGTGATATAATGCAATCAAAATGGACTAACAATGCTTTTAAATGCAGTATTACCACGAAAAACGTTTGATAGGCTATTTTGACCATTTTGATCGTTAAAACATAAAAAAATCGTGAACGTTTAATTTACTGTTTTGGATTTTTCGGATTTCACACCCCTGCCGACTCTGACCTTGTGCACCTATGGTAGATACCGTACATCCATAAGACAGAGGTTTTGGGGGATAGAACCAAAAGACTGTTTTAACCTTTTTTGGCTTAAAATGACGGATATGCGTTGAAAACACTATTTTTTATAGGTTTTTAAAGATTCTCTTTGTTTTTATGAATATTTTTAAAATTCGTTAAAATATCTAAGACATTCGAGTAAATTGAACAAAATATAGTCAAAAAATGAGTAACTATATGACTCTGAACTAAAGGATCACTGAAAAACTTTTAAAACAATACTTTATCTGCTCATGGAAAATCAGAAATTCTGCGGGTGAAAACCTTTGGGGGGTCAGACAGAACCCTCTCACCTAAGATTAGGCATGGCCGGTACCCAGTAGTTTTTGGCACTTATGCGAGTACAAACGATTATATGTACCTTCGAACAGGTTGCATTCAGTTTGGAACAATTTTGCACGAGCTGATGCACGCTGCTGGTCATTTTCATGAGCAAAGCAGGCCGGATCGAGACGAATATGTTATGGTACTGCTCGAAAATGTCAGACCAGGTTCTAAAGACCAATTTGAGAAATATAGCTTACGTGCCGTGAATACAATGAACCTACCCTACGATTACGGGTAGGATAGTAAATCAACATTTTATTTTCTTAATTACTGGCGGATGATAATTTTAATGTACATAATTCATGTAGATAATTTTCTGCTGATGCGCAGACGCAAATGATTTTCATGAAAATGAAATATTAAAAAAAGGTAAAAATCGACGCGGTTTCCTGTTAAAATTTTAAGAATGAGTGATTCGTCATAAGTTAGTAATACACGTTTAATCTAAGAATATTTTAAGGATCGTGACTTTCTCGCTGCGCCAACTTCCTCATGCCTTATTCCTGACCACTGCACTACTTGGGTGATGCTGTGAAAAGATAATGATATTATAGTAATGCTCATACGTGGGCAGCACCAAAATTCTGGGGGTGCAAGATTTTTCAAAGGTCAAAAAATGGCCCATTTTTCAACGTTTCTCATCGAGCACTATCCATTGGCATCAAAAAATTGCGAAAAAAACAAAAGAAAATTCTAAAAATTGAATTCTGGAAGGGGTTATTTTGGCTTCTGGGGGTATTTTGGTTTCTCGGGGAGTGCACACGCCCAGGTGTGAGTAATGCTGCATTTAATATTGCAGATTATGTATATATCATCGATTTTTATTGCGAAAGCCAGAACTGTGGAAAAAAATTCTCATGTAAATTTTCATTTTTATGTAATATGTGCATTTATTCCCTTAGGAACACAAGATTTTACGTCGATATATCTTTAGACGATGCTGAAAATTTATTTACTGGCAGTCCTAGACTTGCTTTATATAATTTTGGTTGAACGTAGCTGATAGCTATCAAATAAAATATCGCTTGTGATATAATTGTAAGTTATACAATTTATGAATCATATCAACATTGATATTGATTTAACTTTTTTTGAGCGGCAAGGACAACTATTTTCTGGTTATTATTGTTGATAATCTGATTCTTCTTCCCCATAGTACTGAACCAACTGTACGAAACAAAAAGTCAGCGACGTCTGGAACTTTTGCATTTTATGATTTGCTCAAAGATTTTTGTGACTGCGTAACGCTAATCAAAAAGTTCAAGATAAATATTGCAGCATTTACAAGGGCGTAGCCAGCGAGGCATATAAGCACACCTGGGCGTGGGGGGGGTTTGGGGGGTATGCACCCCCCCAAAAACCAAATATCCCCCCAGAATTCAATTTTTGAAAATTTTTTTCGTTTTTTTCGCAATTTTTTGATGCCAATGGATAGTGCTTGATGAGAAACGTCGAAAAATGGTGTTTTTATCGCCATACCACCATTTTTAAGGCAATTTTTCGACCTTCAAAAAAAATCTTGCACCCCCCCCAGAATTTTCTTGCTGCCCACGTATGCATATAAGGTATATGCCCCCTCCCCGAAATTTTTCAGAAATTTTGTTGATTTTCCTGATGCAATAATTGTGACTAGGAAATTGAGTTCAAAAAGGCAAAAACGTCAAAATTTTCCGAGAGTAGAAACATCAAACTTTTTCGGCGCCTAGCGCCGCCGCTTACTGTTATATCTCTTTGTAAAGCGCTAGCAAAGCCTGAATCAGTCAAAATATTCTAGTGCTTCATACTAAGTTAGTAATTCGCAGCTCTCTTGTTAGAAGCCTGAACTCAACATGGCATTATGTCGAACTTGTTTTGTACAAATTTGGTAATTTTTTGCTCAGACTATCATTATTCACAGAGCTACAAAATGTTAACGGCAGTAAAAATGACTACTTTCTTGATGCTTTTCGCCACTTATGATTTCCGAAGTGTTTGTCAATAAATTCTACATGAAAACGGTAATATCAAAAATTTTCGGCTCTTCGGCCGATTTACACTTTTGATCGTCATAAACCCATAAATTAGTAAGACTAAAAGACTAAAGGTCAAAAAAACTCAGTTTTACTATGCATAACGTGTTACTGTACCATATCAAAGCATTCAAGGCAATAGTTGTCCTGAAAAATTTATAAGTGTGTCCCCTCCCCCGAAATAGAATCCTCGCTACGTCTCTGAGAATGATATTTTCCAAGCGTTTCACAACAAATTTAAAAACCTTAAAAATGAATAAATGCCGCGAGGCGTTACATTACAACGCATGTTGCTTAAACCATTTCTAAAGCAAAATTATTCAGATTTTGCTGCCACAACTCTACATTTTTTTCGAATTTGATCCGAAAGATAATTTTTTCGTTTGAGTCAAAGTTAAATTTTATTCGCTGTTTCCTCTTTATTTTTTATTTTGATTCATTTCGATCGTTCAAGCTCCCGTTGCTGCATAATTTATACATTTCCAGGATCTAGTATACAATTTACCCACCACCGTTTTTTAGCCGATTCAAATAAGCTACAGTGACCAAACTTTACACAAAAATTATCAAACGCGTTCTGACTCGCATCAATAAAAATAGTGTTGGTCACTGTAGCTTATTTGAATCTACAGTGTTGGTCACTGTAGCTTATTTGGATTGGCTAAAAAAGGGTGGCGGGTAAATGTATACTAGATCCCATTTCCATCCCACGAAATAGCGTCAGATTATTGCTCGATTCAAAAGCTGGGAAATTTCGTTTGTTTTCTTACGGGAGTTTGATGCATTACGGCCCTCGAACATTCTCTCGAAATGGCTTGCCCACTCTGAGAGCCTTGGTAAGCGGCGGTGATGAGCAAATGGGTCAGCGACGCGAATTCAGCAAGCTTGATTTACAAAAGTTAAATAAATTGTATGAGTGTCCTGAGAAACCGTTTGATGGGACTAATTTAACACCTGTGGCACCCGAATGGTCAAAGGCTGGTGAGAATAACAAAGCAGAATGCAACAACTATAAGTGGCACTGTTTTTTCTGGAAATGGCTTGGATATTGCCATAAAGATCCTGATTATATGCTCAAAAATTGCCCAAAAAAGTGTGATATGTGTAACGAGTTGTTGGCTGCCTTGCCAATAGGTAAGCCTATACGTAAATATATGAATATTAGCAAAGAAAAATGTTCCGATGGAACAAAAAAGATGAATATACTTGGAATTGTGGATTATTAAGGATGTAAAAGGAGGGGACTAGGGAGAATCTACCTAAAGTCGCAAAATCTGCTAAAAATCACACTTTCTCTAAGCAACGCAAAAAATCGAAGTATATTCTGCGGTTAACACATTAGAATAAATATTTAACCATAAACATGATTGAAAAAGCAGCACGTTAGCTATGCAGCAGCTATGGGAAATGATATCGAGTAACACTCTTTCTAAGCCAGTTGAATGAAATAGCAAACATCGATGCATCCAAAACAATTGCAAGAATTGTTGGTTCAAAACAGTAGGAAACGCGTGAGTTGACTTGAAACAGACTAAATGTAGGTACACTAGCATGCCCGTAACGATTGTGTGCACTAATCAATCGGCCCCTGCAATGCTCATAGCAAAATAAAACAACTTTAAATACAATACCACTTAGTTTTCTTTCAATCAGGATACGAAGGTAGTCAGTGTTGCTACTTGCCAGCAATTTAAAAAGGAAACATTATAGATTTCGTTTATTATCTGAAATTTTGAAAATTATTTAAAAAAGACACTTTTTAGAGACCGCAGAATATACTTCGATTTTTTGCGTTGCTTAGAGAAAGTGTGATTTTTAGCAGATTTTGCGACTTTAGGTAGATTCTCCCTAGTCCCCTCCTTTTACATCCTTAATAATCCACAATTCCAAGTATATTCATCTTTTTTGTTCCATCGGAACATTTTTCTTTGCTAGTACGCTACTTTTAATTAGCATGATTTCAGTGCATCAGTCAGCAAACACATACAGTAACATACCACAATCATGACAGCAGTCCAAGAACGCGGAAAACATTATTGTTCTTAACATAAATTAATTGCCTCTAAATTTAAAAAATATTGTTTAAAAAAAGACTCCCTAGATTTTATAACCGTCTACCTTTTGAAATCAATCAGACTGCATGGAATTTAAAACTGAGTTAGATATGCTCTTGATTGTCGGAAGTATAAAGTTTACTATTTTTTATTAGCTATAGTAAATATGTATATGTTACATTCTAAACAGTCCTGTAAGTTATAGAGGTCGTTCCACATTTAAATTAACTTGGAAACGACATATAACGTACCTACGGGACTTACTTAAGTACCTGGCTACACTTAGCGCTGGTCAGGTTGCTAGGGCGAAACGATTGTGTCCCGGGTGACCGACAGTCCCGAGTGACCGACAGTCCCGGGTGACCGACAGTCCGGGTGACCGACAGTCGGGTGACCGACAAATGGTTTTAAGAATAGATCTGTCAATCGAAAAATTCCCGTCTGGCCGACAGTCCCGGGTGACCGGCTATACCGGGTGGCCGACAGTCCCGGGTGGCCGACTGTACCGGGTGGCCGACAGTCCCGGGTGACCGACAAGTGGTATAATAATAAAATTGTCATGAAAATTCTTAACTGACTAATGATTTCGGAAAATTAATGCCTTTTCGAGTAGGTACGTATTTATGCACATAAATAGTTTTACCAATGCAATAAAATTGCCTATATGAATTCATAGCAAATTTAAAACATGCAGGATTTGGTAAAAAAAGGCCTATTATTTACGTTTCGTAATATTTTAGTGCTATCCTACTTAAACTTATTTTGGCTGCAAAATTACAGCTACATATTTGTGTAACTTCAGTGCTGCGAAAGTGCCATCAAATGATTTACTCGCCATTTAACCAAAAACAGAGGCGTAGCCAAGACTTTTGTGCAGCCAGTTTCTCAGTTTTCGAAAATACTGTGCAACGCTCCACTTAAAAATGTTTATTTTGACAAAAAAGGATTAAGTATCCGCCCGATTTGAAATGCAAATGAGGTTTTATTTTAGAATTTTTTGATTCTGAAAACGCGATTTATTGCTTATGCATTCCATAGCGCATGTGAAACTACGCTGTAGGCCGAATTTAACGCGCACAAAAATATAAGTAAATCAAGATCTTTAAGACAACTGGACAAAAATGAATATTTGATATTTGATACAAAATTGTTAGTAAATATGCACATTTAATAAGTTTATGTACAATACAATATGTACATGTAATAAGTTTATATTCACATTCATGCAAGTGCAAACTTTATTGCTATTCTAAGAGAATGGAAAAATTACGTATTTTGATTTTGAAAAAATATTTATTCATAGTTATAGTCACACATGGGCGTGGGGGGGCCACTCGGGACTGTCGGCCAACCGGTACAGTCGGCCACCCGGGACTGTCGGCCATTCGGAACAGTCGGCCAGTAGGTACTGTCGGTCACTCGGGAATTTTTTGATTGACAGATCTATTTTTATACTATTTGTCGGTGACCCGGGACTGTCGGTCACCCGGGACTGTCGGTGACCCGGGACTGTCGGTCACCCGGGACTGTCGGTCACCCGGGACGTTACCGGCGAAACGCCAGAATCAACCACACGACCCTCAATAATTACGAGTCTCAAACTCCTCGGACCTAAATTCGTCCGTACCTACGGAGCTATTGGCAGCTATGCCCTAAAAACCTAACGCAGTAGTAATTAAGTAGCCCTGGAATTTTGCCCCATGTCAGTTGACCTATTTTGGACCAAAATAATAATTAACGCAAAAAGCTTTGTTAACTTGTTTTCGCCAGAGAATACCTATGGCGAAAAACTATTTCTTTTCTGGTTCCTACGAGCACAATGAACAATGAAAACAACAAAAAAGAGCTCTCAACCAGCCAGTCATCTTAAATAAAAATTATGAAATAATTTTTATGATTTTAAATTGAAATTTGGGTGTTTGAATTTGCGATAAAGAAAATAATCAAAAGATAGTCACTTGGATTATTTAAGCCGAGTAATAAAATAAGGGCCGTCCACCAATTCCGAACTAAACGCGATTGATCACTATGAAAAAGTATTGAAAAATGAGCTTGCTAAACGAGAGTCGTAAACCAAGAGAAACTTAAAGTTTAAACCTACCATTAAATTATGAAGAGAATTGTAAAAGATTTTAAACTTTAAGAAAATTGAAAAGGTGGGATGTTGGTAAATTAAAAAACAAAGTTTTTCGGCAAAAATTCAAGAACTTCACGCAAATATCAAGTGTAAGGAACACTAACGCTTAGATTTGGTAGTAAAATAAATTTGTAGTATAAACTACATATTAACAACAAATGAATAGTGCAAACTTTACACAACTACTAGGTGTAGAGAATACTAACAGTCAGATTCCCAATTCTGATTTTACGTAGAAAAAAAAACTAGAATTTTACTTTATTTTTATCCTATTCGACCTCGCCCGACTTCTGAACAGAGAAAGTGGCGAACAAAAAATGTACAAACACGTATTTTCCACTGTCCACCACATTGTAAACTTTAAAAATCTGAACCTAACGCCCATTGAATGTAAATAAATTCGGTTCGGGCCAGTTTGTTGCCCTTTGATTGTAGTAGGTTTGTATGTGCCAAACTTATGTTCCGCAAAATATTTGATATGATTTATCAATCAAAATACGAAAAAACCTGTTTTTTTCGCCCACTTTACACCTCAGATTTCGAACTTTACACCCCATAAACAACTCAATATTACGTTTTTTTGAACGCGGCTTGCTTCGACGTGTAGCCATTAGAAGTTACTTTATTTCTATTTTATTTAATTAACCCCAACTTTTGGCAGAGAAATCTTGGAAAAAATCTGTTTTTTTACTCATCCACTAGAGTGTAAAGTTTAAAACCCTGGTACTAACTGCGTATTGATTGTAGAAAAGTTTGCTGGTAAGCACAAGATAGCCCTTGATCCGTAGTACATTTCTGTCAGAAAAAATTTCCTAAAACTCATAACCGGAGTTGTTGGCAGACATAAACATGTCGAAAACTCGGCCAAAATGTGTCTTTTCGCCCCCAGATTTTCGCACTCTTTACACTCCCATTCGACAACTGAGGCGAAATTCAAAACACAAAAAAGTGTTATCTGCAGAACCTAAATAGATATATGAGTCAAATGAAGTACATGGTTTTGCCAAAAGAATTGAAAAAATGAAAAAGTCAGCATTCAGAAGATTCGAACCCATCATTCTTTGTTTAATACCGCATCCGAGAACGGAGTTGTCAACCACTGCGCCAACTCGACATATCAGCAGATTTCAGCTTGATTATCCTATTTTGAAAGATATTCATCATTCTACTGATGTTTAAGAATAGTGCATTTATGATGATAAAAATAATTATTTATTAAAGACGAGTCAAAAACCTCTGAAATACGAAAAATCTGATCAAAAATATGCAATGCGGAGTTATCTATCGGCATTAGAAAATAGATGTATATATAATTCAAAGTTCACCTCTTCATACCTCAACAAACACTGGCTGTAGAAAAGTTTAAAGGTCAGATTCGTTATTCTGACCTTACGGAGAACATTTTTAAAAAAATTCATCCTCCACGACGCTCTGGGCGCAAAAATGCTTCTCGGTGTAAACTTTACACTTGTGCTAATACCGCAATATTGGGTGTATAGAAACAAAATAAACTGGGATCTGTAACACTAAGGTCAGGGCACCTTTTAAGCATAATTAGCATGTTCCGCCTACTTAGCGGAGTAGTTGAAGAGATATCGTTTTTCGTCTCGAACCCTTTACACTAAAACGATCACAGATCAAGAAATATTGCGTTATAAGAAAGAAAAAAAATCGGTTTTGAGATTTTGCAACCCTCTACATTATAAAACCGATTGGACTGCACAGAAACCAAAATTGAGTTAGATAAGCTGAAGGACACGCAAAGAGTAAAAAACACGTATACTTTACACTTTTGTGCAACAACCATTGACTGTAAAGAAATTTTAAGGTCAGATTCGTAATCTACAGCTGGGGGGCAACATTTAAAAAAAATTGGCCCTCCGCAAATTATTTGATTTTTTGCTTTACACTTTACACGCTCATTGCTAACTCAGTATTGAGTGTAAACAAAAGAAAAAACACGGGCATCGAATTTTTTAATTATCCATCGATTAAAAAAACCGCACCTCCCAGGTGTGTGCCGTTGTTGCTGTGAGGGGGGACACAAATTTCGCACTCGCTGTGATAAACATATAAGAAAAAGGATGGCCAAGTATATTATAGGTAGCGCTATCGCGCTACCTATGATATTAATACCCAAGTACAATGGTCTGAGGACAAATAAACAATGAGTGTAAACTACTTTACATCACTGTTGGATGTAAACAAACGCGCCTACGTGACGTCTCACATTTGATTCTTTGAAAATTTCTAGACTCCAGGAAAAATTAGGTTTCTGGAATGCTCAAAAACGAAGATAAATACATATGTAGTGTAAACTTCATGTAAACACCTAGTGTAAAGAAGATTTTGGTCAGATTCGTAATTTTGATATTGTTCCGATATTACGATTAATATTTATGAAAAAAATTAAGTCTCCATAATGTTCTATGGGCAAACTAACAATAGGTGTAAACTACTTTACAACACTGTAGAGTGTAAACATATGCGCCAGACTGGCATATCAAATTTGGTTCCTGGTCCATTTCTAGACTTGATAATCGTGTCCCTGACTCATAACCGGAGAAGCAGGCAGAAAAAACAAGACAGAAACGCATTTTAAACACCAAATTTTTGACTTTACACTCGCTAAATATTAATGTATAGACAATTTGCTTTGACATGCACCCGATATAAAGCACTTTATTTTTATTCTATTAGACTTATCCCGACTTCTGGACGGAGAAAGTGGCGAACAAAAAACGCAACAAAAACGTATTTTCCATCATTTAGAACACTGTAAACTTTAAAATTCCGTACCGAACTCCCCATTGAGTTTAAAGAAATTCGGTTTGGTACAATTTGTAGCTTTTAAATCGTAGTACATTCCTGTGTGCCAAAATTCTGTTGCAAAAATTATTTGGTATGATTTATTAATCAAACTTCGGAAAAAACGTGTTTTTTCGCCCATTTTTTACCTCTGATTTCGAACTTTACACCCCCATAAATAACTCAATATTGCGTTTTTTTAAATGCGGTTTGCTGCGATGTGTAGCCCCTGAGAGGCACTTTATTAATGCTGTCTTCAATTTACACTGACTCATAAGCGGAAAAATTTGGCAGAGAAATCTTACTTAAAATCCGTTTTTTACACCATCCACTAGAGTGTAAACTTTAAACCCCAGGATCTAACTCACCATAGAGCGTAGAAGACTTTGCTTATATGCAGAATGTAGCCCTTGATCCGCTCTACATTTCTGTCAGAAAACATTTTAAAAAACTCATAACCGGAGTTAGTATCAGACATAAGCAGGTTGAAAACTCGACCAAAAAGTGCTTTTTCACCCCCAGATTTTCGCACTCTTTACACTGCCATTCGAGAACTAATGCGAATTTCAAAAAACAAAAAAATACTGTTCTGTAAAATCCATCCCTCTATAATCCTATGCTGTTTAATTGTTCGAGTCATCAATACTCAGTTGTCCACATGCCGTGACAAAAAGGTCCCAAAATTTGTCCTATGTTATAACGTTACACAAAAACTTTACACCTTCTTTACACAGTCAGTTTTGAGTTTCAAGAAAAACAAAAAAACACGGGCAGCGAATTTTTTTATTATCTTTCTTTAAAAAAACCGCACCTTCCAGAAGTGTCCCGTTATAGCTGTAGGGGGGTGCACAGGTGTTAGGGGTACCCAAGTATATTATAGGTACGCGCTAACGCGCTACCTAAGATGCAATAGGAAAATGTCAAATACGGCGGTGTCTTTCGTAAAACATTAACTTTGTTAAATACTCATAATTTTCTGTTCTTTGTGCTTATACTGTCAAATTGAATTTAAAAAGGAAAAACTTTAAAATTTCAAATTCCCGGCTATTTTGTTGTATGTCCCTTTATAACGCGTCAGAGTTCAATAGATTCGATTAGTCAAATTAGTTTTAGTGTTTAACACTCAGTAATAGAACGTATTTTTAAATTTTTAATGTCAATTTGCACATAATTTCTTTCAATTTAATTCGATTTATAAAGTCTAAAGTCGACTTATTGAAAAGATGCAAAAATCATTGTGTCCCAGTTGATAATTTTCTGCTTTGTTTTTTGCAAAGACTAAAAATGGTATTTCAGCGAACGAATAAATGTATGGCGTTTCGCTTTGTTAACTATTTGTCATTAAAAAGGCTTTAAACTTGGAAAGTTTTTGAATATTTTGTTATCAGAGAACCAGAAGTTGGCAAAATACACATTAAAGACCAGAAAGGCTTTTTTAGCACGTAGTATGCGTTACCGAACTAGTATAGTACATTAAACTTTACTATTTACAAAATGTACAGAGATTTGGGTACCTTCGTCTTTATACATGTACAGGGGGCCTTGCACAAATACTAATTCAGATTTTTCGCGGAATTGCGAATTGATTTAAATTTTCTATATATGCTAATGTTTAAACGCTACAGGTCCTTTTATCTCGAGAAACATGGAATTTCCGCGTCAAGCTAACTTCGTCCGTTTGCCTATTATTACGTGTATACCTTTAGTCGGAAGCATGACCGATCTGAGAGGATAAGCTGATCTGAGGGGTCAAGGTATGAGCTTTTCGGGCTAAAATGACTTCAAAAACTGGTATAAGCGTTAAAACAGCGTTAAAACTAAGTTATTGCAAAGTTCCTGGTCAATTTTAGGTACTTTTTCAGGCAAATTTTCAATTTTAATCCGTTTTTGCCTTCATTTCGCCTCATTTCCTGGAAAAAATTCTCATTTATCAATTCTGCGGCCCTAGACCCCCCTTTATGTGCATGTCTGGTCGGGAGGATCTTCTTATGCTACTACTGATTCATGCAAGTGCGATTAATCATATGATTTCATTGCAGAAAATGATAGAACATCTACTTCGCTTCCACTTACACCGAAATTGAATAATGAATGTTCTGATACTCATGGACATTGTACAAAGTGGGTGGAAATGGGCTTTTGTCACAAAAGTTCTGACTTAATGAAAGAAGTGTGTAAAAAATCTTGTGGTCTCTGCGACGGCAAAGCGAGGCAAGATGTGCAACAATCAGGTCCTTGCAAAAATATGCTAAACGACTTCGCTTGCAATCAAAATGCTTTTTGGGGAATGTGCACTGGTGGCAAAGAACACATGGAAGTCAATTGCCGAAAAGCATGCAACATGTGCAGCTGACAGCCTCTTGCGTGATTGTGCGCGCCATTGCTTGTGCAACCTCCCAACGATATTATCAATTTCATTTGCATTTATTTACGTCCTCTGCTTGTTCGCTTTCAAAATTTTTTGTGGCTTTGTGAAACAACTTTTTTTGAATCTCTAGTTATGTTGATTGAAGACATATTCAAGTCTTCGAGCTGCTATTAAATACTTGAGGTGATCTTTCTACTGATTTTACTAAAAAGTGACCTTAAGTGGAATTTAGCTACTAAACATTTATTTTACTAGTGGGCGATCAAGCGAATTAACTATCTGATTGTGACACGCGCAAGATTTACAATGCGACCGGTCAGTAGTGGACATGGGTCAGCTGATAAAATCTTTGTAGTATTATAGACTTATCGAAATGACTTCAAACTGCATATGATATAAAAGTATGAACCATAACTTAATGGCTCATTAACTGATATTTTAGTTTTATTCTCCTAGCGCTCACTCGTTGTGCTATTTTCCAGCAAGATTAAAGGAAATTTCCAAGTCAGGAATCCACCATTCTCACACTCCATCTTATCAGAAGTGAGGACAAGAAATAAAGACCGGTTTCAAAAAACAAAGGATAAAATTTGATTGCGTTTTACGGCAAAATTTTTTATTAAGGCAGAAAACGCTTAAGATCTTTAATCAAAATCTCGAAATTATCTTTAACATGTATTTTCTACGTATTTTATCATAAGCAGCGAAATTTCAAAATTATTCTTGGTCAATAAGCTACGCATGTGGATCGGCCATACACTGTCCCCAAGTTCTGTACCACTAGACTATGTATGTGCATGCGCGCAGAGTCGCAAAATACTTCCAAAAATGAGCATTCAAAACGTCATAGCAGGCTTTTGGTTTAAGATAATGAAAAGCGCACGTGCATTCGTAGTAATTCATTGTAGATAATAAAAATCCAGCAAGATGCAGCAGTCCCATTTCCTAAGTTCAACTATGGTATCAAGCACATGCAAATGGTATGGCCGATCTAGGGGTCAAAAACGGAGCATTTTTTGGCTAAAATGACACCAAAAACTGGCATAAATGCTAAAATTTTCCATTTTTCCATTCTGATGGTATAGACCCCCACGTGCATGTCTGGTAGCAAGTATGGATCCCACCCAACAGTGTCAGGTAAATTTACTTTACAGTGGAGATAGTTAATAGTTGAATTGATTCTTTTACGTATGCAGGTTAAATTATGCGTAATATATGGGTAGGTACATAGGTATAAAAAAAGTCCGTTTCATTTATTCGAGAGCTTTTTTAGGAAATTTATATGAAGGCAACAGTATGCCTAGGTGCTTTACTGTAACTCGACAAAAAAATTGAGTGGGACAAGCGGCCGCCATGCTTACACTGTTAATGCACTAAACCGTCCATATGGACTTAATTCAAGCATCGAAAGAGTGCTGTGACATACTACAGTAAGTGCGCTAAGTAAAAATCTTGCAGTACGAATTGAACCCTTGTTTCTTCGACGACAATTAGACGTTCTACAAGCGTAAGTTTTCAATTATGTTTGAAATGCTAGTCTATTGTGTTGGTCGATTTATGACAAGCTGAATGAGCGAATTTCATCCGTATGTTGCATGATTTGCTGGAAGACGAGAATAAATTATGCCGAAAGAAATTTTATTGAAAAAACCTTCCTTCCTATGTAGCTACAGTCGAAATGGAACGTTTTGGCGCCGCCGTTTCGGCGCCGCCGTTTTGGCGCCACACTCTTTGTAATATTAATAATTCTTTACATTTAATTTATGATTAAAGTATAATACAGATTCTGAAAGCCCATTCAATTCTCTACGTGACGGTATAAATTACTTTTAGAATATCCTTGAATTTAGTGAGATAATTTAATGCATCTAAAAATACACTGGATTTTCTACAGTGTTCAGTCGTACACAAATGAATACTCATCGAATCGAAAAGAATAATATGCTATTTTGTAGCTTGTAACCTGCTTTCTGAATATATAATTTATTTTAAGATTGCTTCAAAATTGATTTAATGAGAATGATTTATAAGTTGCGGGCGCCAAAATGGCGGCGCCAAAACGTCGTAGACCCAGCTACAGTGATCTCTTAATGACTTACAGTAAAAAGGAACATAGAGTTTTTGTAGCCTCGGAAAAGATTCGCTGAAAAAGCTCTTGGATGAATGGAACAGACTAGAATTCGTGTGCTACCAGCAGTTAATACAAAGCCATGCGCTTTAGTGCATTCTATTTTGCGATTGCATGAAGAGGTAACCTCATTCTGCTTGCTCTAGTCTGGAGAATAAAAATAAGAAAAAAGAATCAGATAAAAACCAGAAAACATAGTAACCAGCATTGTACATATGTTCGAATGTGATAACGCTTAGGTAGCGATTTTATATATTACCACAATATCCGTACAAATTACTGCAATATAAGTAAACGAATGATCATAGGTAATCAACTTTTTATTCCTTACTAATTTTACAGTAAAAATCGTAAAGAATGTGATCGGTCAGTTTTTGTGATAGGGATTTTTCTATGCGTATTGCGGATTCATTACAATCGACTATCTGATTCTTCTGAATAGTCTTGTTCATTCATCAGCGGTATTGTCATTGGGCTGCATTTTCTCTGCACATCGGTCGATTTATTCTGGCCATCAACGCACCTGACACTCGTTTTTGATCGGATGCCTGAAAATTTAATGAATATCCAAGGCGACGCTTAACATTTGTTATTTTATGAGACCGAGAACACAAAATATATTCTCAATAAATATTAAATAAATTAAGTCAATGGTCATTTTGTTTAGACTTTCTTTACAATTCTTGAACATAACGAAATAGATGCTGAATTTTTATTCAGTCTCCTAATCTTTTATTTTAATTAATTAAATTAATTATGGAAAACAGCCTTTGGTCTGAAAAAAATTTTAAAAAAACAGCCTGCTAACATTATTAATTTAAGGTTCTTCTTTAATTTATATCAATTATTCATGTGCTTGTGTGAAGCTGCTAGAAATTGATGATATATTCCCCAAAATAATAAATCTTTCAGCCATCTTTACCTATAATCTAATTTACATAACTTCGCGCGTAAATTCTAAGAATTTTCATCGACAGTAAGCCGAGGGTTACGATAATTATATATCAGATCAATGCTATAATCGCAATATGTCAACTTATTATCGGAGATAGTTTTAAAATTTATGACCGAACTTGTGTGAAACAGACTATAAGCTCTCGCTTCTAATCAATAGTGAAGGGATTCAAGGGAGCCGTTGGGCGAACATCACCCTTCTTTCAGCTCAACGGACATAGCGTGAGAATAATAATAAATCTCTAATGTACGTGGGTGGAGGGTGTGTATCAGGGGGTGTTAGTATAATATGTCACCAAATCGGGAAAATTTAATTTTATCAATATATCCACATAGCCTACAATAGAATCGATCCTTAAAGCACGAATTGTCTATTAAAACACCCAAATGTACAGAAAAGATTTAAAATACATTAAATAAGCGAAAACTAACTAGCTATCTCAATTAATATGTCATCAAATACCCTGGCATGTAATTCTCAGATATGCTATGCATCAATCAAAGCAGCTTGCAATGTTTTTTTACTCTAACACGGTTCTGCTGAAAATTATTATTTGAGACTAAAAGCTGATACTGTTTCACAAAATCAGTGACTAGTTCTTTTGTGAACGTTATGGCGAAATAAATGTCGCACTAATCATGTTATTGTTTTTTGCAATCGAAGTTTAGTCTAATCCTTAATTTCTCATTTCTAATTTCCCGATGTAGTGACACATTCGGGAGCTAGACCACACCTGGGCGTAGGGGTTTGGGGGTATGCACCCCCCAGAAATCAAAATACCCCCCAGAATTCAATTTTTGAATTTTTTTTCGTTTTTTCCGTAATTTTTTGATGCCAATGGATAGTGCTCGATGAGAAACGTTGAAAAATGGTATTTTTTGCCATACCACGATTATTTTTTCATCTTTGAAAAATCTTGCACCCCCAGAATTTTGGTGCCGCTCACCTATGGTCTAGACCCGAAAATGGGTAAATAGGGAAATTTTCTGAGAAAATTTTTTTGGAAAATTGCAAATTCTGGGTGAGTGTGAAAAAATTCCTGGAATATAAAAACGTTTCTGGGTGGTTTCCCCAACCCCCCAAGATTTTGTATGCTCACAACCAGACATGCACGTTGGGCGAGAAATTGAGGTCTTAGACCCCAAAATGGAAATTTTCAATAGAAAATGAGGCAAAATGAAGGCCAAAAACAGATTAAAATTAAAAGTTTTTGCGACCACTAACTGTGTAATAACATAGTTTTAACGCTATTTTAGCGTGCATAAGTTTTTATGGTCATTTTGGTCTAAAAAGCTCAATTTTCGACCCCTAGACCGGCTGATCCCCGCCAGATCGGCAAAGCGTGTGCATCTATGCTCCCGACCTAAGTGCTAAAAATAAGCGGGTTAAACCTGGCTACAACTGATTAACGAACATAATTGTTATGTTCACCAATTAACTGTTTCAAAATAATTAAGTTATCAGTTTTGAAAGCGTTGCTCTTATGCTTATCAAAGGCTTATGTCAAAGATAGACTTTTCCAATTGCGAAAGTCAAATTAAATAATTTTACAGAGGCAAATAAACCAATCGAAGACTCCGCTTCTATAGTCTGTCATAAATTTTAAAACTATCTCCGACAATAAATTGACAGATTGCGATTATAGCATTGATCTGATATATAATTATCGTAACCCTCAGCTGAATGTCAATGAAAATTCTTAGAATTAATGCACGAGAAGTTATGTGAAAGAGACTATACACTCAGTCGCACAACTATTGATTGTTTTGCCTTTGTGAATTTTCTAATTTGACTTCCGCAATTGGGAAAGTCTCAACCGTTTTTGAAACTTTATATGGATCATATATAGGGAGAAAATAAAGCCTGTTTCACATATTCAATTCGAATTTTGACTACGTGTATTATGAAAAGATAAAATGAAATCGAGTAAAAAGAACCTGATTTGTGTTATAGTCTCTTTCACACAAGTTTGGGCATAAATTTTAAAAAATACGCCCAACAATAAGCCGACAGATCGCGATTATAGCATTGATTTGATATATAATTATCGTAATCCATCGGTTTGCTTCCGAAAAAATTCTAAAACTTTATGCCCAAACTTAAGTGAAACAGACTAAATATTAATTATGAATTTTGTTAGCAGAATTACATAGTATCAAAGTCTGCATCATCAAAGGTAGCGCATTAGCGCGCACCTACACTATGCTCGCACATACTTGGATACCCACAAACAGAGACTACCCACCTACAGCTATAAGGGGACTAATCTGGAAGGTACGGTTTTTTCAAAAGATAGATATTAAAAAAATATTTGGCACCCTTTTTCAGGCTTTTACCCGATTAGTAAAGAGCGTGTAAAGTTTTACTGTAACATTTACAGCATGTAGTTTTCAAAATTTTTGCCGGTTTCACGACCTTTCTATGTCAGTTTTGCGTTCTGTCCGGTCTGTTTTTTTAAATTGTAGACAAACGAGTAGGCTAAAAACGGTTTTTTCATTTTTTGAAAAGTGACTTACTTCCGGAGGGGCAGTGTACAGAGTGTAAAAATAACTTATTTTCGCCTCTATTTTGACTTTTTTCTGTCTACTAGCAACTCCGGTTATGAGTCCCAAGAAATTCTTTCTGATAAAAATGTACTACGATGACTGAAGGGCTACTTTGGTTTTACCAGCAAACTTTTTTACACTGAATACAGAGCTAATTTCAGGAGTTTAAAGTGTGAAATCTAGAGGATGTTGTAAAAACCAGCTTTGTCCAAGATTTCTCCGTCAACTTCTTCAGTTATAAGTCGGGACAAGTTGAAAATAAAATGAACTACGTTACACAAGCTACACATCGCAGCAAATTGCGTTTAAAAAACTAAATTTTGACTTACTATTGGAGGTGTAAAGTTTCAAATTAGGGGTGTAACATGGGATGGAAAAACAGGTTTTGTTCCTTTTTTTATCAAAAAACGTATGATTGTGCTATGAACAGCTTTAAAAAATCTTTTCAAGAATTTATGTATACACATCTTAACTCGAAAGCATGATCTGATTTATATCTATTATGGTGACTGACTACTGGCAAAAAATTATCGCTCCGCATATAAACAATAAAATTGCTGTTGTAAACATGCTATTAACTTGGTGCAATTATTTAGTAAGAAGCGATTCAGGACACAAAATGCTAACCGTCGTGATAATCAGACTCTTCGTAATTTTCCGATGAGCGTTTCGCTTTTAGCAAAGCCGATAATGGATCATTGCTGTGGTTATCGCATGGGACGGTCATTAAATCCAGATCAGCCTTGCCCCGCGTTATAAGCGTTGAATCCGTTTTTAGACATTCTGTGGTGAAAACAGTGGGTAAAACACAATTTTTCGTTGTTTGTTTTGTTTCTGTACTACATTCTTCATTCATCTGATCGTGCTGACTTTTTGATCTGCGTTCGCTTTTGATCAAAGGAGCAAGCAAAGATGGTGCGCACTTTGAGTCTAAATTTGTTTTCACTGACGAACGATTTTTGGCTGAATTATTTTCACAATGCAGCTTCTGATTAGATAATGAACGCCAACGCCATTCACCCCGATCCACAACCGAGAGTTGTTTCTCTGTTCGGCGAAAATGCATTTTACAATGAAAGTTAATGTGTGAAAAGTAATAACGAAGAGACGAGAAAAATAAATCAGAGCCCGAAATACGTCATATAGTCAGGAAAATAGGGACAAAATAAACGAATACAAATTTCAATGAAATAAAAAAGGGTTAAAAGAGCACGTTTTACACCAAAGTCGTTCAAGTCTGCCATTTTCATCAAGTCCATCGTTTATCAGTTCACGGTATTTCAGTGCTTATCTAAGATTGATGTTATGAGACATGCACAGCTCAGGAATTCTGGGGAGGGGTGAGATTTTAAAGTGCTTTTTTGGGCCAAAAAATGGTAAGTACGCGTCAAAAACATCGTTTTTCGGCGTTTCTGATGATCTAGAGCATAAAAACAAAAAATTTCGGAAAATAATCAAAAAAAGTCGAACAAATCAAAGGAAATATAGTTAAAACATGAGTATATAGCGCGAAGCGCCGAAAAAAGATGACACTTTGAGCAAATCGATAGCTAAAAACGCTTAAAAAGCACCTTTTCCGTGAATTTTTAGAAATTTTCTGAGAACTTTCGGAAAATCGCGAATTCTCAAGGGGGTGAACAAATTTTTGGAGGGGTTATAATTTTTCTGGGGGTGTGAAAACTCACCAAACCTCCTTAAAATCATGTTCGGAAGTTATCAATACTCTTTCTTATTACGATAAAATATCACTGAATTCTTTTCAATATCAATAACGTGTATTTTTCGATTTTATTACATATAATTACAAAAGGATACGAAGAACCACATCGGCCAAATATAATTCAGAAGATAAAGAATAAATGTCCATTTTTAATTATTTCCAGATATCGCTTAGTTAAGCCTAAATTTCTAAGATTTTTGAAATATAGAATTTTTCATTACTCTAGAAGTGGACCTAAAACGCTAAAAAGTCGTGTCCCACTATAAATCACGGAATTCAATAGGGCTGTTTTTTGTCTGAAACATTTCGATGTATCGTTCACATCGTGGATCTTCCGCTTAGGTACAAGATTACTTGGTAAAAAGAATAGAGTGACGAATAACAAGTGTCTATATTTTAAGTTTCGAGAAAAATATAAAATTTTAGACGAAAAATCAATAGAAATTCGTTCTAGTGCATGATTTAATTCCGCCCCACAATATTTTGCCTTTTCCCGAGTGGATGAGTCAACAATGATGTTTTCGACGTCAAATTTTTATAGTCAAGTCACTTTTTAAACAAGAAACATTTTTCAGTAAATGCTTTTGAGGAAAAGATGACTGTGGAAAGCATATCCTCAAATGCCTCGTACGCGTTAAAAATTAATCGTTCTCTTCATAAAAAACGAAAATTCAAGTATGATGAAAGAGAGCTTTACGTAAGCTTTGATTGTTATCCGATGAGCTATCGTCCGCACCTGAACCAAAAAAACGACGAACAGAGAGGAGGCTCGGTTTGGACCAAGTCGATTGGGTGGTACCATCTTCAATTGCCGCAGACGACGACCGAACGTTACGCGAACATCGCCATCGCTGGCTACAAGTTTATGAAAAATTAACAAGTATAGGCTGATTCGCATGGTGTCAGAGGTGACTTTAAATTGGAAATTTACGGTAGATTTTTCGCGTTTTAAAAATAGAGAATCTTTATAGGATAATTTCGTTTTTTGTTATGATTTTGATAAAATGCTTACAATTCTTTCCACTATAAGCCGTTTTCGGGTCCGAAAAATTTCGTTTTAAGTATGAGTAAAAGTAGAATTCATTCAATGCTTTTCAATTTGTATTTATTGCGTGCAATCAAATGCGGTGCGTAAACGATTCTTATAAATTTGAAGAAAAAGGCATTCTGTTCTAGGTTCCATTTTTCCCTTGGACAATTTCTAAGTTTAAGATTAATTTTGAAACATCTTTCATAGCACGAGTTTCCTTTCTTATTTCTTTTTCTTTCTTTTCAGAGAACTTTCCGAAGAATAAATTTAACAAGCTGTATGTGACCGCTAAGATGCCTGTTATTTATTGCACAAAATTTTACATACGTACACTCGTAATTTCAAATCACGCTTACATAAGCATCTATGTAGGTAGATGCCTATATAAATTATATCAGTCATAAATTATCCCTTTTCAAGTGTATTGCGATTGCTGCCTATGAAGAAGGAGTACTGAAAGCCGTTAAGTTGCGCTGAAGTTATTCAAGTTGGCTTGATCTTGAATTAAAAGTTAGAAAATAATAATTAACCCTTCACCTCCTAGTGATGTTCCAGAACAACAAATTCAATAACATTCTATATAAGGATGAATAATAGATACTAAAAGCTAAAAATTTGTCAAAATGTAGCCGAACCTGCCTTCTAAGGTATGTCTAATGCAAATTTTCATCTCTTGAAACTGATTATGCCCGCTATTTTACTTTGAACGACGTTCCTCATCCTGGGAATTCTATGATTCGATTTTATTCTAATGCTCCTGTGTTTGCATAAAAAATAAACTTGCGAAGACAAATTTTCAACATTTTCGACTATGGCCTTCAAGATGCAAGTAGTCTCATGGTTGTCAGACTACTGGACCATAAATCGGTAAAGAAAGGGTTAACTGCGTACACCAGTGCATCCGCACTCGGAACTGCATCTGCAATCTTTGCGCCGCCGTCGTCGCCAACGATTTCTGCATCAGGTCGACAACATAACATGACTAAAGCTAATAGTCGAAAGCGTCGGCTACAAGAAAGGTACACAAAAAAAGGAACCGTGCCATTCAGTAAGCTCAAGAAGTTGGACACCGACGACAGCCACTGCCAATGACGCCAGACGTTGACGTCAGACGAAAATGAGGCGGCGAGAATGAATACTGAACACGATGGAAAAGAATATGAAAAAGCTACATCTAATTAACGCGTCTGATTAATGAAAGTTAACATTTTACAGTAATAATACTGCACGTACTCAAATTATTAATAAACGCACATTTATTGTCGAGCACGGTAAACGGTGAAACTACGATCATGAAAGCTGGGTCTACGACGTTTTGGCGCCGCCGTTTTGGCGCCAGCAACTCTGAATAAATCAATTTTAAAGCGATTTTAAAATAAATTATATATTCAAAAAGCAGGTTCTACAAGCTACAAAATAACATATTGTTCTTTTCGATTTGATGAGTATTCATTTGTGTACGACTGAAAAACTGTAGAAAATCTAGTGAATTTTAGATGCATTTAATTATCTCACTAAAGTCAAAGATACTCTAAAAGTTATTTATACCATCACGTAGAGAATTGAATGGGCTTTCAGAATCTGTGTTATGCTTTAATAATAAATGAAATGCAAATAATTAATAATATTACAAAGAGTGTGGCGCCAAAACGTCGGCGCTAAAACGTCTCATTCCTCATGAAAGCTGCAGGGGTTAATTTATAAATATGTTGTTTTATTTTCTGTGGGTTAGAGGTAGCGATAATAATAAATGTTCGAAAAGCATGGAGCATTACTTTTCAATGAAACGCGACACGAATCAAATACAGTCTGTTTTGCTACACTAATTTTAACAACTTTTAGTGATTTCGTAGACAGATTGCAGTGAATTTAGTCAACACAAGATTTTGTGGTTGTGAAGAAGTGGAAAATGTATTTATGTAACTTTTTACGGATAATAAGAGCGATTTCTACACAAATTACACTCGTGTGAAAACCAATGTTTAAAAATGAATGCATGGATTTTAACTTTTGAAAAAATTTTTAAAAAATTAAAAAAATGAAAAAAGAAGAAAAAAATATGAAAAAATATGATAATGATAAAATAGAAAAATGATAAAAAAAAACATGAAAAGAGAAAGATGAAAAAATTTTAAAAAATGAAAATGGAAAAATTATGAAAAAATATGAATGATAAATGAAAATGAAAAAATCTGTAGGCAGATAATTTGGAAGTCGTTGCATCTAAACAGCAAGAGAAACGGAATAAGTTGCAAAAACAATTCAAAATTTCACTAAACTTGTTCGTTGTTCGTAAGTGTGTATATTTGAAATATAGCAAAGAAAAATGCTCCGATGGAACAAAATAGGTGAATGTACTTGAATTTCTTCATTGTTGAGGATGTAAAAGGAGGGCAATAGGGAAAATTTCCCTATATGCGCAGAAGCCATAGGAATGTGCTGAGCAGTTAAACTTCCCTGAACAACGCAAAAATGGAAGCATATTCTGCGGCCTGTGAAAAATGAGGGTGTAGTCACAAAACGTTTTTAAGTGTTTCGCAAAAGAGCATTGAAGACACTTCCATGCCTATTAAATGATCAATGTATTATTTATTTAATGAAATCTTGACCTTTTGCAATGCTCTGGCGTAAATGTTAATAGTGTAAACTTTACACCCACATGGCCAACTCAATAACATGCATGAAAAAATAAAGTAATCAAAATAATCGTCATCGTAATCGAAATTACTACTGAAAATCTGCAGAAACGCGCATAGGCCGCGGAATATAGTTCAATTTTCGCGTTGTTTAGGGGAAGTCTAACTGTTCAGCACATTCCTATGGCTTCTGCGCATATAGGGATATTTCCCTAGTCCCTCCTTTTACATCCTTAACAATGAAGAAATTTAGGTATATTCGCCTTTTTTGTTCCATCGGCGCATTTTTCTTTGCTAGTTCCCTTCTTTTATATAATACTTCAGGCCATATATCCGTACTAGCCAGTCAAACAAGATGAAGAACAAGGAAGATCGCTTGAGTTTACGCAAGTTTGGACATATCCTTTGAAAGGTAATAGCGTTAAAACAAGGGAGTAGTCTAGGGAAGGGAGCAGCCGTGAGGAAGGCAGCCGTCCTAGGGAAGGGAGTGGCCCTGGGGGAAGGGAACCATAAGGGTTGGAGTCTCCCTCCTTGACATCCTGCGCTCCTAAGCTACCGGACCGACCAGTGACAAGCGACTGACCAATCAAGTGCAGATAAAGGACCGATCGACTGGTGCCAGATGACCGACCAACCGCCTGAAGTCAGGTAAGACTGCTCCAAGCTGTCAGCCGTGTAGAGGCGGAGCAGCTCTAAGTGTTTACGCCGACCAATGACAGCGTTTACTTTACACTTTAAATTCTTATTTTACTCTCAGTGTGTATCTAATTTTTTTCACAATTTTCATATTAATTTTTTGCCTGAAATGTACTTTACACTTTCTATTTGTTCACTCTAGATCATTAAATTACTTGCTCCTTTTGGTTTTTGACATGAATAAAGTTTAAACTTTTCGCTTTATCCCTCTCTATTTCATCAAATTTGATTTGGTTTTAGGTTTTTTTGACCTAAGAAGCTACACGTTTTATGGTTATTTTTCAATCGGACAGATCACAATTTTACAGCGTTAAAGCATTTTTCGCCAGTTTTAAACCTTACAATATTGCGGGCCAAAATATATGAACGCGACATTCGTAATAATGAACATTTCGCAGTAAAATCGTTGAAACAAAGGCAAAAATTAGACTTGTGTATAAACCGCAAATTGAATGAACAAAATAGAATTTTAGTTGCGAGGTATTGACGTTTCCGCGATTTCTATAAAATTTATACGCCTAATGTCCTCATTCGCTTCGCCCACAAATTCAGCAGTCAAAAAAATTTGGATAATTTTTCCATTTTAGTGATCTAGACCCCCACGTGCATGTATGGTAATGAGACTTTAGCGTTTTGAATGGAACCGACTATAGTGCATGAACTCGCCCAAAAACAATTTTTCTTAACACCCGATTTTTTGGTAACGTCTCAACATGGCCACCAGTCCCAACACGGCCACCGTCCCAACACGGCCACCGTCCCAACACGGCCACCGTCCCAACACGGCCACCGTCCCAACACGGCCACCGTCCCAACATGGCCACCGTCCCAACTCGCGATTGCTACTTCAATTAAACCACTTTCGTAATCAATTTGCATTGAATCGAGAATTGTGATCCATGCACATGGTTTCGTGAAACAGATTACAGGTACCTATGCACCAACTGATTTACTTTAAGTGTGTGATCAATCGAAGTATAACGAGCATGTGCTTGGTCTTATTTTTTGAAATTGGCAAAGGAACGTACCAGTAGGTCAACCACACGTTGGCGCGGGGTTTTACGTTCTCGCATAAGTTTACCAACCCGCGCAGATTGCATTAAACCCCATAATTCTATTTTAAGTAACATTTTTGGTGATTCCACCCAGCCAAAACCCCCAGAATTTTCTTGCTGCCCATTTATGAGGCCAACAATAATAAATTAATTGAAAAAACAGTGATTAACACAGGAATTATGGCAAGCAGTGAAATTTGCAAGATGGCGCATAAATGTTCTTCGCTGCATTCACGACTATTAATTTAGCATTAACATTAATTATCAGATTCGTAATCTACAACTTAAAGGCAACATTTTTCATAAAAATTGGCCCTCCGCTAATTGTTTGATACCCAATGCTCTGGGCAGAACAGTGCTTCTCAATGTAAACTTTACACTTGTGCTAATAACGCAATATTGGGTGTATAGAAACAAAATAAACTAGGATCTGTAACGCTGGCATATTTTAAGCATAATCAGCATGTTCCGCCTAGTTAGCGAAGTAGGTGAAGAAATTTCTTTTTCGTATCGAACTCTTTACACTAGAACGATCACAGATCAAGAAATATTGCATTAAAAGAGAAAGAAATTGGTTTTTGAGATATTGTAACCTTCTACATTATAAAACTAATTGGACTGCACAGAAACCAAAATTGAGTTAGATAAGCTGAAGGACACGCAAAGAGTAAAAAACCCGTATACTTTACACGTGTTTGCAACAACCATTGAGTGTAAAGAAAGTTTAAGGTCAGATTCGTAATCTACAACTTATAGGCAATATCTAAAAAAACTGGCCCTCTGCAAATTATTTGATTTTTCGGTTTACACTTTACACACTCATTGCTTACTCGGTATTGAGTGTAAACAAAAAAAAACAACATCGAGTTTTCCAATTATCTATCGATTAAAAAACCGCACCTCCCAGGTGTGTGCCGTTATTGCTGTGAGGGGGATACAAATTTCGCACTCGCTGTAATACACATGTAAGAAAAAAGGATGGCCAAGTATATTATAGGTAGCGCTATCGCGCTACCTATGATTAATGTCATGCTAATTAGATTTCGTGTGAATAAACGTCACCTTTGATTTCATTATTACGCAATAACAAAAAAGTCTGTGAGATCGAGCTTTTCAACCATGACTTTGAGCTCAAAAACTAATTAGCAACTACAGTATCCAATTAGCTCTGTCTAGACAGACGTTATTTAAGCTCGCAAAGCAAAAAAATAAAAAATAACTCATGTCTGCTTGGTTTACCTGCAAAATGGGGCAATTCGAAAATTAAATGACAGAGCATCGTAGCCAAGCTGAGCCTCGTTACACATCGCTTTTGTTCTAAAGCCGAATGAATGAATCTTTTTGACGACCAGAACAGCAAATAATTAATGCTAACCGTAGTCCATGTCATAACTATCATCGGCAGAACAATCGTACCAACGGAATACAAATGATAATAAACTCTTTCTAGCTGCTTCAGCTTTTTCGTCACCGAATATGAATAAAAAGAATCGAACTGGGATTTGCTGTCCTGCAAGAAGTAACTTCATGAAAAAGCTAAACAACGGTTACAAAAATATATTTTATTCATCAGTATTACTCGGGTACCAAAAATGCCAAAATACGCTATTTCGACTTGTCCGTACATCAATTTAGCCATTCCGTTTGTTTCCTACAGCTTAGGAAGTTCCGGATTTGCTACCGCTGATTTTATGTCAATTGGGTCCATGACTATACATGATTTTGAAGGGCAGTTTGGGGGTGTTCGCGCCCCAGAAGTTTTCAGCCCCCAGAAGCTGCGGTTTTACAACACATTTATAGGAAAGGTGCTGTAAAGCGTTTGTTGCTCTCTCACATCGCACCATATAGGTACTCATTTTGTTACTTTATTTTCTTCAATTTATTAGAATTTCTTCGATATTTTTTTGTAATTTGTTTGTTTTTACATTCTAAAAAGATTTAGCATCATCAGAAACACAATAAATAATGTTTTTGACGCGTAGTCACAATTTTAGCCCAAAAAGGTACTTTGAAATTTTTTGGTTTCTTTCGTAGCTGTGCATGTCATAATTTTTGTCAAAAAATTAGAAAAATGCCTGAGTTTGTTCAAATTTAGTGAAACGATACGTGAGCTCCTATAGATATGAACTTTTGAAATAATAAGAATGATTAAAATTATAAAAATTAAAGCATAAAACTATCTAGAATTTAAGCCAGAAAACCTAAATAAATGTGTTAAAATTATCCCACTTTTTCCTTAAAATAATAATACTAGCGCTATATTTTCGTCTTACGCCAACTGACTCTGAGACTCGAGAATTTTGAGATTTTCTGAATTCCAGGAAAATAGTATTGGGCTTTATATTATGACTAAGTATTGCAATCCGGCGTCGGACCGGCAAAATTTCGAAGGTTATGCTAAGAAAAAAGCAGAAATCGCTCAATATGCCTCGGTTTTTTTTAACTCGTCAATCATCTCAGGTCAATGGGGGTTGTGTGGTGTGTCCATACGTGGGTGTGGAGGTTTGCTGGTTGTAGACCATATAATCTAAAATACCCCCTATATACTACGACAGAATCCCAGAATCGAATTCATGATACTTTTTCTAGCTATTTGGCCTCATTAGACCCCAGAATATGGTCGCTGCCCACATGAATCTTATTAAAATTGAAAAAAACATAAATACATCACATATCAGAAGTCTCGAATCAATGTATGAAATAAGAGAATTCGATTCATGACCTTTTTGCAATGACATACTTTATAACAATCTCTTCAAATGCCAATTCTACCTTTATAAAGATATATAGAGAAGACACTTACTTGAAAATTTTTGACCTTTTCACTTGTCTTCCCAAAAATCTTTGTATATGTACAAGACGGTCCCGAAAAGTCTTTATACAGTCGGGAAAAATCTTTGCCGAATATACAAAAAAACCGTTATCCCTTTCTTAAATATGATTTTGTGGGAATTTGTTGAATTCTAGAAAAACTTCTTCCGAAATTTCTGGCATTTTTCTGAAAATTCACGGCCGTTAGAAGCTAGCCCAGTTTTCTACTTTGCTTAATCTTCCTTGTAAAGTTTTTTCTCTACTATTCATAAAATTAAGTAATCTTGACATTTTATTGTGCACATCTGATAATTAATGGCAGGTAAAACTTATTTGGCTCAGGAGAATGTTGAGACTCGCACTAAATTTTCAAAACCATTTTTGAACAATTTGCATAAGTTTTATGGAACAAAAATATAAAAATTTCAAAATTCTTGTTTGGACGCATTTTTCACGAACAATGCAGGAAAATTTAATTGTTTACGATGAAAATGTGTATTAACTCTGCATATAAAAAGTAGGTCACTATCATGTCACTATTATGCGCGATCATGGTGGAGAGAGTTGACCCCGCAAAATGACTACTGAATACTGAACCTTACAAAAAGTCGGCTGTTGTTAAAGAATTTATAATTTATCAAATGACTTGTGAAAGCATACTGTTTCGATCGTTTTTAGCGACTTTTTATCACAAAAGTATCATTTCTTTGGCGCTTCCACCCAATAATCATTTTTGACAATATGTTGCACAATTTCATAAAATTATTAGGAAACGTTTTTAATAAGAACAAATGTATTGTCAAGAAAACACGAAATAATGAGTAAAAATACATAAATCGAATTATGAAGAATGACAAAAGGAAATACGGTCACGATAATCATGACAAAGGAAAGAGCATTGCAAGAACGCCGAAAAATGGTGTTTTTGACGAGTATCCTTCTTTTCTAATATAACCCTCATCAGTCTTGATCAGAATCATCAGTACATCGCAACAAATTAATCGAAAATTATTAACTCTCTAACAAAATAAGACGACTCCGTACCAGAAGTATGCACACAGAGGGTTCGGGAATCAGACCTTTCAGAATGAAAAATAGGAAATTTTCTGGAGAAGGCAACATAAAGACCAGAAATGAATGAAAGTAAAAATTTTTAGCAGAAACGCTTGAATCTACCAGAAACTATGGATTAACATAATTTTTATTCGATTTTAGCATTTATACTACAGTCCGTTTCACACAAGCTCGGTCATGAATTTTAAAACTATCGCAACAATATGCTGATAGATTGCGATTCTAGCATTAATCTGATATATTATTATCGTAACCCTCGGCTTATTGTCCATGAAAATTCTTAAAATTTAAGCACGAAGTTATGTGAAACAGACTATAGTTCTTGAAGTCATTATGGCTCAGAATAAGCTTTCTGGCTGACACAAGACTGGCCATGCTTTGTATTTAAGCTTCATACTGGTTCTTACATCAAATATCATATTATCTTCGAAAGGACAATTCTATAACCGCACTTTGATAATACAACGTTGGCTTTTTGTTTATTGGCACCAGGGAAAGGAGCTAAGATGTAAACAAAAAACTTGCGGAACAGATTTTGGGATTTTCTGACAAAACTTGCAGATTTTTGCATTTCGCATTATTTACTTTTTTTAAAATTTGTTCGGATCAGAAGGAGAGGTCCGCGCCCTCCTGCGTACGCCCGTATATACACATACGAGTAGATATATCTTATTTCTACCGTATAATGTGCTGCTGACTCCTGTTGATCCATCAAGCATTGAATAATTAATACTCGCCGAGCGACAAAAGACATAGTTTGCAAGAGAGCTGATGCCGTCAAGGTTGCACCAATCATTATTTGAGTGTTTCGCATGGTGCACCACGATTTTGACTTAACTGGAAACGCAATTAAGACGTATTGTTCTATAGAGATTACCATGGTGAGCCTGAATCGACACTAACAGGGTTAAATAAAGATTCCTATGACACCATTCCAAATTTTTCTTATTTATAAAATACACAAGAAAATAAACAATGCATAATGTACATTTAAACGAATTAATTCAAAAATATATATCTTGCTTCAAACATTCACCACGCTTCTCTAATTTAAGTAGCTATCCATTTTATTTTTTAGTAAATTCCACAAAACTCAACGGGTCCTGAGGAGTTTTAAAAAGGTTTTGAAAACCACATTCGGCATGGCTGCTGTCACCCCACAAAATATTTTGTCCCCTCTTCAAAACCTTAAATTTACGGAACACCTCGATAAAAGTCATTTTACTCGTTTTTAGCAATTTTGGAAGTAAAAAGTATGTACATACTAGAGCTGTGCCGGGGCCAATGTTAGAGTTGATTATAATGTAGAAAATTGATAATGTTCTGGGTAGATTTACCTTCAAACTCAATTTCAAGCAAACCACAGATCTTGCTAATTCAAATCTTTATTTCACTATGTCAGATTGGTGCGAATTTCTAGTTAATAATCAAAATTGACATATTTTAAATTGCAATTCATATAGACGAGCATTTCCAGCTTGCTTGGTAGCAGACAGCTACGTCTATCAGAACAAATAGAATAATAAGCCTAAAAAAGTGCAAAGTAAAGCACATTGAAAAACGCATCCAAGTCAGAGGAGTTAAATCCATACATGGGCAGCTCAAAAATTCTAGAAGTCCACAATTTTTGAAAGTTAAAAAGTGCCTGATAATATATGGTAGGGCGAAAAAACACCGTTTTCTCGCGTTTCTCAATGAGAGCTATCCATTAGCATCAAAAAACCGCAGAAAAACAGAAAAAAATCTGAAAATCAATTTCGGGGGGGTCTAGCGGATTTTTTTAGGGGGGGAGAATGTGAATTCTGGGGGGTCTAGATCCCCCGATGCCCATGTTCTGTTATATCTTGTAATCCCAACAAATATTAACGCTTGACGTGCATATCTACAAGCAAGAATATATGCAAAGGTACATGTAAGGGGTAGGGCAGGGTCGTACTATGAGCATGGTAAAGCACGCTATTATTGGCCCCGGCCAGGCCCGGCCCCGGCCCCGGCAAAAAAGGCGGCCCCGGCACAGCTCTAACATACATATGTATTCTATCGGTCTTTCGTGATAACAGGCATCTTTTAACCACACATACATAGATTTCTCGATCAATTTCTTTGAACTGTTAAGAAGTCTCCTATTTTTACTATATATAAAGAAAGTACATAGAAATATCAAAAGACGTTTCAATGATTGTCCATCGCTTTTGCTCAAAAAGGGCACCATAGAGAAAATTTTTTGGGGATACGTCTGATCATTTGAAAAAAATTTATATTTTTCTCATTTTTTGGTTTTCTAATGCACTCAAACCTACATTATTTATTGAAGGTTTCGACGAACGTCGAAATTTGCTCAATTCATCGATCGAGATTTAAATTTCGTGAACAGCTGTTCTTTATACTAACACCTGCAGATACTAAGTTTGAATATCTGTTGGAAAAGGTGTAAGTTTAACAGACACATCTTCATCTACTCGCGTGCCACAGAGCTTTAAACCCAGCCCATAACGAGCGTCACGCTTGAAATCAGGCTTGTAGCCAAGAGGGGTGCTGAAGAGTGTGGTCGCATCCCCGGTCCGACAAATTAGAGGTAAAAAACGGGGCTAAAAATGAAACTACTTTTAAAATACTAAACAAAACGCTAATCATGCTCAAATCATATTATTTATTGGGCAATTTGACCGTTGCAAGCAATTTTTGATTAATTGTTACAGCTTAAAACGAAATTTAGCATTTTATGCTAGGGTGGCCAGGCCACTGGCCATGCTTTAAACTGTGTTCGCACCCCGGTCATGAAATCCTGACTCCTGGCCGGAATGATCCATCGCTAATGCCTTTTTAACATTAGTTTATATGTACGTATATAGTTGTACCTATGTAAATATATAGTTGTTGTATTTTAAATTAGTGTTCATCATACGTGTACAGCATGGTAATTCTGGAAGGTCAAACACGAAAAATTTTTAAAATGTACCTTTTAGGGCTAAAAAACGATAAGTACACGTCAAAAACACTGCTTTTTAAGGTTTGGACAATGCTCGTTCGTTCTATAAGATAGAAACGTATGAAATTTAGGAAAAATTTGAAAAAATCGAGTAAATTGAATAATAGTCAAAAAATGTGTATAGCGCGAAGCGCCGAAAATTCGAGACTTTTGAGCCAGAAATGAGCTGAGAACGCTTAAAAAGATACACTCTTAGAATTTTCACGAAAAATCCCTAAATCTGGGGGGAATAGCAGCTATTTGCTGGCGGTCAGTTGCCATTCTGGGGGAGGGGTCAAACCCCCCGACCCCCTCTAAGAACACATATGGTGCTCACAAACAATTATCGTCTCTTATGTTTGCAAGATTTTGCGTGATCGCAAGAGGTAATTTGAACTCTCAAAACTTTCATTCTGGCTTAGTACCTGTTATTGGTATACGGCGCAACATTCTTAGGCGCTTTGTTATAAAATTTTTTAATAAATCATGATGCACTCGTTTTCACAGCACAAAAAGCCTTATTTGTGGATAGGTGAATGACGAAATCCTAACGGTTTGTCGTTGCTTCAGTTTTTGCCATTAAGGCAAGTTTTTTCAACGTAACAATTAATTTTTTTGAAGTAAATATAAAAAGTATAATTTTTCTCGAAGACTTGAACCTGCTGCGATTTCTTGTCATGATCGGTTTTTTCATTCTCAAACTGTTGATCAAGAACCATTAGCTCAATCACGTAATTTCAATATGAAATGATTTTCCCACTAATGCTTCTTTAATTATACATCTGTTTATTCGTGTTCGTTTGTCGGCTACTGCGATATTATTTATTTATTTTTAATGACGGAAAAACTAATTCAAAAAATATAAATTCGATGGATATCTTTATGACATGCAAAAATATATAGAGACTATTCTTTATATAATAGGTTGTGTTCTGACAATTATTTCCGCTTGCAAAATAGCATGTTTTGAAAAATAATGATACTCGTAGCAGTAAACGACAAAAATTTATTATCACGAATTAAATATGACATTGAGGACAGAATTCTTAAGTTGTATTCCTAGAGCACGCTTGTTTCACTATATGTGATGCTTTTGAAGAGAAAGGTGAATATATATTATACAGATGTTGAAGTTGGTTTTTGTATAATGTCAGCTGTTAGCATTCAAATTTATTGACGTATGGATAAAATCCGGCGACGCTTTATACGACCTAAACATCGTGCACATTCAAAAATTGATTGACTAATGAAATCGTCGGACAGAAAAACATATGTATATCATTATGTCCATGGCCGACTTGATTTTTTCAGCTAATCCTTATCCATACGTTCAGGATTTTTCCGTGTAATGTTTATGACCGTAACGAGCCATTTGTAATGATGACATAATAATAAAAGCTGCATTCAAAATGTCAATAAAACCGGTCATCATAGCCCTAAAGGACCTTTTTTAACGCCGAAGCCCCGAACGATATATTAATAGGCGCATTATACGGTTAGGAACTTCTACTGGTTTTTTCTTGAAATGGCTAAGCAAAGCAGTTGGAGAACTGTTTTTAGCGCATGCGTGCATAAAATTATAAAAGCAATAACAATATCAACAACAAGTAATATCAACGCGATAAGATAGGCAAATAATAAAAAAATTTAATTTATATCTTTGATTCGGCGTACCGTCAAAAAGCCGATAAAACTCATAAAGCAGGAGTTAATTAGAAACAAAAAACTGGAGTATTTTGAGCATAAGCAGCGCATCTTGACTGATGGAAAAAACGGCATATATCTGAATGCAATCCCTTCTGTATAATAAGCAATCAAGATTGCGAAGCCATACGGAAGCGCACAAATTCGCTTAAAATATAATTACGCACACGCACACATATAATGCGCGAACAAGCTGCATAGCTCAAGCAAATAAGAGCAAAAAATATAAATTATTAATAAAACGAGCAATCTGAAATCAGTCGTTCAATGATCCATTCCCCAATGACCTGAGATTAGCCTATCGTCACAATTTTATCACAGATGTATTCTACAAAACTTATTCAAGTATTTATAAATCAAGAATAAGCAAGAAAAGAACGTATATAATTTTTTAATACAAATTAGTGTTTCAATATTCGGCCGGTTTGTCACCACTTGCACTTAATACAAGGATTACAGCATTCAAATCTGAATCGGATTAAAAGACTTGATTTCTTGTGTGTAAGATAGACCCCATGTACCTAATGCTGACTTAAAACCACATGTATCCGTCCGTAAAAATGATTAAAAGAGAAAAATGCTAAAAAACGTACTTATCATTTGTGTATCACCGCTTCTCTTGAAACATACGAGATTAAAGCGTCTCATAGTACAATTAAATTCTACTTATGTAAATGGAATTAGTTTAATTTTAGGGCTGAAGACAACAGAAATGAGTTTAACCATTTCTCGACTATTTATCTTCAGTCTGTTTCACATAAGTTTGGGCAAGAATTTTGTCGAAAGTAAGCCGACGGATTACGATAATTATATATCAAATCAATGCTATAATCGCAATCTGTCGGCTTATTGTCGGACATAGTTTTTAAACTTTATGCCTGAACATATTTAAGCGTCTCGTAATACAATAAAATTTGACTTATATAAATGAAATAAAAGTTATTTTGTGGCTGAACACAGAGAAATAAGTTTAACACTTTCTTGACTATTTAGCTATAGACATAAATCGGAAACTGTTGTTAATATCGTACAAAGAACAATATTAACACATCTTATCAAAAAAGAATGGAACATTAGCTTCTTGTTTAACACAAGATGTTATCACCTTTTAAAGGGTATCCAACCGGATTAGTGCCGCAGCAGAAGTAACTAAGAAACGCATTATTTTTTAAAAGGTATGCAATTTTATTATCATGCGTATCTTGACGTTTATCTTATAAAATATTGTGAGATATTTAAATGGATTGCTTACCAAATAGCAAAGGACGCAAACGTATTGGTCAGAAAGACTGCGTAAGGCAGACTATTCCAGTAAAAATGAATGATACTCGGTTGTTCAGATAGCCCAGGAGCTGATTTCAAAAATATTGACACAATGCTAAGCATGCTTAACATGTTGGCTATGGCTTTATAAGTTAACATTTTAATCGTAGTCGAAGAGCGCAGAAATCTGTGCTGGTAAATCACCAAGTTAGCGGTGTTGCCAGCCATACAAATCAACCAAATTCCCGGATAAGCTAACATTAAGCGCTTTTCCACATCACCAATCAAGTCACTTTGATTAAACAGGCGGCATGATATGTTCGTATGCAACGCGGGCGTCATCTAATCCGATAAATTACTGATCACGAGCTTCGTCAATCTGAATTAAATCAATCGACAGCAGTGTTTTTTTTGTACAAGGTCCGTTTGTTGTACTAAGATGGTCCCTAAAAGTCTTTGCACATTTCGTACACACAAATTTTTGGGTACTATAATATGGTACAGTAGCGATTTTAGTGGGGCAAAAACAGAGTTGTTCGACCTTTGGTTACGTATTTTAGCAATTTCTAGATTTCTGAGGGCAAAAATCAGTAATAATCGTCTTAAAACGGCGCGAAGCGCCAAAAAATTTGGCATTTTTCCTTTCAAAATGCAATTTCTGAAATTATAAAGATATATAGAACACACAATTGTCATTTCGGCGGAGCGCCGAGAATTTTAGCGAATTTCGAACCTTTTTTGCAGCTTTTGTCTTCCAAAAAATCTTTGCACATGTACAAAGACGGTCCCCAAAAGTCTTTGTACATCGCGAAAAATCTTTGCCGAATACAAAAAAAACCGTGATCAACAGTCATTTGTTCAGATGAAAAATATTAGGAAACATGAATATTGAAGGAAAAGATTAACAATTTGTGGTTAAAATTATTCTCTTTCCTGAATTATATGGTTTTTTATATACCATATTTCCTTAATCTCAGGACATGCTGTATTAAAAACTGATTTTACTTTCTTCATGTCGTGGTACAATACTTGATCACATTTATAAAAGTCGTCTGAACTTTTATAAGCCATCGCAGCTAAAGAATCGTCGAAAGCTAGCACTTATCAGGTTTGGTTATACTTTTTAAATTGTTTAATGACATTATTCTAATGTTGTTACGGACAACGTTTTGAAGCTAAATAAGATGCGTACCTAGTTGGTTAATCATAGAAGATGTTCAGTAAAAAAGTGAAGAAAAAATGTTAATAACCTCCTAAGACCTAATTTGCAGGCTTGAATGAAAAGCTACTAAATCACATTTTGCCGAAACTAATGAAGGAAAAATTTCTAAGAAAATATCGGGCTAATACAAAACTGTGTTTGTAAGTGAATGTTAGCAAGAAATTCCACAAAAATTCTTACTCATTAACAGTCATAAATAAAAGTCAGGAGCCTATAATATAAACTGAAGCCGTATAAATATAATGTCAAAAAAACTAATTATTGGATTGTTGGCTTCTATTAATTTGACGCATCAGATTTTTCTTAGTATGCCAGCCTATCATATAGTAAGAAAATAACAAGCAAGATGAGGTTGCGCAAAGCTGGCGCCATATAAATCCTTGCAGCATGAAGAACACCAATCAGTATAGGACCTTTCAAGTTCAATTAACAATTATCTTGTACTTTTGATGCGATTTTCAATTGATTTCATAGGCTGATATACATACATATTTAAATGCAGATCAGCTGTAACATTAAGAATACATATTAGTTATCTTATTTCACGTACGGAAGCTAATTTCTTACAGATATATTTCCAAAAGATAAATGTAGGTACATATATCAAAAGCGCTGCGCTACGTAAAATTAGCTCTTTATAACACGTAAATAAGTACGTTCCATCTAATGTAGGTATCACCTATATTTACGATATAATTTTAAACACCCTCACTAATTGACAGAATCTAACACGAGTCATGCGCAAAGATTTTAGAAACTCAATTGCACGATGACTAACATAATTGACGTGATCAAGAATGTACATATCCAATAATAGACAAAACTGTTTGCTGGTTAGCCTGGTTAAATAGGTACATAAAAAATCCAAGTCTTCTAGTTCATGCTTACTCCGTCCAGGCTAGCATTTTGTATTTTTACGATTTGACTACATAGGTACATAAATACAATGTACGCAAAGTCAAGGTCTTAGCTACAGTCTGTTTCACATAACTTCGTGCATAAATTCTAAGAATTTTCATCGGCAGTAAGCCGAGTGTTACGATAATTATATATCAGATCAATGCTATAATCGCAATCTGTCAGCTACTTGTCGGAGTTAGTTCTAAAATTTATGACCGAAATTGTGTGAAACAGACTATAAGTGCAAATATGCGGTCTTTAGTTTCATAATATCAATTGACGTAGTGCTTGAAATGTATAGTCCTGTTGGATAAGGCGACCAAATTTTACAAATCTTCGGTAAAAATATTTTCCCTTGCTAAGTTTCTTTCAGCTGAATTTGCGTCTAGAAAATCAATGATGTACTCATATAAATAAAATAAGTACCTACCTGATATAAAAATGTGAGCTGAATAAAGACTAGTAGGTAGCACTGGAACTATGAAAGCAATGGCATAGCTGGCCTTCTGATTTGAGGTGTGAGGCAAAAATAATGGTGTTTTTGAACTTTTCGCAACGATATCAACACATTGGAGAAGAAAGATTTTAAAAAATCTAATTTGATTTTAATTATATTAAAAAATATGTATATAAATAAATAAGGCGCAAAGCGCTGAACATCTTGGGCTTATTAACCCAAAAAAGTGTGCTAAAAAGTATTCTAGCGGTCTTTCAGATGCATTTTAAGCCTTAAGTATGGGCGTTCGTTAAAACGGACACTTTTTTGAGCATTTATAACTCACTGCCAAATGATTACAGAGTAAAAAACAATAGCTCACTTGAAAGAGCAGATTAAGATCTATGAAAAAATGTAGTTTTATTGGGTCGTACTGCTAATGAGTTTGAAATAAAAACCGCCAAGAATGCCATTTTTTGTGACTTTTACTTACGTTATTCATTGAAAACTCATAATATGGTCCAACAACAAGTTCTCTGATCAAAAATGTATTGCATATGCAGTACTTTTCTTGTGAACTTCGCTAATTAATGAAAATCGAAATGTCCGTTTTAAGGGACAGACCACACAATGTTACCCTATTTTATACTGTGTTATAGATGTAGATATCTTGCTAAAGTTTGGTAATAATTAATAAATGCCTAAACAATTCGACTCAATAAATTAATCTCTTCTCTACTATAGTCTGTTTCCCACAAGTTTTGGCATAAATTTTAAAACTATATATGTCCGTCAATAAGTCGACAGATTGCGATTATAGCATTGATTTGATATATAATTCTCGTAATCCGTCGGCTTATTTTCGAAAAAATTCAAATTTATGCCCAAACTTATGTTAAACAGACTATAAGCATATAGCACAAAAATTGTTTTTGAAGCATACATATGATAAAGATACCATGCAATTAACATATGTAATTTTAATTGTACATTCTATGGGCTGTCCGTTAAAACGGACATTTTTTTCACGTGTCCTACTGTACGTATTGTAATAAAAAAAATCTGACATCCAAATCTGGAAAATAAGAATATCATAAAATTATTTGCTGTAACTAACACTTTTATATATCCCATATTTTAGGTTTAAGAATATCCAATTTATTCCTTTGAGACCCATGTGAAAAATATTCATACTTCCTAAGTTTTGGGAACTAGTCCCCCAATCTCCCACGGCTATGCCACTATATAAAAGTCAGATAGGTGCCTACTTGCTTACTTGTCTGACAAATATAAGGTTCATATGTGAGCAGCTTCAAGAAAAGAAAAAATGCCGAAAGCCAGCACGCCGAACACAGCTTAAACAGCAACTAGTTAATATTATCGTAATTGGTATAGCAGAAACGAGTAGTGATCGCATTTAGATATAAATTGAACCTGTTTTGGAAATTTGAGCTCAATTTTCCTCGAATGTAGCCGAATGAAATGCTATTTTCAAGTGAATAATTTATTCTGTTTGCAGTTCCACAATTAATTAAGGTGAATGACGAAAATAGACATTAATCAACTGTGCGCGATTCATTCTCATATTTTGTGCCTTTGCTAACGATCGTAGCAGCTGCCTCTCTCGTCCTAGTGGTGTTTAGCATTCATTGATACGTGAGAATTTTTTCGGACTACTTAAATTGCACGCCCGCCCGCTATTCATTTGGTTGATATTGTAACTACATTTCAAGCAGTTAGAATGGAATTTAAATTTGTTTTGATTTATGCTTGCAAAAAGTCTTTATGAAAACAGCGGATAATTGTGATACATAGGTATATACTCGTACGCAAACCGGAGTAGGAGTTAGGAAATGAGGCCATACTTTAAGAGCATGTCTTGTCAATGTGGCGCGAAAACATAAAATGACAAGTAGGTTCCTAGCAAGCAGTAATTTAAAAAGTTCTTATTCTAAAGATTCAATCAATTTAGCAAAAGTTGTTTTGTTTTGATTGGTGAAAGCATCTGTCAGAAGCATTAATTGCCTTTGTTGCCCTGTAACTCGGATGAATGAGAAATTTACGAAAATAAAAAAATTAACCTTTTAATTCGTAATAAAACTGCTCTTATTTCACGCAGAAGCTCAACTAATCAAACTAAAAATAAAAACTTAATGATGAGCAGTGAATTTTGATTTCATGCAAGCAAACCGCACGTTGAATTATCATTTTTTGTTGAACACAAAGATAAAGCTACCAAATCTGAGAATGGTTTTAGAGCAATCCTTATTCTACCGCCAGATGAGTCACAAGCAATGATGTACGAGTATGCCTGAAATTAAATGATGGTTTGACAAAATAATGCGCATTTTTTGTTGTTTCTTTATTCTCATATTTTGTTTTTAAACGCACAAAAATGCTTCCCGCAAAAAGTCATTAGTAAGTACCAGCCTAGTTTATTTCAGCACGTAATCTATCTGCCTATCAGTAGCGGATCAAGGATTTTCCTATGAGGGAGGGGAGCGGTTCTTCAACTTTTTCAAAAACAGTAAAAAATTGCTCCAAAAACCAGCTATTCCAGTGCAGAGTAGCGTTTTTTCGCCGTTTTCTTTTGTCTACTTTTAGTCAAAATAATTTCCGGTGCAAAAATTTTGCAGAAATTTTACAATTTTCAGCAACTGTGTGCGAGAAATGCTTAAATTTTTTAACTTTATGTAAAACCGGGCGCGAATCGCCAAATTGGTGAAATTTCGACTGAATGACAGGTAGAAACTTAACTTCGTTATTTCCTGCTGCTATGCTTTTGGAGCAAAGCCTATTGAAGCATTTAACACAAAACGCAAAAAATTTTAAAATTTAGGCTAAAAAACGGAAGAATCTACAAAAATAGGTCTAGCAGGCCGCTAAGGAAGTAAATAAATTTGATAATTATGTATTATTCTCAGAAAAATTTGAGAAATTACGATGATCGATGGCCAAAAACTACTTCAAATTGCATATCCATCCTTTATCTTGCCAAATATTTTTGGGCAATGGGAGGCGGCCAACCAAGCCTCCTTAAATCCGCACCTGCTACCTATAGTTCTGAAATTTTATTTCGAAGAAAAGGACTTCAATTGAAGATACTCTGTCGAAAAAAGACAATTGAAGCTTAATTATCAACTATCTAAGGATGAAGTAAATGGCATGGCTGAAATAATGACCAACAGCTACTTAAGAGATATATTAACCCGTGATGATGAACGTTTGTTGACGAATTGGAGACGAGAATCATTTTCACTTAAATGAGACTTAACTAGTGGTTCACTCATGCTTCAAAACAATATTTGCACTACATACATTATGTATACTTATTAATTTGACTTTTTACATTCTTATTAATGAAATGGACGAGACCATTTGAATCCAACAAAAAACTAGGTAAACAAGTTTTTGAGACCTCCACCTTGTCCATCTAGTGCATTTGCAGCATTTTCTCGTACACGATGACTCTAATAAGATTAATTCAGTTGAGCTGATACAAGTTAGTTTCACGAGGGTTTAATTCATTTAAAGATGTGCATAGGTACAGTACAGATTGAGGATAGCCAGTTTATTACACACAACGTGTTCTAATTTAAAAATAAAAACGATCTGAAATGTTCTACACACTCACATGTTTTTTTAGATTACAAACGATTCCGCTTATGGCATTTTTTATGCAAAAAATTATCTTCGGATGATAGTATGCTCTAGGGCTTTTTTTAAATACACAATATTCAATCTGACGATAACGGCTTAAGCTAAATTAAATTACTCGTAAAAGCTTTGATCGAAATTATAGGACAGAAACATAAAAGAACAATCAGACTGATAAAAATTTTTGTATTCATAGACACCCACGCTCATATTTTTTTAATAAAAATACAGCTTAATTTGAAGTACAGCACATGCTTTTGTAAGGAAACGCTTATAGTCTGTTTCACACAAGTTTAAGCATAATCTTAAGAATTATGACTTACATAAGCCGACAGATTGCGATTACAGCATTGATATTATATATAATTATCGTAATCCGTCGACAAAAATTCTTCAGATTTATGCCCAAAGTTAAGTGAAACAGACTATACTCGTATGTACATACTTCTGAGTCTTTTGACATAAATTTAATCACAGATGCTGCCATTCTAGAGGGACCCAGATGAGATTATTCGAAGATGAAATTAACATTTGCATTGAAACGCTAAGTTTTCCACATAATTTTGCTTAAGCTTCACTCATTTCTATCTAAAGTTCGTCATTTAAAAATCAAAAAATTATGCGCCGGAACAATTCAGTTTTTCTATTAACTTTGCTATCTTTGAACAGGTAAACTAGCTTATTTGAATGACAAACTCGGTTGCTGATCAAAAATTTCCATACCCACGCGCATGTCTGCTGCCTAACCTCGTATGATTTCCGTTTGCTTCACTCATGTTAGTTTTATCGCTCTTTTCACAGCAGTTTGAATCAGAACGAATTTTTCGCGACATTTGATGCCAATAGACACGAGATGCGAATAAGATGAAAAGTATTGGTTTGCCGTCATACTATGACAGCATGGGAAATCTGGGTGAAGGGATCAGGCCCAAAAATTTTTTAAGAAGTATTTTTTTAGGCTGAAAAACGATGCGTACGCGGCAGAAACACTGATTTCGACGTTTTGGACCATGCTCGTGCTTTCTAGAACAGAAAAACATGATTCGAGAAAAATATGAAAAAATTGAGTAAATTGAACAAAATATAATCAAAAAATGTTCACATGGCGCGAAGCGCCGAAAATTTGATGTTTTGAGCTAAAAATGTGCAAAAACGCTTAAAAAAGGCATATTTTTCAATGAAAACCCGACGATTCTATTCCTGCAGGTAATCAGTTGCTATTCTGGGGTTCAAACCCCCCAGAACAGGTATGTTTGCCGCTAGCGCATTTCTGGTTATTTATTATGCTTGAAAATTTTCAAAGAAAACACCAGGCTTGATAAGTATGTAGGTACGTCACCTGTAGGTGGGCAGCACCGAAATTCTGGGGGGGGGTTTAAAAATTTCTGGGGGAGTGAAACAATTTTCAAAGGTAAAAAAATGGTCTTAAAAGAGGTCGTATGGCGAAAAAACACCATTTTTCGACGTTTCTCATCGAGCACTATCCAATGGCATCAAAAAATCGCTAAAAAAGCAAAACAAATTTTCAAAAATTGAATTCTGGGGGGGATATTTCGATTTCTGGGGGTATTCCAACTTCTGGGGTTGCATACTCCCTCACGCCCACTTGTGTACGTCACCTGTGTACCCATCCAGGAAAAATACCTATATATGTATAAACAGTAGGGATGCAACGGGTAGTGAATTTTGGTGTATTCGGGTTCGGGTTCGGGTAGTCTACTTCAATTTATTCGGGTTCGGGTTCGGGTTCGGGTATCAAAATCAATACCCGATCGGGTTCGGGTTCGGGTATTTCAGTAAGTACGAGTATATAAGAATACCAGTGTATAGCGAATTTTTTAGGTACATGCAGTGTTTCTTTTTTTGTACAAGGTCCGTTTGTATATGTACAAAGATGGTCCCCAAAAGTCTACATTTTGTACATGCACATTTTTGTGTATATATTATGCAAATCTGCCATTTTAAAGATATGTAGGACAAACAATTACTCATTTCGGCGCAAAGCGCCAAAAATTTTTGGGAATTTTACGCCTTTTTACAGTTTTTGTCTTCCCGAAAAAATCTTTGTACATTTTGTACACACAAATTTTTGGGTACTATAATATGGAACAGTAGCGATTTTAGTGTGGTAAAAACAGAGTTGTTCGACTTTTGGTAGTGTAGTATAGCTAATTTCTGGGTCTCTCAAGGCAAAATCACTAAGAATTGTCTTAAAACGGCGCGAAGCGCGGAAAAATTTGACATTTTTCCATTGTAAATGCAAATTCTGCCATTTTAAGGATATATAGGACAAACAGTTACTCATTTCGGCGCAAAACGCCAAAAATTTTTGGGAATTTTACGCCTTTTTACAGTTTTTGTCTTCCCAAAAAATCTTTGTACATTTTGTACATACAAATTTTTGGGTACTATAATATGGTACAGTAGCGATTTTATTGTGGTAAAAACAGAGTTGTTCGACTTTTGGTAGTGTATTATAGCTAATTTCTGGGTCTCTAAAGGCAAAATCACTAAGAATTGTCTTAAAACGGCGCGAAGCGCCGAAAAATTTGACATTTTCCATTGTAAATGCAAATTCTGCCATTTTAAGGATATATAGGACAAACAATTACTCATTTCGACGCGAAGCCCCGAAAATTTTTAGGAATTTTCTACCTTTTTACAGTTTTTGTCTTCCCAAAAATCTTTGCACATTTTGTACACACAAATTTTTGGGTACTACAATATGGTACAGTAGCGATTTTAGTGTGGTTAAAACAGAGTTGTTCGACTTTTGGTAGTGTATTTCAGCTAATTTCTGTGTCTCTTAGGGCAACAATCCCTATTTGAAATGCAGTTTCTGCTATTATCATTTCGGCGTGAAGCGCCGAAAATTTTTGCGAGTTTCAGACCTTTTTTTCAATTTTTGTCTTCCCAAAAAGTCTTTGTACATCGGTAAAAATCTTTGCCGAGTACAAAAAACACTGGGTACATGTAAGCCAGATGTTACAATTTTTATCATTATTAGATGCCTAGTGCTTAATTATTCAAAATGTTTCACTCAAATTTCCAGTGATTTTCCTTCCTCCTCTCAGTGTGCAAGAACGCTAATGTAAATGAGAGGTAGCGCTCTGTGTATTGTGTCTGATATACACCTACAATATAACATTAACAACGAAATTTCTTGTATGGAGAAACTGCCGAAAAACTGTTATTCGTGAAGTTTAATTTGATAGAAACCAAGTTTAATTACGACCAAAGAAGCAATGTTTAGAATTTTATACGATATCATTTGGCAATCGTTTTGTGAAATAAAAAGATTAAAAATCCACTTGAACCGATTGAAATATACCACTTAATTACATAGCCATTTATGTGTACTTGATAACTAAATGAAATTCAGCGTTTTAGGATCGAGCAAACTGAAAACGGAGCAAAAAGCCGAAAATTTTTGAATCTTTGACATACAATTTTGGTATTTTAGAGCTTAAAAAATACCCGAATAAAATCCATAAACATTCGGGTTCGCGGTAGTTATAATAATTTTATTCGGGTTCGGGTAGTCAAGTTCACTTTATTCGGGTTCGGGTTCGGGTCCTGAATTTTGTTCGGGTACCCGAGTATTCGGGTTCGGGTTCGGGTACCCGTTGCATCCCTAATAAACAGTACATACAAACAGTCATTTTCGCAGTCTTTATGAGGCTTTAAACTTCTATTGAAATATTCATGATTTGTTGGTTCACTTCTTTGCGTGTAACACTCATTCACTTTAACTTTAAGCAGGGACTTTAGACTCGTCTTAAAGAGCTAAAAGTTCTAATCTTAAATGTGCTTTTAAGCATTAAAATATTGCATACTTCTAATGATTTTAAAGTTCTACCTCCCGAATGGAGGGAAAATTTTTTAAAGTGTGGAAATTTTTAGACTCGGCTCATAACATTTTGACTTGGACATCCTACATATGTAGGTACGTCATCAGCTGATAGAGAATTTAATTTTCTTTTGAATGATGTAAAAAATTTTACCTCGTCGAATTACTTTGCGTAAAGAAATCAAACGCAGCGGAGTGGTCATCTGTAATTCACCGCTACACGCAGAAATTGTGTCTACAGAACAAAAAAGAATGAATCCAGTCGGTGAAGAACTAACGCCATTTAAGTTTAAAACGCAAGACCGGGGGTGCGGCTCACACCTGGGCGTGGGGAGGGGGAAAATGCACCCCCCGAGAAACCAAAATACCCCCAGAAATCAAAATACTTCCCACAGAATTCAATTTTTTGACGCCAATGGATAGTGCTCGATGAAAAACGTCGAAAAATGGTGTTTTTTCGCCATACCACCAGTTTTAAGGCCATTTTTTGACCTTTGAAAAATCTTGCACCCCCCAGAATTTTCTTGCTGCCCACGTATGGTGCGGCTGCACCACATGGCTCAGTTGGAAGAATGGCGGTCCGGTAAAGCCTGGTCCCGGTCTCAGCTTTCTAAGGCATGCATAGTAAACGACATTCAAGAGCACGCATTCTTACTTTAACGCTTATCATTTTTCTTATCTTCCAAATGCAGGCACGTAGCTCTGGGGGATGGAGGGTCCATCCCCACAATTCAGAAACACAGGACTTTTTAAACGTTATTTGGTGCCATTTTTGGGCTGTCCCCCAAGATTGGTGTTGGCCCCCAAAATTGGTGTTAGTTTCCGTAATAGGACAGCCAACTACGTGCCTGTCCAAATGGATATTTTTTCGCATAACAAAAATCGGACAAAATGATAATTAGAGATAAACTCGAATTTTCATGTAAGATAATTTTCAACATATTTATAGTCTAATTCGCGGAATTTAGCGCTTGAAAATCAATTTTCAGCGTTCAACCAGGTAGCGACAAAAGTAATAATTTATAGGCAGCCTACATTAATACAATTTCGCATGATATAACTCCATACGTTTTTCAACTACTAAGCACGATTGTCAATTCAATTTATACCATTTTTGTATTAGATTTATATTGATTACAAAATTGTGATCTCCATGCACCAGCTTTCGCGAAATGACTATAGGCTATGTATGCATTTACCTTGCTAAAAAGATGAAGAGCACTAAAATTGAGGAAAATACTCTTTACACGCACATGCTCAACATTACGTGAATTCAAATGCAATAAGACTTCCCACGATTGTTGCAAATTTTATCTTTATTGTTGATATACAATGACCACGCATAGACGAAAATGTTATCAAAGCATACGACGACTAGTTAAATGTAACAAATTTAAAATTTATATGCTGACAGCATTCGTCAAGTTGCGTCCCAAGGTGACGAAGAACGAACCTGAAAATGAAAAATATGCACCGACTAGCAGAAGCATTATAGTCAGTATTTCACAACTTGCGGTTTTCTTGAATTTTTACCGACGTAAACTGAGAGCTAACAATATACATGAATCAACGCAAAGGGGTGTTTGAGCAGCATTACTGAACCGAATAATTAAGCTGCTTTTACTCGTATAGCCTAATCTCATACGGCACAGTTTATGTCTATAAAGTAAATCAACTAAAATGAAGTTACCATAGCCTTTAAAAATACTTCTAAAAACCTGGCTGGAAGCTAAATGAAACATTAAACGTGCAATTTCAAGGAAGAATAGGCAAATTTTTCCAAATTTTTTGCTTCGAGCGCATTTCAAGCATAAAACCATACAGACAGAATTGAAATCTGGAGACTTGCAATTTTTAGAAGGTGATAAGTCGAAAAAATTAGTATTATAAATGATGCATCGACATTAATTAAGTGAAATCATAACATAATCTTACTTTATTTTTGAAGGAAAAAGAAATAGGGGAGGAACGAAATAACGTATATGGAATAAAACCTTGCGGTGACTTACAGGGTATCGTCAGCAGATGCGCTGCAAATCCTGCAGTCCGGGCCATCAGCTAAGAAAAGGGTTACAATCTCAAGTTTATCGAGCTATTAGTCTCTCAATTTTACAATTGCTGCAAGAGCATGAAAATAATTATTCACAACCATACATAATCATGGAGAAATTTTTTCACCTCCATCCAGATTTCGCGATTTTCCGAAGAATTCGTAGAAAAGGTACTGTTTTGTGCGTTTTTAGCTAGCGTAAAAAAGGTACTGTTTTATGCGTTTTTAGCCTTTTTAACTAGCTCATTTTGACTATATTTTGTTCAAATTATTCCAACTTTTTCGTCCTAAGAAGATGAAGCATCGTCAGAAACGCCGAAAACGATGCTTTTTACGCGTATCCACCGTTTTCGGGCCCCAGAAAGACAGTAGAAAAATTTTTCGATTGACCCTCCAGAGTTCTTATGCTGTGCATCTTTGCAACAACAACCTTTTTCTCTGAAATTGCGAATTTACTATCCTTTTCGTCCCTACATTGCTGTTTTTTTCCGGGAAAATGTTCTGATTTCCTTCCAGAATCAATAACCCGAAAATGCATTGTATGTCACCGTCTAATCACACAAAGTCATTCAATGGAGTATTATAAAAAATCATAGTATACAACACAATGTTCGACAATAGTAACATTAAGTACTCTTTAACGGATTACTTTGCTTACTGCACTTGAGGCCTAAAAACCTTCATAACTTCTAGATGCTTAAAGTGGAGTTAAAAATTGTACCTAAGTCAATGTAAAGAAAAAATTGGATCAAACTATATAAAAATACATTTACAAATGAGCTTCATACATATGTACGTAGGCAACTACTTGCTCAATTTGGTAAGTAACACTTTAACCTACGGATCTGAAGGTCCCAGGTTCGATTCCGCTTCTTTTCGGCCGGCTAACCCAGCCTTTCATCCCTCCGAGATCGATAAATGGGAAGCTGCGCTTGTGTAGCGGAGGTTAAAACCATTGGGACTCGCGCCCCCTTGTGGTATTTAGCAGAAAGCATCTTCGAATGCATGGGTAAAACCCACTTTGCGTGTAAAGCCCGGCCTTTAACCTTTGACCTTTAGCTTGTTCAATGCCTACGACAATGTTGTTACCAGTGATCGTATGGGGTCAGATTTTCACCCCGATCGGGGTCGGGGTCGGGGATGAAAAACCCCGGTTTTCGGGGTCGGGGTTGAAGATTAATTAACATTGCATGATTACACACCAATTTGAAAAGGATAAAAACGATACCTTCACTTGTTTGTAGAGCATACTAATAAAGCTGGTTATGTTCAACATTTTATTTTCATTCCAAGTTCAAGCATGGTTTTAGCAATTTAGCATTAGGTACTTTCAATTTTGATCACTAATCGCTCTCGCTTTTCCGTATTCTTCCACAGTTTTTTCATAACGGTTTTCTATGGCGCACTGATTGTAGAGGAGCCAATGGCGTGAAGCGCCGACCGAAAATTGTCGAAATTTTTACCGTTTTCATGTAGAATTTACGCCTTTTTATTGACAAACAGTTCGGAAATCATAAGCGGCGCAAAGCATCAAGAAATTCAGTCATATTTTACCGCCCTAAGACAATAATCGGCGGTACTAAGCGCAGGAAAATTTTGACGTTTTTACTCTTTAAACTCAATTTATACCGCTTAAATCATACAGAACAGATAAACTAATTGCGGCGCGAAGCGCCGAAAATTTTTAAAAATTCCGAATCCTTTTACCTTTTCTGTCCTCCTAAAAATCTCTTTCAACATGTAGAACGAGATTGTACGGCTGAGGGCCTGGGGTGGCGCGCTAAAGCGCCACCAGCGAGGTCCAGAGCAGAACCCCCGAAAATTTTGTAAAAAAGCACTCTAATTTTTAATTAGTAAAGTTAAAATTTTCGCAAATTGGCAAAGTCTCGGTTCTGAATTAAGTCCAAAAGAACTCAAAATTGATGAACACCTCACAAAACTTCTGAGCTGAAATGCGTTTTTCGACCTCTGCTAAGTATATAGCGCAGCAACGGGTCGCATCGCAACCAATAAGTCATTGAAAGATGTATCAATGAGAATTTTGTTCTTACCATTTTCAGGCCCATTTGTGGCCTCCTTATTAACTAGTTCAGAAAACAGAAAATGCGCAAAAACACAAGAAAATTTGGCCTTTCCTTTCATTTAAAATAGAATTATGTGTCCTTGTAAAGAAAGATAAACAAAGCAGAGAAGTAGACAAATTGGTACGCAAACATTTTCGCACTTTTACTATTATGTTCAACAAGCATGTGCAGTTTCATTCAATGAACTAATAGTGCATTAAATTACTAAAGTGCTGCGAAGTGCTGGATTATTTTAACAGATTCAAGCTTTTAAATTCATTGGATCTGTATAACAATAAATAATAATGACTCGGCGCGAAGCGCCGGAAAATTTGACGTTTGCGCCTTTTTAAACTCAATGTTCTGGACACATTGCGCCAGAAAAATCAATATAATTTCTGAAAAATTCTGGGGGGCATGTGCCTCCATTCCCCCCGGCTACGCCTGTGATTCCGCAGTAATTTCAGCGCACGTCATAATGGAAAATATGCGAACATGTATGTACGTCTTAACAACATGGCGACCAGGCGTACTTTTCATGAAATATCGCGGGTGTCGAGTTTAACATATTAATTTTGCCGGTGGATGAATCGTCCTTGTTCCGAATTTATGTGCTATTTAGACAATTCTTCTATGTAGCAACAAATAAAATGCTATATTTCACCCCCGAAAAAAAGGTTCAACCCCGACTCGAAAAATCATGCCCCCGGTCGGGGGTCGGGGTTTAGGCCGGGGTTTTCGGGGTCGGGGTCGGGGTCGGGGTCCCCGTACGATCACTGGTTGTTACGCTTAATATTGCAAACGTTTTCAAGGTATTGTGTTAGTTAATGCTTAAGCCCACAATTCGCAAGCCATTTAAGCAATTAAAGCGAAACTTAGTGAGTAAAATTTCTAAGATTGTCAGTTTTAAATACAAAGTTTGGATGAGAAATATTTACGAAGCTACAATAAAATGAAACTCCAAATATGTCAATATGTAAGTGAAGCGCCTTGTTTACACTTACGTGACAGTCTGGGCGTAGTTAACAATAATACATTTTTATCCATCACTTTCCAAATCGCAATCTAGTGCACCGGACAAACGATCTTCCGGCTCCTCGTTTATCTGCCGATTGTTCTTTGCAGTCAGATCATCTTCGAGAAAAACGTCCTTCTTATTCTTCCAAATCTTCTCGTCCAACTTCCCTTCTTCTTTTTCTGTACTTGGATTTCGTTTTTTATCTAACACAGATCGTAAGTCTTCCAAAGAGTCTTTAAAAGACTGTGGAATTAAAGGCTTAGCTCGGCGCTTGACTTTGGCTATCACTCTAAAAATAAGAAGAAGTAGATATAAATGCAGAGATAATCCAGAAGTAAGAAATGTTAAAATTACTCAATATAAATCAAATAAACAAAGTTCAATCAACTGAATTTCATGGAGCGAGTTCGAAAAGACGACGAGTTTGGATCAAAAATCTATTGAAACATTAGTTTTGATTAGTTTTCAAAGCAGGTTTTCAGCTCGTCAAAATCTCATTAGCACGTGTGCATATCAAAAGTTTTGGGAGCTAAACTCGCTTATAAACGCAATTTTTTGAAGCTCCTACGTCTACATATGTATCTAGCCCTTACCAAACCGATCATGCTCCGCTCAAGCGGTCTGCACTTTTTTCTTAAATGCGTGAATTGCAAATAATTAAAGAAATGGTTGAATAAACATTAGTTTAGACTTAAACTGCGGCGATGATCAGAACAAAGGTATAACTGACTCAGCAATGTAGAGTGTGCCTTTAATTAACAAGACATTGATTCTTCAGTACGATTCACGATATACTTAATATGATACCGAAAAAAACGTGAGAGACATTGTAGAAATAACTTAGTGCCCTCAGACATTTACAGCGTGAGAATTCTAGAGAAGAGTCAAGCCAGCTACAAAATCTTCTATGTTTTTCCTCGAGTTAATGAGTGAAACAAAATTCAATGAATTGAACGAGATATGGTAAAAACTGGCTAATTGGTGAAGCCCTAAAAAATACGGATATTCCCGGGTAAAAATTAATCAAAAAAGAAAAAATTGCATTTTCTATGGTTTTTGGAGAATCGAAAATTCTGTAAGATGTCCAGCAGTCATACTGTAAAGGCAGTCATAGAACCGAAAAAACAAGTACAGTCGCCCAGCTTTTGATCTGGAAAAGTAATTGATGCGCCACAGCTTGGGTACCTTTCTTCGCGCTTCGATTCGCCGAAAATGCGATTCTTTTGCTCGTCATTTATCTGAGGATCATTCTTGAGACAATACAAAAATATTCCACCGGGAGATCTCCGACGTTGATTGTCCAACGTAAGAATACCACCAGCACGTTCAATTTTCTCAGTTTCTTCGTATAAACTTACACACTTTGCTAAACCAAGCGTACGGAGGCACCTAGATTTACATAAAATACAGTATACTACATTAAATAATACAACATGATAAAACGCCTCTCGTCACGAAGTTTAAACAATGAACATTCCTTAGAGTTCATATAGGATTGAGTTGCCTATGTTATAACATAAAACGTTGTCATATGTATGTTTAAGCACAGAAAGGCCCTGTGTTATATAGGCACAGAATCCTAAATAAACATTAAGGAATGTTTATTGTTCAAATTTCCTGTGGCGAGAACTATAATGAAATTTATGCATGAGGGTGAAATCCAAGAATCGCCATAAATGCGGGTCACTGTTTTTGTACACAGTACAGTCTCTTTCTACATGCACAAAGACGGTCCCCAAATGCCAATATAAATGTTACAGCAGCACGTTATATGCAGTAAGCTGGGCTTCTTGACGCTTATTAGTGAAGTTTAGCCAACGTGTGAGTTTCAAGCGATGAATCATTCAACAAATCATCAATACGGCGAAAAGCGCCGACACAATAGCTATGTATCCAACACATACACACTGGGGGTTTAGGCATACATGTAACAGGGGGTTAGGGGGATCCTCCCACCCAAGGTCGGACGTCCACCATTTCCACAAAGTCAGTAAATTTTTGACCCCCCTACTTTTAGCAAAAAGAGGTTGCATTTATTGGCTATTTTTACGTGTTTTTTGGCCGTTTTGGCCAAAAATTTGAGGTCATTCACCCAACCCCCCTGAAAATGGCTGAGGACCCACAACCAAAATTTTGAGCTGTTACATGTATGGGTATAGGGGTGTCCCCCTACCAGGAGTTTTGGAAAGCATGCCCCTTCACATATTTTCCCAAGGTCGAAAGTTCAAGGGGGGATGAAATCCCAAAATTTAGGGCCACTAAATTTAGAGTCTAGCCTTTTTTTGCAGGTAAAAAATAAAAAAATGGCTAAAACATCCTATATAGCATGTTTTAATGTGAAAAACTGCATTTTTAACTACTTTTTGTCCCATTCTGACTAGTTTCGTCACTCTTGTAAGTAAAAAATATAAGAATTCATCGGAAATTTTGACTTTTTAGATCATTTTAAGTTCATTCTAGGTATTTCATGAGTAAACAAAACAGAAATGTAAAAATTTTTCAACATCTTCGCTGCTTTTGTATCCAAAAATCATGCAGAAAATGTTTGATAGCTTAAAATTGTCTGACAGTGATTCATGTCTCGGACCCTGAGGTGGGGGTAACACCCCCCTCACCCCCTATGGGAATGTGTGCCCCTCAGGCCATTTTCAGACCAGAATCAATTGCTCGAACCATGGAAAAGCTTCAAAAGATGGCTGACTGTATAATTTCAAGCTGTATTTATACTTATTTTTAGAGCAATAGACTGTTCAGATTACTCATCCAGCACTTTACTTCCACTATTTTGTGCATATTTAATGGTCAAAGTCATTCCATCGCCCTAATAGTTCTTTGTTTTCATACAAACTTAACCAGGAATACTTACGAAGCGGAGTAAAGAATAACGAAAATATCTAAACAATCAATTAACGCAAGCTCAATCGCTAGTGTGAAAATTCGACATTAAATAAATAAAGTACCCCCAAGAATAAAAAAACACGAGAAAAAATTTCAAAACGAGTACATGTACGAGTATGATACACACATGGGCGTGGGGGTTTGGGGGGTATGCACCCCCAGAAGTTGAAATACCCCCCAGAATTCAAATTTTGAAATTTTTTTTGCTTTTTTAGCGATTTTTTGATGCCATTGGATAGTGCTTGATGAGAAACGTCGAAAAATGGTGTTTTCTCGCCATATGACCACTTTTAAGACCATTTTTTACCTTTGAAAATTTTTTCACCCCCCCAGAATTTTGGTGCTGCCCACCTATGGTATGATATATCCAATCCGAGTAAGAATAAAGTAGGAAGAACTTCTGACCTTGTAATAAGGTCAGCTTTCTGTTCATTTAGCGCATTGGATAACTTTTCAGCCAAGCTAACTGGATCTAATTCTTCATCAGCATCAAACTTGACGCCGTATTTCATCGGACAAAATTGCTTAAGACCATGATGCTTATATCTAGGCCGTTTCTTACCAACCGAGGCGTTAGAATGTGCTACTTCCGCAACATTGTCCCTTTCTAACATAACAATAAGACACGTATTATTTGCTTGAAATATAAGAGTAACAAACCAAATTAGCGTAAACGAAAGGCAAGTGAACTAAAAATAATAATAATAATTATTATTATTATTATAAATAATAAGGATAACACCGATTCGGAATTGGTCATGGTTGAAACAATATGCATCATTTACGCTAGTTTATGACCACTGACTACTCTCAGTTTCTAAAAATTTGTAAATTATTCCAATTACTCGGATAATGTAAATTACTAAATTTAACTATAAATTATTGACTATGCATTAAACCGAACAATACAACTGAATTCGACTAATTAAGATGCATAATGAAACTGAAAGACCGAGGAGGGAAACAGTTTTAGATTATTCGTGACAGTAGATCATTAGGTCATTAGCGCAGGCTAATTGGAAGGACTCGCTACAAAAATAGTGTTTTGATCGATTTTATAAAAAACTGTTAGTACTGCAGAGAAGTTTTGAGCCTATATACATACCCTGGTACCGGCCGGTACCAACACTATTAAGTTTATTTCACAAATTGAAAATCGAGTTCCCTGGGGGGGGGGTAAATGATAATTTTTATGGCTGATTATGGCTCTAGAAAGATGAGTTTTTTACATATTTTTGTCGTTCCTTATCCCCATCCCCGTCACCCATAAAAATGCTTTAATTCGTTGTATTTTGCTCTTCATAAATATTCGAGATTAGGTTTGCATGAAAACAAATGATAATAAGAACGATGGAATGACTTGGACTATCAAATATGGGCAGAATAATGGACAAAAAGTGTCTGAATAAATAAATGGACAGAGTACTACTCGAAAAATACTTCAATTTATACTGATGGGCATCGTTTAGCGCTCTATCATAATTCCAACGATAGGTTTTGGTCCGCAAATGGCCTGAGGGGGTTTGCCTTTCAAAAGTTGTGGTAGAAGGATACCCCACATACCCCCCTCCCCCAGTGTGCATGGGTGTTCAACTGACACTAAAAATATGTCAACAAATATAATTAAAAAAATAGGGTTAAAAATTGCTGAACACTAATTTTTTGTTGAAAATTCATAGCTGTTTCAAAACCATTTCTGTCCATTTTGGTCTGGGGGTTGTTTACTAAGCCCAGTGTGACCCTTAAAAGTTGTTATTATTAAAATGACACAAAAAAGTGTTATTTCACAACTTCCAGTTAATTTCAGGTGGGTATATGTTGTGTCAACGAAAATTTTATTTTTTTGCCTCAATTCTGCTTTTTTAGACAGAACAGCTCGCCTACTCTCATTCTGAAGTAGTCTTAAGCTGACATGCACTTTGGGACCAGGATGAACCAATCCAAATGACTGAATTAAAATTTTTCTGGCTAAAATAAGGAAAAATTAATGCCATGAACGGAAAAATTTTTAAAAGGGCATTAAATCAATCAGAAACTCTAAATTTTAATAGCTTCTACGCTGCTTCATCGTTTACACCTGGTCCCCAGACCGCGATGAAACATAATACCAGGCAAACTCAAGGAATGAATTATAAAAATGAAAAAAATCCTTTTGATTCAGCAAAAGCCATTTTAATATTGAATTACGGGATAACAACGATTGAAATACGATAAAAGCAATAATAATAGCTAATCCGCTTTATGCAGCCGACTTAGTGTATTACACACATACTCGTACATGTAACAGCTAGAAGATTTAGGTGAAGGGTCCCCGACCAATTTTAGGGGGAGGTTAATAATCTCCAATTTTAGGTAAAAAAACTCCTAAAAACGGCCGAAAAATTCGATGTTTTCCAAAAATGGGGGTCAAAAATTTTCTGTCTTTGGGGGATGGGGGTAACAGCCGACTTTTGGTGAAGGGATCCCCGTCCCCTCTTATATGCATGATAACACATCTCAGACAGTGATCGGACCGAGGGTACTTTTTGGACTCTCGGCCTCGGCCGAGGCCGAGGCGACTTAAAATCCTTGCCTCGGCCGAGGCAGAGGCCGAGGGTAATGCCGAGGGTCAAGCTTATATACCCATACCCATAAATAGTACTCTTAGAATATTTTGTATGTACATGAGCTAGAGAATAATCGTAATATTTAACACTTTATCTAACTAAAACAAATGTTTATTGGTGTTGGCCAGAATTTTTATTTCAATCTGATGAAGCAGATAATACATCATCGAAATCTAGATCATCTGAATCAAAGTTAGCCTCATCTATTTCGCCTTGTGCTATCGCGTTATCGTCGTCATCAGCCTTAATCAGATTCTTTAAGGTCACACTATTATAACCAACTGCTTTGAGATTGTGCTTTACAAAAAAGAGTCTTTGAACGTTTTATGGTAGCAGACGAATACGAGAATTACTGTACTTTCTGATCCATCCAGTAGCGGGAGGGGGCAGTATACAAACTTTTCCAAAAAAAGTCAAAAACAGGTCCAAAATTTTGCTCTCAACGCGCGAAATAGCATTTTTCGGTGTTTTACATTGTATACTTTTACATAAAATCACTTTTGAAGTCATATTTTTCTTAAAATTTTAGAATTTTCGACAATTTTGTGCAAAAAAATCATTAAATTTCTAAGACTTTAACAAAAATCTGGCGCGAAGCGCCGAGAAATTTGCAAAATTAAGGCGGATAGACGTCTAGAAGCATGATTTACTGCTTGATTTCCTGTATTTATAGCATTTGATGCAAAACATTGAAATTTTTTTTATTGAAAATAGAAGAAAACTATGCAAAAATAGCTGTTTCTGCTGTTAAAATTGTATTGAAACCTACATAAACAGAAAAGGGCTTCCAGGGCTCGGTTTCACCACAAAGCTACGAGTTAGGAGTTACGGGTGACGGTTACGGGCTATGAGTGCTACAAATTTCCGTTTCACTAGAAACTGAGATTTACGAGCCACGGGCTACGAGTTACGAGTTCTACGAGTACTTTTTACGAGTGTTTTTTCACGAATAACGGCTGGGCGGTTTCACCAGATATTACGATCGAATGTTACGAGTGAAAAGATTCGTAAATTTTGTAATATTATCGCGGATCAAAAAGAGGTCCGTAGGACTCGTAAAGAAGTGGCAGACTAGTGCGTTTAATACTTTTCTGATTTGTTTTTTCTCAATTTGTTTCACTTTCGTGCACACACCTACATAATACATATACTGACAGCACATGTAAAGGGTAAGAAGATTAGCATTAAAAAAATAATAATTTTTCAAAAAATGTTTTAGAGAAATCCCATAAAATTCGATTCTTAAGCTGCATTCTTGAGTAGTAATTCGAAATTTTATTCCTTTAGCCCTTGTTAGTAATGTTCGCAGTTTTTTTGTGAAAAATATTACAATCACTTAGACATTTTGCATGAATTGCGGAAATCAGACATTTTTGATTAGATTTCTGAAAATTAGAATTTCATCACACTTCCTTCGGAAAGAGCCGACTGCATATTTTATGTACGTATTAATGACAACTAAGAATGATTTGTCAAATTTGAAAATTGAAATAATACGCTGTGATATACTTTTAGCTTCGTAACGTCTCTGAATCTGATTTAATTGATTTCGTTTATAAATTATAATAGTAATAATAATAATAATAATAATAATAATAATAATTATTATTATTATTATTATTATGAAATATGATTATTATTAGTATTAGTATTATAATAATTATAATAATAATAATTATTATTATTAGTATTAGTAATATTCTTATTATTAGTATTATAATTATTAATATTATTTTTATTATTATTGTTATTATCGTCATTATTATTATTACTAATATTATTATTTTCGTTTTTATTTAAGGTTATAAATTTTCTGAGAAGCTTATTAATTCTTGTTGACTAAATCCCAAACATTTCTTAACACTTTCTATGTTTTTCTATCGAGCGGCATAAAATCTGCAATTAATTACATGATTATGCTGTTTAAAACAGAGACAATGACTAACGAAGAATGTCATACGCAACAGAAAAGATATACATTTTATAACGAGTACTCGTAAAAAGGTCCAAAAAATTACTCATAAAAAATGAGTTTTTATGAGTCCTACGGAAACCCTGGTGAAACCCTCGTAATACGAACTCTTAACCCGTTGCTCGTTACTCATAACTCGTAGTCGTAATTCATAACTCGTAAAAAGATGGTGAAACCCGATTTTCCCGTAAAACAGAAGTCGTAGGACTCTTAGGAGTCGTAAACTTATGGTGAAACCGGGCCCAGGTCGCCAAGAAAGTAAATGAATGTCATTAATAGGTATCATCCGGCGCGCAGCGCCGGAAAAATTTGAGAAATTATGGTAACTGACGACCAAAAATCATTGCAAATTGCATATCCATTCTTTATCTCGCCAAATATTTTGGCCAATGGGGAGCGGCCGCCCCCTTAAATCCGCTTATGCATGTAGCGACTGTACTTTCCGATCCATGTAGCAAAAAGACGCTTTTGGTTGTAAAAATTATCATTGTGAAATTCAACGCGAAGCGCGAAAAGTCTTTCGCGAAAGGGGCACTTTCCCCCAATCCCCCTGTATACGAGCCTGAGCTCTACGTTAGGGTTAAAATAGGAACTATATGCTATGCAGGAAGGTCGGTAGGATACTTAATCAGTGATACTGACACACAAAACCTCTAAAATAAAAATAATTCATGACAATGCGGTGGAAGAATAGGAAAGCTGTGGTGAATGAATGACAGACAAATGTTCAAAAACTCCTTTTTGTAAAGCATAATCTCAAAGCAGTTGGTTATAATAGTGTGACTTTAAAGAATCTGATAAACGATGACGACGACGATGATGCGATAGCACAACAAGGCGAAATGGATGAGGCTAACTCTGATTCAGATGATCTGGATTTTGATGATGAATTATCTGCTTCATCCGATTAAAATCAAAATTCTGGCTAACAACAATAAACATATAAACATTTATTTTAGTTAGATAAAGTCTTTAATATTACGATTATTTTCTCTGCACTCTACTTTCCGATCCATGTAGCGAGCATGAGAAATAAAAGTTAGTCATCATATGAATATCAATTGGCACTTTGCTGTATGTAACTTGGTGTAACTGGGTACGCGCCTAAAACCATAAGAAAAGCCAATAGGTAAGAAACAGCCTGTGTACTGCAGATGCATTCTAAATAGTTAATATTTAACGGATATATTAAACATATTCAAATTTGATTTTAACCCTCGGCGCCTCGGCACTTTTCAGCTTCGCCCTCGGCGCCGAGGCCGAGGCTCCAAAAAACGCCGAGGCTTGCCGAGGCCGAGGCCGAGGCCTCGGTCCGATCACTGATCTCAGATTTCGCTCCTTCAAAACAAGATTTCCTTCCATCTGCGATTGAGTCTGAGGTTTGAAACCGAGAGACTCGCACGACAACAATGCGATACATTTCATACAAAAGACTGTTTGAGTGATCTGCATTATTACCAATCACCAGCGGCACATCTAGTTTTTAAAGGGGCGACGCGGCAGCCATATCCTTGTCAAATCAGTGCTAAAAGTCCCATTATTTATGCGCGAAACAAAATTCTTCGTCATTTTCATGCGCTTTTTTGTACAAAAGAGGCTCACCACATCTAAACGGTTCATCAATCATTTAGTCAAAACCCTAGGAATCCCGATTGTTACCCCCTCCCCCTACGACAGACTTTTGGACAAAACTTTGCTTTTCCGGGCCATATTTAGGCGCTTTTTTTGCTATTTTGACTGAAAATAGAAGGCCACCTACACGCACTCTCAACCCGAAATAACCAAGCATATGTACCCAATCCACTCAAAATTCTGATACCTCACATGCACAAAATTATTGCCTGAATCAAGTCATGACTTTTAATGCAAAGTGAAAGGCAGAGAAAGATTTAACAGTCGTTAAATCAAATTTAGTTACGTATTAAATGCACAGAACCTTGTTTATCGTTCAAGTGAACACCGCCATTATCAAAATCGATGGATTCATCGGAATCCTTCTTTGGTGCGTTGATATTTTGATTCAAGTGCTTGTCAATGACAATGCTTTCCTTTTCATTCGATTCATTGAGCAAAGCTGCATTTTTGTAATTATAAGTTTCAGGACCTCGTATTTTTTGCTTTGGCCCTTGAACACAAACCGAACCAGAAATTGTCTGCGTCAAGTGTTGCTCGGTTATCACGTCGGCCCAAATAGCGTTAGTCTTACGGACCTGACGAGCTAAAGATCGGGCAAATAAACTAAGAACTTACTACAAAGCATCGAATTTGAAAGACTTAATGGGCAAAAAAATTTATGCGGATATAACAATCTCGTACGTAGTTACAGGTATAAACAAAAATAATAAGTAGAAAGTAGTGCATCTAGCTCATTCTCTTAAAGCTCGAAGAAACTCAATGGTCTTTTAGATAAGCTTACTGATATTAATGTCAGTAAACTCCAAGGAAGATAATTTAATTGCTATCTCTTATCAGCAGCCCACCTCCTCGAATGCAGTCTAGAAATAGACAAAACAAACTATAAATATTAAAGGATAAAAGTTCCAGGGAACGACAGAATTCCAGCTACGTTCATAAGACAATACAAACAAGGCAATTTGAAAAGCAATATCCAATATTTAAGCTACATGCCTGCACATGTATATGTGTTGGGCAAGAGGCACTAAAAGTTCCTATGATATCAGATTGAAAATACGTACCTAAATAAATAATAGCGACAGACATTATTTTTACTCAATAAGATTCTTCGAAAATTTTCGTTTGAGCAGGACGGCTTCTTTTGTAAGTAATTCAAAAAACCGGTGTTGTAGTCCTTCCGAAAAAAATGAATTCAAAACTATAATTTAGCTAGATATTCGAGTCGTTGTGTGGCTAATTTTTCAGTGTTTAACCATAAAAAACTGCAACATACGTGCACTATCGAGATTCATTGGAGAGTCACTGATTGACTGTTGGGAATAGTCAGGAATTCGGCGCGTATTCTGATCGACAGGTGATGAAGGAGCCAATGCACGACGCCGTTTGCTCGTTGAAGATTTTTTGCCAGTTGAATCCGAATCTGCCGACGAAGACGAATAGTCCGAATCAGAGTCATTTTCACGCTGACACGATCGAAAGTTCATTATTGGATCTGAGGCAAGTTAGGCCGAGCTAATGTACAGAAAACATATATAATGATAACACAGATTTAGACGTTTTTGCAGTGTAACAGATTAATCTTTTGGTTGGCTCAATACAGACAGGATTTCATGGCCAAGTGTATTGATAAAAGTTCAGCAATTTTTAAAATTTTACTTCAAAATAGCTGAAAAATAGTACTCAAAGCCTTCTGATGCAAGCGCAGAAAACGATAGAAAATTTTAACGAAAACCTAGACTTGATTCTTCCAAATAATGACAATGACACAAAATTATTTTCGTTCCCCATCATGACGCATTTCCGTTAAAAAGGTTTTCATTTCACATACATTGTAAAATCATTTGCCTGTTAAAAAATTTCCTAAAATATTTTTAAAAATTGTGCTCAGTCTGATTAATAACGATTGATTAAATTCGGGAAAGCATACCACAATAACAGGGGTTAAAAAAGTAGGTACCTACTGTAGGGATGTTCCGGTTCCAGGTTTTTAGAAAAATCGGTTCCGGTTCTTGGAAAACAAGAATTTCGGTTCCGGTTCTTGCGTGTTGGAACCGTCGGTTCCGGTTCTTCAACTAGAGAACCGTCGGTTCCGGTTCTCGGTTCCTATGCTAAAGTATGTACGCTCTTGATAGCCTGACTTCACCGGAACCTATGACGATGTAATCGAAAGATAAATTATTCAATAAGTCGTTTCAATCTGGCAACTGCACGTTCAAATAAGTTTTACGTCTAGTTGACAATTTACTTATTAATCGCTGAATATTATCTATGTGTTTCTTAATTGGAGGCTTATAAGAAATCGAAATGCTTAATTCATGACGAAGATCTGCTGCAATGGTGGAAAGGGAAGTCGAAGAATTTGCCGATTCTCGCGTTTATAGCTAAGCAGTATCTTGCAGCCAGTGGCGGATCTAGGATTTTCCTAATGGGGCAGTATCCCAACTTTTCCAAAAACAGTCAAAAATAGGTCCAAAAATTTGCCCTTAACGCGCGAAACAGCGTTTTTTTTCCGGCGTTTTGCAATGTATACTTTTACATTAAATCACTTTTGACGCAACATTTTTTCTAAAAATTTTAAAATTTTCGATAATTTTGTGCTAAAAATCACTAAAATTCTATGACTTTATCAGAATTCTGGCGCGAAGCAGTTTTTTTGTACAAGGTCCGTTTGACATGCACAAAGATGATCCCCAAAAAGTCTTTGTACATTGTGTACACACAAATTTTTGGGTACTATAATATGCTACAGTAGCGATTTTAGTAAGGTAAAAACAGAGTTGCTCGACTTTTGGTAGTGTATTTCAGCTAATTTATGGGTCTCTAGGGGCAAAAATCACTAAGAATCGTCTTAAAACGGCGCAAAGCGCCTAAAAATTTGACATTTTTCCTTTCGAAATGCAGTTTCTGCCATTATAAAGATAAATAGAGCACACAATCAGTCATTTCGACGCGAAGCGCCGTAAATTTCTGCGAATTTTAGACCTTTTTTGTAATTTTTGTCTCTCCAAAAATCTTCGTACGTGTACAAAGACGGTCCCGAAAAGTCTTTGTACATCGGGAAAAATCTTTGCCGAATACAAAAACCGTGGCGCAAAGCGCCGGAAAATTTGTGAGATTAAGATGGAGGATAGACGTCTATAAGCATGATTTACAGCTTGATTTACTGTATTTATAGCATTTGATGCGAAACATCGAAATTTTTAATGGAAAATAGAAGAAAACTATGCAAGAATAGCTGTTTCTGCTGCTAAAATTGTTTTGAAACATACATGAACAGAAAATGGCTTCCAGGTGGCGAAGAAAGTAAATAAATGTCATTAATAGGTATCATCCGGCGCGTTGCGCCGAAAAATTTGAGAAATTATGGTCACTGAGGGCCAAAAAATAATTGCAAATTGTATATCCATTCTCTATCTCGCCAAATATTTTTGGCGAATGGGGGGCGGCCCCCGCCCCCTTAGATTCGCCCCTGCTTGCAGCGCCAGCTACCAGCGTTCCATCGGGACAGCTGTTCAGTTGCGCTGGAATCATTTACGACCCTCTCAGAAACAGGCTACATGGCGAAAAAGCAGAACGACTGTTGTTTTTAAAATATAATTTTCCCGGAACAATACTAAGTTTTAGTCCGTAAACTTTTGGGTAATAAAAGATTGAATTGCTGCTTCATGTTTTCACTAAATTTTATGAAGTTCAATTTTCAACTCTAATTTTAAAAAACCAAGAACCGACTCCAAAAAAGATCGGTTCCGGTTCTTAGAAAATCAAAAAATCGGTTCCGGTTCTTAGAATATCAAAAAATCGGTTCTCGGTTCCGGTTCCGGTTCCAAAACAATGGTCGGTTATAGTCGGTTCCGGTTAACCGACACATCTCTAACCTACTGCAAGCATACATGTACAGCATGGGAATTCTGGGGGTCAGGCCCGAAAAATTATCAAAAGTGCCTTGGGCTAAAAAACGTCGGGTAAACGTCAAAATATTGTTTTTAAACGTGTCAGACAATGCTCGTTCTTCCTAGGACTAAAAAACAAAAAATTTATAAAAAATCGAGAAAATTGAACAGAGTATAGTCAAAAATTGTAAATAAGGCGCGAAGCGCAGAAAATTTGAGACTTTCGAGTGAAAAGTGGGCTAAAAACGCTTAAGAAGCCTTTTCCTAAAAATCGACAATTCGGGGAGGGGGGTAGCAGCCATTTTGCGGGAGGGGGGCATCAGCAGCTATTCTGCGTGGGGTCAAACCCCCTCCAAGAACACGTATGCTTGCAAGGGATGATTTAGGTCGCCGATTTTAAAAATCCCACATATTCTGTTCAGTTCATTATGCAGGCAGACAATTTTACATCATTGCCAGGAATTAACCAATTATAAACTATTTGAAAAATTCTCATAAGAATGATGACATGTCCTACCTAGTTTAGCGAGACTAAGTGTGTACTACGTCGCTAGCTATCTATCCCTTTTCATCGATAACAAAAACTTGATAAGACAATAGTTTTACTCCTCAGGCATGCATCTTTAATGGTAAAGAGTTATTTTTTAAGCAAAAAAAATTTTCGAAGACCATAAAGAAAAGTAAGCACGTTTCTGTCTGTTTCAGATTAAAAACAATCTAGCTAGTTATGATTCATACTTAACTGAATTTTTGGCGTTCAAATAAATAGATCAATTTTAATAGATTAGAATAAAGCAGCATAGAAAATAAACAACAACAAAAGTCAAGAACAAAAATAAAAAAATATTCCGCAGTGATCAAAACATATCACGTTCCGATTAAAAATAGTCGTTCGCTAGGAAAACATAATGGTTTCATGCCACTACTAGCGATTGATCACTAAGTTTGTCAGAATAACAAAACTTAGGAGCTCACTAAGACAAGAAACCAGAATATCCTAGCTATATCGATCTGTATTCAAAGTAGCGTTGGCAAACGATAACGCTTCTGACATTTCGTTAATTTTCAAACCGCATTTTTGAGTATTACATTCTTTGTAAATTTTTATAATCTTCCGATATTCTAGTAGAGAATTCTGTGCTAAAGCTAAAAATGCAGTTTAAAACGCACTGGCGTTAATATAAAGATCAAAAATCGAAAGTAACGTTTTCTCGAATTGACAGGAAGTCAACAGATTCTATCCTGTAAAAAAACATTCCACCAGTTTCAAGAAGGCTTCATTATTCAGCGACTAACGACTTCGTTAACGATGCCAACAATTCAAAGCTTCAAAAAAGGCAATATCGTAAAATAGCACCGAAATACCCACATATGCGCATCTAGCATTTTAGCTTATTTTCCGCGTTTTTCATTTCAACTTTCTAGACCCCAGCCGTTACACGCATGTCTGACTATACTATTATCATTTACCGTTTCCTCAGTTACTGACATACCGGCCATCAAGTTTATTATGTACAGACTCCCTAACGTAATGCTTCCATTAACAATGTTTAATATACATTAAGATACAAATTGTAATAGGTACCAAAAATAAAGATGCAAGTGAAATATTTTATTGACAGACAAGAAACAAGGCTGAATACATAAGTAATTGCGACAAGGTTACACACATAGCTACACGCCGACTGAAGCAAGTTAGTTAACCACGCATGCAAAACAACTAATATACGAAAATTCACCGACGACACTCATAAAGCGTACGAATATAAACAAAATCAATAATCGAATTTCAGCCCATGTTGTGCGTGTTCCCCCATCCTCGTCGATGCGCTAAATTACAGGTTTTTTAAACGCAAAATATTAGTACATATAGAATTACCGAGCATTAAATAAATAAATATTATGCATTGCATATATGTGTATGGCAAAAATTTTAGGAGGGGGATTAATTCTCAAACGGTCGGCTAATAAATCTCATCTCAGCCATGTGTGAACCTTGACTACCAAAATTGATTAGTTTTCAACGACATACATATCAGCAGCGATTTAAACCGTAGTGCATAGTTTGAAATTCAACGCATTTTTATTAGGGTATAAAATTCATTATCAAAAGACTTCAATTTTTACTTCTTTCACTTAAGAACATTGCTTGTTGTACAGCCTCTCTGAACGTGACAAAAATCTCCGAAGTCTTTATACGAGCGATAAATTATTAGAACAATGATACATATTACCGGCATTTTTTTGCCATTTTTCAAGGTAAAGTTACATAAATAAAAGGTCAATTACCTCCCCCAAAATAACCGACTACCCTCTCTAGAATTTTTAGTCTTTACATTATATATGCTCACATACATTAACTTAATATTCAGTCTTACTATGTAATTTCAGAACCCTATTTTTTCGTTAACTTCTGAATGCATTCCTTATAGCTGTAAAGCGGACAGCTATGTATTGTATTATTCAAGAAATAGCCTAAAGTTATTCCTGATCAAAATAGAAAATATTATAGGCGCAGAATAGATAAAGATAAAACAATATATAGGGCTTAGTTACATATAGTTAAGGTACAGTAAATAAAACCGCTCTTTTGCATCGTTTTGCACGGCTCAAAAATGTATCGAAAGTGGAAACAAAGCAAATCGTATTAGGCTCAATAAAATAAAAAATTTATAGTGATTAATATATTAGATGACGACAAAGAAACTTACATACGCAATCACATTTTGAGATAATAAGTATATACTTGTTTGCATTTAAGTAAAATTCTCATAGGTGCGCGAGGTCAAACTTTCAGGGGGTAAACAAAAATTGCTAGATGACTAATTGCTTCGTAAAAACGGCTCTGTAGTCCTTTTGGGCTTAAAAAATTAACTTTATAGCCTTTTTGGCCTCATAAAAATAGCTAAATAGCCTTTTGCACTCATAAAAACAGCTATATATGCAGCCCTTTTGGGCTAAAAATAGCAATTTAGTCCTTTCTGGAGTCGAAAAATAGCTACATATCCTTTTGAAACTCAGAAAAGACAACTATATAGCATTTCTGAGCTTACACTGTATGTTTCTGATTCCAAAAAAAGCAATATAGCTAGTTTTCTGAGCCCAAAAAGGCTATATAACTAGTTTTCTGAGCCCACAAAGGCTATATAGCTAATTTTCTGAGCTCAAAAAAGCCATATAGCAGTTTTTTCGGCCAAAATGGCTGTATAGCTATCAGTTTTTCAAAGCTCAAGGAGAAGGGTATAACCCCTAACCCCCATGCTCTTATATGGAAATTATGATCATTCAAAGAAAGTATTTTTGTAAAATTACTATCTTTATATTCGTCGAATCCCCTTTCGGAACGAATCAATTCAGAATCTTCATTTTCGCGTGCCTTTTCATTCTCAATCTTTTCATCTTCCTCAGTAACTGGTTCAGGAGCTTTCAGACTTGAACATGAATCGGATCGTATCATATCAAGTATAAATAAAAGAGCAAATCAGAATTTAAATATAATTCTTTATCATATCATGTACAAAAACAATCACAATCAAGAAAATTTCCTTGAAATTTTTTTAAAGAATTTTCACTTAAGAAACCATAAAAATTTTTTGTTTCTTAACGCGGAATACCCGAAATTTTGGCACTCCGTTCGTTCTACTAATTTGACCAGAATCATCATTTAAGAAGCAATTAAACTAAAAAACAATACAAAGAATAAGTCATTGTAACTACAATTTTTTGCTCCGTATTTGTTCCTTCAAAAGACATTTACAACTTTGCGAAATATTTACCATAAACATTTTGTACCCTTGCTTGGACCACTCTATGCAATACTAATGTCAGCATTAAAACTGATCTATTTCGATAGCAAGCCATAGCAGTCACTATCATACATTTAACAACTCAAAATCATGAGAGGGGTTCCCCGGCCATTTTGAATTTTTAATTGGAAGGGGGTAAATGACCTCCAATTTTCGGCCAAATACGGCTAACAAACACAACAAACGGCTAAAAAATTCAATTTTTCCACAAATGGGGAAGGGGGTCGAAATTTTTCTGACTTTGGGGCAGTGTTTTTTTTTGTATTCGGCAAAGATTTTTCCCGATGTACAAAGACTTTTCGGCACCGTCTTTGTACATGTACAAAGATTTTTGGGAAGACAAAAATTGCAAAAAAGGTCTAAAATTCGCGAAAAGTTTCGTCGTTTCGCACCGAAATGAGTAATTGTGTGTTCTATATATCTTTATAATGGCAGTAATTGCATTTCAAAAGGGAAAATGTCAAATTTTTCGGCGCTTCGCGCCGTTTTAAGACGATTCATAGTGATTTTTGCTCTTAGGGACCCAGAAATTAGCTAAAATACATTACCAAAGGTCGAATAACCCTGTTTTACCACATTAAAATCGCTACTGTACCGTATAATACATAGTACACAAAAATTTGCATTTACAAAATGTACAAAGACTTTTGGGTTCATCTTTGTACATGTACAAACGGACCTTGTGCAAAAAAACACTGCTCTACGACCAGTTTTGGGTGAGGGATCCCCCAATCCTGTTACATGTATGGTCATTGTAGTCAGTCTTAGTCTGTGCAAGGTGGAATATAGAACCGATCCCTCAAGTGGAGATGCAATAATCATAAATAATTCGGCTCAAAAAAGCAAAATGGATACGTACTTACTTACATAAATAAATGACGCACAATCATGACTATGATAGTCTGTGTTGCATATGCAACTTCTAGAAACCATCTTATGAACAAAAAAAGGTAAGCTAGATGTCTAGTGATTGTCTACTGAACTTCCGTTTCCAGATTATAAGCATAACGAATCGACTGTATTTAATATGATAATGCACAAACCAGGGAACGACCGAAGCTGGGGTGTTTTTTTGCTCCGGCCGAAGGAAGAAGCAAAAAAAGGCCGAAGGCCGAAGCTTTTATTCAAGGCAGTTTTTTATTCGCATTAAAATTTAGACAATGTGCAATATAACTAACCCCAGACGACGCCATTTAGCCCAATTTATTTTCTAGTCACCTTAAGCCTTGTTAAAAATATGCTCACAACAGTAACTTTGACTATATAAACAGCAAGCAACCATGTACTAATAACAAAAGCTGACTCATCTAAGCATTGTATCCGCTCCGCATCTGTTTCCATTTTTAGAAAAGTTCGACTATGAATGAATCACTGGCGATCGCGAAAATGACGAGACACTTAAAGGAAAAGCCACTCCTTTATTCCTATATGTCTCACATCTGAAGGCATGTCCTTGTTTACTCAAAATTTCAACGCCATCTTTGTATTTGTTGTATATCGTGTGTCTACTGTGTACCAGTGTTTTTTTCGTACAAGGTCCGTTTGTACATGTACAAAGATAGTCCCCAAAAGTCTTTGTACATTTTATACACGCAAATTTTTGTGTACCATCTTATATTACAGTAGCGATTTTAGTGTGGTAAAACAAGGTTTTCGATCTTTGATAGTGTATTTTGCTAATTTCTGGGTTTCCGACGCCAAAAATTGCTAGAAATTGTCTCAAAACGGCGCGTAGCGCTGAAAAATTTGACGTTTTCCCATTCTAAATGCAAATTCTGCCATTTTAAAGATATATAGGACAAAAAATTACTCATTTCTCGGCGCGAAGCGCCGAAAATTTTTGGGAATTTTACACCTTCTTACAGTTTGTCTTCCCAAAAATCTTTGTACATTTTGTACACACAAATTTTTGGGTGCCACAATATGGTACAGTAGCGATTTTAGTGTGGTAAAAATTGAGTTGTTCGACTTTTAGTAGTGTATTTTAGCTAATTTCTGGGTCTCTAAGGGCAAACATCACTGAGAATTGTCTTAAAACGGCGCGAAGCGCCGAAAAATGTGACATTATTCCCTTTTAAATGCAATTTCTGTCATTATAAAGATATGTAGAACACAGTACTCAATTCAGCGCGAAGCGCCGAAATTTTTTGCGAATTTCAGACCTTTTTTTGCAATTTTTGTCTTCCCGAAAATCTTTGTACATGGGGAAAAATCTTTGCCGAGCACAAAAAAAACACTGCTGTGTATCGTTCTATTTTTGTATTAAATAATTGCTTCATAGTCGACGTGTTAACTTTCTTAAACTTCTGCATCTAATAACGGGAAGAAATCTCTATTTGCTTTTATGTCTACCTTGCTTCTACAAATTTAAGCATCAGCATGAAAATTAGGAATTTATCAATTAATTGTTTTCATAATTTTCAAGAATTCCAGGCTTTATTCCTAATAATACATCATATTTTTATATATTCAGGATAGTAAATCTGATGAAGATCAATGCGTATTAGCTGCTGATATAGATGAAATGTCTGATAATGAAATCAGTGCTAATGAAGAGAATTAATTGCGCTTTTGAATAAAATTTTTGCAATGAATGACACTGTTTTATTCCTTCATATTTACTCCTGAAACATAATCGAGCTTAACTTTCATATTTATGACTCAATTCGCAATTCATTCTTCATACTAATCAGAATTAGACTAAAGAATTTATACAGATTCGGCCTTCGGTCTACGGCCGAAGCAGAAGCAAGAGCTGGTCAAAGCTTCGGCTTTGGCCGAAGCAAAATTGTGGAGCTTCGGTCGTTCACTGGCACAAACAATGTTTTAATTTTGAAATTTCAAACAAAGAAATTTTTGCCATTGTTAGTTTGGACCCAATCCTTCCACGAATTATTGTCTTTAACTTTGCGCAGCAGAGTGTGACGCTTTAATAAATCATTGACTACACACAACCCATGGCAAAACCTGCTTAAAATAAATTATTTTTGCTCATAGAGACGCTTTCTAGTCAATATTTATGCAGATCAGTGATCGGACCGAGGGTACTTTTTGGACCTCGGCCTCGGCCGAGCCGAGGCGACTTAAAATCCTTGCCTCGGCCGAGGCCGAGGGTAATGCCGAGGGTCAAACTTATATACCTATACCTATAAATAGTACTCTTAGAATATTTTGTATGTACATGAGCTATAGAATAATCGTAATATTTAACACTTTATCGAACTAAAATAAATGTTTATTGGTGTTGGCCAGAATTTTTATTTCAATCTGATGAGGCAGATAATTCATCATCGAAATCTAGATCATCTGAATCAAAGTTAGCCTCATCTATTTCGCCTTGTTGTGCTATCGCGTTATCGTCGTCGTCAGCCTTCATCAGATTCTTTAAAGTCACACTATTATAACCAACTGCTTTGAGATTGTGCTTTACAAAAAAGAGTCTTTGAACGTTTTATGGTAGCAGACGAATGCGAGAATCACTGTACTTTCTGATCCATCCAGTATCGGGAGGAGGGCGGTATACAAACTTTTCCAAAAAAGTCAAAAACAGGACCAAAAATTTGCCCTCAACGCGCGAAATAGCATTTTTCGGTGTTTTACATTGTATACTTTTACATAAAATCACTTTTGAAGTCATATTTTTCTTGAAATTTTAGAATTTTCGACAATTTTGTGCAAAAAAATCATTAAATTCCTTAGACAACAAAAATCTGGCGCGAAGCGCCGAGAAATTTGCAAAATTAAGGCGGATAGACGTCTAGAAGCATGATTTACTGCTTGATTTCCTGTATTTATAGCATTTGATGCAAAACATTGAAATTTTTCTTATTGAAAATAGAAGAAAACTAATGCGAAAATAGCTGTTTCTGCTGTTAAAATTGTTTTGAAACCTACATGAACAGAAAGGGGCTTCCAGGGCCCGGTTTCACCACAAAGCTACGAGTTAGGAGTTACGGGTGACGGTTTCATGAGTATGGGCTACGAGTGCTATAAATTTCCATTTCACCAAAAACTGAGATTTACGAGCCACGGGCTACGAGTTACGAGTTCTACGTGTACTTTTCACGAGTGTTTTTTCACGAATAACGACTGGGCGGTTTCACCAGATATTACGATCGAATGTTACGAGTGAAAAGATTCGTAAATTTTGTAATATTATCGCGGATCAAAAAGAGGTCCGTAGGACTCGTAAAGAAGTGGCAGACTAGTGCGTTTAATACTTTTCTGGTTTGTTTTTTCTCAAATTGTTTCACTTTCGTGCACACACCTAAATAATACATATATTGGCAGTAAATGTAAAGGGTAAGAAGATTAGCATTAAAAACTAAATTTTTCAAAAAATGTTCTAGAGAAATCCCATAAGATTCGATTCTTAAGCTGCATTCTTGAGTAGTAATTCGAAATTTTATTTCTTTAGCCCTTGTTAGTAATGTTCGCAGCTTTTTTATGAAAAAATATTACAATCACTTAGACATTTTGCATGAATTGCGGAAATCAGACATTTTTGATTAGATTTCTGAAAATTAGAATTTTTTTCGCACTTCCTTCGGAAAAGAGCCGACTGGTTATTTTATGTACGTATTAATGACAACTAAGAATGATTTGTTAAATTTGAAAATTGAAATAATACGCTGTGATATACTTTTAGCTTCGTAACGTCTCTGAATCTGATTTAATTGATTTTGTTTATAAATTATAATAGTAATAATAATAATAATAATAATAAAAATAATAATAATAATAATTATTATTATTATTAGTAATAGTATAATAATAATAATAATAATAATAATAATAATTATTAGTTTTAGTAATATTTTTATTATTATTATTATTATTATTATTATTATTGTTATTATCGTCATTATTATTATTACTAATATTATTATTTTCGTTTTTATTTAAAGTTATATATTTTCTGAGAAGCTCATTAATTCTTGTTGACTAAATCCCAAACATTTCTTAACACTTTCTATGTTTTTCTATCGAGCGGCATAAAATCTGCAATTAATTACATAATTATGCTGTTTAAAACAGAGACAATGACTAACGAAGAATGTCATACGCAACAGAAAAGATATACATTTTATTACGAGTACTCGTAAAAAGGTCCAAAAAGTACTCGTAAAAAATGAGTTTTTATGAGTCCTACGGAAATCCTGCTGAAACCCTCGTAATACGAACTGTTAACCCATTGCTCGCTACTCATAACTCGTAGTCGTAATTTATAACTCGTAAAAAGATGGTGAAACGCGAATTTCCCGTAAAACGGAAGTCGTGGGACTCTTAGGAGTCGTAAACTTATGGTGAAACTGGGCCCTGTCGCCAAGAAAGTAAATAAATGTCATTAATAGGTATCATCCGGCGCGCAGCGCCGGAAAAATTTTCAGAAATTATGGTCACTGACGACCAAAAATCATTGCGAATTGCATATCCATTCCTCATCTCGCCAAATATTTTGGCCAATGGGGAGCGGCCGCCCCCTTAAATCCGCCTCTGCATGTACAACTGTACTTTCCGATCCATGTAGCAAAAAGACGCTTTTGATTGTACAAATTATCATTGTGAAATTCAACGCGAAGCGCAAAAAGTCTTTCGCGATTATTCTCACATTTTATTTCGAAAGGGGCACTTTCCCCCAATCCCCCTGTATACCAGCCTGAGCTCTACGTTAGGGTTAAAATAAGAACTATATGCTATGCAGGAAGGTCGGTAGGATACTTAATCAGTGATACTGATACACAAAACCTCTAAAATAAAAAATAATTCATGACAATGCGGTGGAAGAATAGAAAAGCTGTGGTGAATGAATGACAGACAAATGTTCAAAAACTCCTTTTTGTAAAGCATATCTCAAAGCAGTTGGTTATAATAGTGTGACTTCAAAGAATCTGATAAACGATGACGACGACGATGATGCGATAGCACAACAAGGCGAAATGGATGAGGCTAACTCTGATTCAGATGATCTGGATTTTGATGATGAATTATCTGCTTCATCAGATTAAAATCAGAATTCTGGCTAGCAACAATAAACATATAAACATTTATTTTAGTTAGATAAAGTGTTTAATATTACGATTATTTTCTCTGCACTGTACTTTCCGATCCATGTAGCGAGCATGAGGAATAAAAGTTAGTCATCATATGAATATCAATTGGCACTTTGCTGTATGTAACTTGGTGTAACCGGGTACGCGCCTTAAACCATAAGAAAAGCCAATAGGTAAGAAACAGCCTGTGTACCGCAGATGCATTCTAAATAGTTAATATTTAACGGATATATTAAACTTATTCAAATTTGATTTTAACCCTCGGCGCCTCGGCACTTTTCAGCTTCGCCCTCGGCGCCGAGGGCCGGGCCGAGGCCGAGGCCTCGGTCCGATCACTGATTCAGATAAAAGAAAAACATCAAAGCTCGTTTAAACCAGGTTTGATTCCTTTTCAATAGCAAATGTGCGTCATAGAGACAAAATTGTGACTGAGAATAGTTAGCACTTTTAAACCGAAATTATGCTATCAGTGTCATAATATTGCTTTCACCTAAATTTAATTATTTATCGACTTTCTTACGCAGCCCAAAAAAGTTGTGGCATTTATAACAAAACTTTGTGCGACACTGAGCTTTATTTACATGGAAATTGGTGTTTCAAATCAAATTTTGAGCGCACCTTTAAATTTGAGCTGCAGTATCAGCTGTAGCTACAGTACAGCAATGAATTGTTGTAACAAGGTAAACAATATAAACCATGTCATTCTTCGACTTTTATCAACTTTGCTTAAGTTCAAAAAAAGTAATTTAAAGAAATTGACCTTATTTCCAAACACCCTGTATCTATACTCCTATCTTTAATTCAAGAAGTGAAACTCACAGTGGCTGTATTTGACCCTCTGTCCTTTTCTGATCAAAAAAGTCTTCAACGGTCATAGTTGGTACGCTTGGATATCCAAGGCCAAAGACGTCTTTTTGCAACTTCGTTCGCGTTAAAATCAGCGGTTTGACAGACTCAAAACGTAAAGATGTAAACAATAGCGAAAAGATGTTTATAAATTTATTCATTCATGTGATCTACTGTAGTTTATCCGACAATGAAACCGATTGATTTAAAAAAAATAGCATTACCGGCCGATTTTCCAGTGCATCAGGCTTGATTTCTCCCGATTTTAACTTCGCCATATGGTCCAAAATAGATTTTTCGCCTTAAAAACAAGAAGTAATCAGGAATACAATGATTACACATGCACGCTGGGGGTATGAAAGTATCCCCTTCCAGGACTTTTAAAAGGCATATACCCCTTAGGCCTTTTTGGACCAAAATCTATTGCTCGAACCTCGAACCATGAGAAAGCGGCAAACAGCGTCTAAAAGTATAATTTCGAGCACATATACGCATTTTTTAGCAGCAGACTGTCCACATCAGTAATCCAGACAGTTTTCTTCCATTATTTCATATATATTTGATGTATCAGGTCATTTCATCGACTTAATTGTCATTTCTTTCCATGCAAATTCAACTACAAATATACATGAAGAAAAAATACAACGAATTAAGTATCTAAATTTGACATTAAATAACAAAAAAATCACAAATTCACCCCATCCCCTCGCCAAGGAAGCTCGATTTACAACCCTCCTAGAACTTTTGACCTTGTGCACGCATGACAACGATGATGATGACTAATATTAGCATGCACAATCTACAAATAGCACAGCCAAACCCGTAAGCAAGAAATAAGGACACAACAAAAATAAAACAAGATAACGAAAAATCACAGAGGAAAAAGTTAAAATTTTCAAATTGCCTTGAAAAAGACTATAGAAATAAGTTTTTCGCACTTTTGAACATGTTATCCCCGAAAGTTTCTCATGCTTCGCGTCACACGTGTATAAAATATGTAGTGTTTTGTAATAATGTTTTTCTACAAAAAGTAAGTTCGAATCATGTCTACTAAACAAGAAATATGTTCCAATTTTTTGTATTGTTTTTTGCAAAACCGCAAAATTTATGCGTAAAAGATTTATCGTTTCTAAATCCTTTACAATGTATATAAGACAAAATTTCAAGGCTTTCAGGAATCAAGCTTAGACTGGATCTTAAACAATTTGCCTACTTAGTTAAAATGACAGATTTCTGCAAACGAAGAACTAATAACGCAACAGGAAGTTAAGTAGCAAATTTCTCATTCTCCGTAATTTGTCATGTTCTATGATAATGATATCCTTGAGAAACACTAAAATTGACATTATTTTTCTATTCCTAATGTACTGGACATAGAAAGTTTGAGATTTCTCGAAACGAAATCACGAATGCGGTGTGCTCACAATTAATAGGTACGCCTTATCAAAATAAGCAACAAAATTAAAATAATCTCAGGAAGTGAAGCATGATAAGCATTCCATTAATCTTAAAAACAAGCAACGATTTGCCTTCAATATCACGTGAGATGTGCTTTCCTATACTACTGTGATGTGTTTATAAACAATGGCGTAGCTGGACTACTTTGATTCGCAATTTAGACCCAAAAACTTTGCGATTAATAAACTGTTATGTTCAAAATTATACAAATAATTTGTTGTCAAACGCAATTTTGGAATCTACGCGTTTAGAGTACATTTTCATCGATTTACGCGATTTTTCTGAATATGGGGATCGATTTTACGAATGTCTCAAAATAATTGTGAATTATTTAGCCCGCAAAGGGGGCGATAGTTTTGAAGTTGGATACCTCAAAAACTACTTCTGGATGGGCAAAAATAATGGCGTTTTTGAGCTTTTCTCAACGAGATCTACGTATTAGAGAAGAAAAACTTGTAACAAATCAAATTGGATTTTAATTTTAAAAAACAAATATGTTGTATATAAATAATTAAGGCGCTAAGCGGCCAAGAATTTTTGATTTATTAGCTCAAAAAGTGTGCTAAGATCTATTCTAGCGGTCTTTTCGATATGCTTTCAGGATCTAAAATTTCTTTCCATTGGGGGACCCTTATAAAAAGTATTTATACTTTCAAAGTTTCAAGAGGGACTAGTCCCCCAGTCCCCCACAGCTATGCCACTCTTTATAAACCTACGTACTTCGTAAGGCATTACACTTTTACAACTAAGGTCAAAAGCAAGATAGTACTAAATGTATGTTCTACGATACTTATGTATCGTCCTGCCTCTAAAAAACCATTTTCGTTTTTTCCTCATATCATAAGAAGGAATAACACTTAACAAGTAAAGGGCAATTTTTCTCGACAGATGCCCCCACCCTACAAGTTGATATATACAAGAATCCCATAAGCGTAGGTTTTCGTTGCAAGCTTGCACGAAATATGAAATTTAAAAAAAACCACATTTTCCTTAAAAAACCATGGGTCCTAAGAAAATCGCACCCAGAAAGCTTGTTTAAGTCTGTAGTTCGATGCACATATTCCGTTAGACTTGTCTGCTAGACCTTATTAATCATATTTAAGAAAAAATTTCGGTTTTTGTCGATATTTGATTTAATTCTGATATTTTTTATTGAATGTCATTTTTTCAAAATTTTGTGAAACTCTAATATTCACGAATACATTTTACTGCTAGGAAAACTTATACCAAACATTCTTAACAATCTATGCAAGAAAACATTGCAAAATAATGCAAGTTATGAAAAATGATTTTGTTGCCATGGAAACATATACTTAACGTTAGGTTTTAGGGCCAAATGTTTTTATTTGATGTCAAAACAATTTTTTTGAAATTTTTTCGGCAAAAATTTATACGCCTTCTGCAAAATAAGTAGCAACTGGTGTTTTATTAGCCTTGAATTTGTCGGTATAGTGTAGTTTTTCGGACGGAACGTAGCAACAAAGTAGCCCATATAGGCGGCTAACACAAAAACTAAAAAAATTCCAACAGCATTGAATTCAGGAGAAGTTATCGATGCTCAAAAATGCATGAAAAAAGCATCAAAACTAATGATTTTGCGGAAGTTAACGCAAAGTTTGTATCTCAAGTTTCAAAAAGGTCCGAAAAGTAACCATGCTTTATTTCTATTCTTCATGGCAAGGCACTTACATCCAGGGGCGGATTTAAGGGGGCGAAGGGCAGCCGTCCCCACAATGGCCCAATATAGTTGGTGAGAAAAAGAATGTATATGTATGTAATTTGCAATGATTTTGCCCGTCAGTGATTCTAATTTCTCAAATTTTTCCGGCACTACGCGTCGAATTATATCTATTAAGTACATTTTTTTCTGAGCGGTCTAAAAGCCATAATTTGGTCAAGAAATGGGTTGTAAAACGATTTCAAGAGCAGAAACAGCCATTTCAGCACACAAGGACATAGGAAGGGGTGAGAGGGAGGAATAACCCCTCCCTCAGATTTTAAATAGCTGGGTACTTTCAGGCGATTTCGGTGAAACATAAATTGCTGCTGGGAAAATTTAAATTTTATAGTGAAAAAATACAGCTCACTTAACCTGAAGTTCAGCCAATGTGTTCAGTTTACTGCAAACGTATTAATTTTCCCAGTCTTTCACCTTTTTCAATTATTTGTCCCATAACAAGTGAATCATCCACTTATATAATGGATTGTTTAAAATGAGCATTTTCAAAAATACGTTTAAGAATTGAATTCATTTACCTTCTGACCTCAAGAAAGTCATTTTAATATGCTTAATTATACAGAAAAAATCAAGGAATTACCAGGTAAAAACGCATGTTATGACCCATGTTTACTATGTGACTGTTTTTGAATTTTACCCCTCTGACCACTCCTAATTTCAGTATAGTTTTGTTATACTTTCAAGCTTGAATTTTGAAAATTTTCTACGTTTTGCGTCAATTTCTACAAATACAGGAAATCGAACAGTGATTTATGGTTCTAAACTTTTTTGCCTTAGCTTGTGCCGTATTTTCGCTGAAGTCAAAGAAATTTAATGAATTTTCGCTCAAAATTGTCAGAAATTTAAGAATTTTTCGAAAAAAATGTTGCGCCAAAAGCGAATTTAAATAAAAATAGACAACCTAAAAAGGCCGAAAAAAGCTATTTCGCAGGACAAATTTCGAGTACCGCCGCCCCAATTACGAAAATCCAAGATCCGTCACTGCTTAAGCCAGCATAATAACATTAAACATCTTCTCTTGCTTGCTGAGAAAAGGGGCGGTATTTTTTAGTTCCCAAAATCAGTGGTTTTTTAGAGGCCAGCACTATATACTAAGTTAGTGCTTAAAGAAACTTTTCGCTAGACTAAGTCGCACGTTTTCTCTATAAGAGCTCAGCAAGTATGCGTGCTATGGAATGACGACAGTCTCATAAGCATAGTGAATGCAAGAACTCAGAAGAATATGAGGCATCATAATCTATTTTTTTTTTGAAGGAATAGCTTAGCAACACTGCCTCGTAGAAATTTTGCAGATTAAGTCATATATAAATTGTTAACAACACCAGAAAATTAAAAATTGAGTCCGATAAATCTGCATATTCGGATTTCCTCGCTTACGCAAACACATCAGCGCCATAAAATTTACATTTTTTCACATGACCAAAAAAGCTTAATTTTACTTCCCTCCCTAACATCCTTGACCATGTGCATTTATGCTCATGTTTTACATCTTTGTCAGTCAAGAGTTAATGCATAAATATCAATCTTCTTGAAAGCCGAGTAATATGAAACGCAGTAAGTACTTACGTTGTATGTTGCACAGTAGTTCGTACAACTTGCGGGCCCAATAGTTGAGTTCGACGAGATAAAATTCCCTCTAAAGATTCATATGTGCAATAGAATCATGGTTTTTCATGCATTCGGCAAAGATTTTTCCCGATGTACAAAGACTTTTCGGGACCGTCTTTGTATATACATGTACAAAGATTTTTGAGAAGACAAAAATTGCAAAAAATATCTAAAATTCGCAAAAATTTTCGGCGCTTCGCGCCGAAATGAGTAATTGTGTGTTCTATATATCTTTATAATGAAATACGCCGTTTCAATACGATTCTTAGTGATTTTTGCCCTTAGAGACGCAGATATTAGCTAAAATACACTACCAAAAGTCGAGCTACTCTGTTTTTACCACACTAAAATCGCTACTGTACCATATTATAGTACCCAAAATTTGTGTGTACAAAATTTACAAAGACTTTTGGGGACCATCTTTATACATGTACAAACGGAACTTGTACAAAAAAAACACTGAATAAGATTAATATTTGATCTAGAGCACATGGCCAAACAGAAAATTAAAACGTTCATTATCTGAAAAGACTTAATTTTTCAAACAAATCACAATCAGGACGAATTGAAGATATGTAGAAGGCCACAATGCAGAATGATAAGCATCGAGCAGGAAGAAAGTTCATTAAGTAAACCTGAAAGCAAGAAATTTTATATTTCGATCAGAATCGAAAAAAGAAACAAGTATTACCAAAAAAGGAAAGCGTTTTAAAAACTAAGAAAAGTAGAAAAATTATGATTATCTGAGCGGGTGAGGAAACGACAGTCCACATATGATGACAAGAAATTTTTAAGTACATACGAGTAGGAACATATATATGAACAAGCTGTTCAACCAATTTAAGAATCTACAGATTAACAATGCTATATTGGAAAATGTAAGAAAATCTACACTGACCAAACTATCTTCATCCTGGCAATCAGCACATATTTCAGTAAGCCGGTTGTACTTTTCTTTGAACTCTTGCTGCTCCCGGTACCTTTGCCAAGCATTATATAATAAGTTTTTATCGAAGAAAATAATATAACTTGCGTGCGATAAATCAAGAGAACTCACAACTGGACTTTTCCGCTCCTCTCTTTAATAGCATTCTTCACGTAATCCTCAGGCGTACTTGTCTGCTGAGAAGTCGAATCCACGGAGGCTGTTGCGAACCAAAAACTAGTTGACGGTAAAATATCATAATTCTTCAGGCGTCCCATGAAATCCTTTATATAAATCTTGAAAGGAAAAACGAAAATGTACAACAAACCAGCATCCGAAACAAAAGAAAAGTATGAGTAATCTGCAAATATAAAATGCAGACCATGCGACCAATTAATTTGAGCGATTTCAAAAATATACTTCATCATGTTTTCTCGGACCTGGCGAGCTATAGGGGACAGGAACTAAGAAGCCGCAAAAAATACTAAAAAAGAGCAAAATGACATAAAAGACGCTGTATTGTACGACCGTTTCAAATATTTAGCGTTTGAAACGCTAATTGACTATAAAATAAAATAAAAAATCTTCAACTAAGTAAGGTCAGGCCGCGAGATGAAATTAAGCGAAAACCACTGAAATAGAAAAGAGGCTTGATGAGCAAGCGTTTCAAACGTCTTGTCTCTAGCTTTGAAGATAGCTTAGACCCGAAAGTTTGAAACAAGTGCATTTATGCATGATTCCGCCCTCTCTGACCTATTGAAACCTACTAATACCACTTGCATATTGAGAGAACGAAGGGAACCGTAAACTTCTTAACGTAAGCTTGCGGTTTTCTTTTAAGGATTTTTTGTTTTCGTAAATTGACAGCATACGGTAATTATTGACTAATTCAATGCAATTAGAGAGAATGTTAATTTACAACATTTTAAAATCGTTAAGAGAAAGGCGCAAGTGCGTGAAACAGACTAGCGTCACATAGGTCTATAAAAATTCCTACAGTCAAACCAGCACGCAAAATTTCTGTATACATAATTCGGCAGCTAAATAAAAAAAGAAAACACTGGTTACAATAATTTTAATCTTCGAAAAACTAAAATAAAAATTAAGTAAAAATCAATAAATTCATTTTTTCATGTGTCATTCCATAATAATCTCGTTTAGACAACCAGAAGGTAAAATTTACTAATTAAACTTATTTCAAGCCAATGTTCTCCTACAGTAATGTAAAAGATAAGAATTAGCAGGAGTAAGACAGTAAAATTCGTAACTAATCAATTAACGTTCGTATATCATTTATTATAAGTGGCACAATGAAAACGATCAAACTAATCTACATACAAACCACTGTTTTTTTTTGTACGAGCCTCTTTGTACATGTACAAAGATCCCCGGAAAAGTCTTTGTACGAGCGAAAATTTTTTTGTACATATACCGTATAGATATGCAATTATATGTACACATTTTTACATACTACTAGATTGTTATCCGTGACCCGCACGCTTCGCAAAAGGTGTAACTTTGTCCTAAATTCAGCTGGTTACATTAGTTCGGCCCGAAACGCCAAAATTTTCATGAGACTTAGGTTGAAATTACACATAAAATTCGACTCAGCAAGTTAAAATGACTTGTGCTACACAATTATAAATAATAAGCGGTTGCAATGTGCTGACTGAATCTCATAATAGACACCAATTTGCTAATGAATTTAATGCAACGCAAAGATAAAAGAGTCAATTTTATCTTCAAACGGCAGAAAACAGTGCACAGTTGTTTAATAGTTCTTTTTTTCTGCATAAAATCTTTATAAAACAGTGGAAATAGATGTAAAAGATGCTTCAATCTGTACAAAGATGCTTACAGATAGATTTTGGAGTGTTTAATGCCCGCGCCTGGAGCTAAATAGAATGTAATTATGATACTCGGCGCGAAGCGCCGAAAATTTTTAGAAATTTTGCTAAAAAATACTCAAAAAAACGTTAAAATTACTATTACTTTGCCCCAAAAAGTCTTTGTACATTGTACAAAGATGGCTCCGAAAATCTTTGTACGAGCCTCCAAAATCTTTGTCTCGTACAAAAAAAAAACAGTGATACAAACCAACTAAGCGATAATACTGAGTTTTTGTGGTTTTTCGCTACAGTCAGACTGTAATATTAACAGGAAAGCCAATGAATGCTAGTTTTCTTCTTTTATTATTTTATCTCGTAAAACTCGATTTGGTAGTATGCGGCTTGCTGAAGTCAGCATGCCCTACTGTTTGTTTCTGAAAATAGACAAAATATCATCAACAGGTATGTTATAAGCCAAGGATTTTAGTTAGCCTTGAATGATGTTTACTTTCATTTTCTAAAAAGAACGACGCAACCTATATAGGATCTTGAGGGAAGGAGGGAAGGGGTTGAAGGGGAGTTTCAACCCACCAGAAAAATGTTCACCCCCAGAAATTTTTTCACATCCCCCCAAGAATTCGCGATTTTTCGAAAGTTATCAAAAATTTTCGAAAATTCGTAGAAAAGGCGCTTTTTTAAGCGTTTCAGCTATCTATTTGTTCGAAAGTTTCTAATTTTCGATGCTTAGCGCCATATATGTACTCATTTTTTTACTATTTTCTGTTCAATTTGTTCGACTTTTTTATTTTTCTCGAAATTTTTCGTGTCTTTATGTTCTAGAAAAATAGAGCATCGTCAGAAACGCCTAAGAATGACGTTTTTGATGCGTGCCTACTGCCTACCATTTCTGTGCCTAAAAAGGCGCATTAAAACCCCACCCCCCCCCCCGAATTCAAATGCTGTGCATGTCTGCACGCAACGCGTCGGTTGCTCGACTTTACTTTGAGGCCAATCACCAAACGTTGCCCTAACAAAACTATGAAAGGTAAGGGTAAAGCTTAACTAGCGGTTTCATTAAGGTTCGTGAAATTTTAGTTGTTTGACTTGATCATTAATTAATGATCTAGCCTGTGCAGAGTGAAGTTCAAAGGTACCTACCATGAAAAAAATTAACAAAATTTTTATGGCTGCATGGGCGCTTTAAAGGGGGAAGTGGGACCTCCACTGGCTCAACATAGTTGGCGAGATAAGAACGGATACGCATTATCATGGGCGTACGCAGGGGGAGGGCGAGGGGGGGCGGCCGCCCCTCTCGGCCCAAAAAATAAGTTTGGAGAGGTAAGGAAACGCATGAAAATTGGCACCCTTTTATTTAAAAAATCTAAAAATTTCCGGCGCTTTGCGCCGTAGAATCATTATGCTCATTAATTCAGGCCCAAACAGGGCCAAAAAAACGTCATTTTTCATAACTTATTAAGAGAAAATAAATTTTTTTTTCAAAAAGTTTGAATTTTATGAGCTTAAAAGATAGAGCATGCTCGGAAATTTCAGAAAATGCACCTTATTCGGTGCCACATCGAACATATCACGAAATATAGGGTCACCAATTTTGGACGCCCCCTAATAAAATCCTGCGTACGCCGATGCGCATTATATGATGATTTTTGGTTACCGTCTACCGTAATTTCTCAAATTTTTCCGGGCGCTAAGACATATTTAATATTTATTATATTTATTTACTTTCTTGGCGGCTTAGAAGTCACATTTTTACGCCAAGAATACCTTTTTTTGCAACAGCGAAAACTTTCATAGCTTTTTTTCGCATACAATCACCAAAAATTGTTAATTCTTTTTCGAAAAGTCCTGCTCCAGATATGATTTTAAATAAATAGACAATTAACAACGGTAAATAACGCTATTTCGTATGTGACTAGCGGATTTTCGAAACTATTTTTGACTGTTTGAGAAAAAGTTGGGGTACCCACCCCTTTACAAAAATTCTAGATACGCCACGGAATGGATGCGTTAATGAAAGCCTAATAGTTGTAGGTTCGCACGTAATGCACGAGGGGTTTAATGTTTTGATTAAGGCAAATGAAAAGACATGAGAACCATACATGATCTGGGGGGTTAAAAAGGTTAAACTCCCAGACAGTGATCGGACCGAGGGTACTTTTCGGACCCTCGGCCTCGGCCGAGGCCGAGGCGCCTTAAAATCCTTGCCTCGGCCGAGGCCGAGGTAATGCCGAGGGTCAAGCTTATATACCTATACCCATAAATAGTGCTCTTAGAATATTTTGTATGCACATGAGCTAGAGAATAATCGTAATATTGAACACTTTTTCGAATGTCATTTTCAATAATAGTAGATTAAATGTGTGAAGGATTTATTGAATAAAGTCAGCAGAATGAAAGCATACTTAATTTAACAAGTTGCCGTTGAAGACTTGGAAAAGTTAATTAAAAATATGGCTGAACAAGCACTTGAAAACTTTTATTACTATACATAAATAAGAAAAACAGTGTCAAAGAAATAAACGAACAAACGAAATAAGCTAAGTAAAGACAGAACTGTAGCCATTGTTGTGCTCGCTTTTGCAGTAATGCATGTTTAAACACGCTTTTTCAGTCATCCAATTCTGGTGTGGTAGGTAATATGACAGAAACTGCACTGTACTTTCCGATCATAGTTTCCCAAGGTCCAGAGTTGAGGGAAGGGTGAAATCCCGAAATGGGGGACCAGTAAATTAAGTAGTGTCTTTGTATGAGCGAACAAATTTTTGTAGATATTTTATATAAATATATTTTTAAACATACACCTTTTTACATACTGCCAGTGTGTGACCTGCAACCGGCATGCAGTCCTAAACAGTGTTTTTTTGTGCAAGATACCTTTTTACATGTACATAAATGGTATCCAAAAGTCTTTGAACATTTTGTACATGCAAATTTTTGTGTTCTATTATAGTATGGTACAGTAGCGATTTAGTGTGGTAAAACAGGGGTTTTCGACCTTCAGTAGCGTATCTTAGCTAATTCCTGGGTCTCTGAATATTTGACATTTTTTCCATTTTAAATGCAAATTCTACTATTTTAAAGATATATAGGACAGACAATTACTGATGCGCCGAAAATTTTCGGGAATTTTAAACCTTTTTACAGTTTTTGTCTCTCCAAAAATCTTTGTGCATGTACAAAGACAGTCCTGAAAAGTCTCTGTACATTATGAAAAATCTTTGCCGAATACAAAAAACCGTGGTCCTAAATGTGATAATTCGGCCTGGATATAGTTCATAAGATTATTTGGCGCGAAGCGCCGAAATTTTTATGAGCTTTTGATGAAATTTACAGATAAAACTTGACTGAGAAAGCTAAAACAACGTGTACTACAAAATCAGAAATATTACAGATATTGTAATATGCCAATTAAATCTTGTAATAATCACTACTGTGCTTAGAAATCCAATGCAACATCAGGATAAATTAGTCAATTTTATCTTTGAACGGCTAAATGTGCTGAGTTATTAAATAGTACTTGTTTTGCATAAAACTTTTAAAAACAGTATAAATGGATACAAAAGATATTTAAATCTGCATAAAGATGCCTAGATTACACAGAAATTGATTTTTGAGTGTTTAATGCCTCTGCTTCAATCTGAATACAGTATATTAGCGATATTTTGCGCGAAGCGCCGAAAATTTTTTGAAGTTTACTAAAAAATACTGAAAAACGATATAATTAATATCACTTTGTCCAAGAAAGTATTTTAACATTGTATAAAAATGGCTCCAAAAAATGCACGAGCCAAAATTGATTTTTGGCAAACCTGCATTTATTGGCCATTTTTAGGTGCGTTTTTGCGATTTTCGGCCGAAAATTCGTAATCATTTACGCCCTCTCCCATAAAAATGGCCGAAAACCATACGTGTAACAGGAAGGGCTTTGGGGAATTCCCCACCCACCCAGGGTTGGACGTCCTCCCCTAACCCTTCCCTCCAACGTCAGAAAATTTTGACTCACCCTCCCCATTTTTGGCGAAAATTTGCGCTTTGTTGACTATTTTAGGTGCTTTTGCCATTTTTGACATAGAATTAGAGTCGCTAATCCCCCACCCGAAATTTCTAGCCGTTACATGTATGCCGAGGAGCCCCTCCCGAAAATTTTGAGCTGTTACATGCATGTTTTATAGTGACAGTTTGTCTATTTACTCTTGCTTACATTCAAAAATACTCTATCACTTCGGGAAATTCTAATAGTTAGCTGCACTTTTGCCATAGTAAAAATTAGGTTCAAAAATATTCAAAAGGTTTTCACCAAAAATCGTCTGACAGTGACTTGAGTCTTGTACCCTGAGAGGGGCATAATAAACCTCCTCAACCCTCCCTTCGGGAATGTGTGTTTCCGATCCATGTAGCAAGCATGAGAATTAAAACTTAGTCATCACATGAATAATAAATTGGCACTTTGCTGTATGTAACTTTGTGTAACTGGGTACGCGACTGAAACCACAAGAAAAGTCTATAGGTAAAAAATAGCCTTTGTATTGCACATGCATTCTAAATAGTTAATATTCAACGGACATATTAAACTTATTCAAATTTGATTTTAACCCTCGGCGCCTCGGCACTTTTCAGCTTCGCCCTCGGCGCCGAGGCCGAGGCTCCAAAAAACGCCGAGGCTTGCCGAGGCCGAGGCCTCGGTCCGATCACTGCCCCCAGAACGTTTTTAAGAACTTCATTGTTTCCATTTGGATTTGGATTTATCAAAACTTGAAGAAAGAGGAAGATGTAAATCGCTGAAGAAATGACATTTCTAAGTCTTCCCGCTGAAAAAACCTCTATCGAGTACAAAACACACTGTTTACCTTCTAAACATGAATGCATACAAGCTGAAATTCTAAATGAGACACTTCAAGAAGATATAGGTAAAAGTGTTTCCCTAACCTCGACACGATCCAGGTTAATGCGGCGATCAACGTCAGCTAATTTATCAGTCAAGCATGCCAACATCGCGGGTAACATGAGAAATCTAGTAAAAAAATGGGAAAAAGTTCAATAAAAACATGTCTTCAATCAAACAACCAACGAAAAACCAAGCAATGTTGTATCATTCATCCAAATATTTACTTAGTTGACCACCTAAATAAACAATAACCCATCAAAAAATCGCCATTTAACGATTTAGCAAATGGATGTAAAATAAATAAAATGATAAAATAAAATAAAATGAAAAATTTAAAACGATACGAACACATACATGTAGCAGGAGGAAGGATGATTCCTTACTAATATTTGGTCGTCCCCAATTCAACAGGATTTTTGACCCCCGTTTCCGGCAAATACTTGATTTAGGTCATTTTTAGTCGTTTTTTGTTGCCATTTTCCACCGAAAATTGAAGGTCATTTACCCCCATAAAAATAGCCGACTAACCCCTCCGAAAATTTTGAGCTATTACATGCCATAGAATATAGATGCAAGAGGTCAGGGTGGCCAGGAAAGAGTGATAATCGAAGATTCATATGGGGGTAGTTGTATTTATTAGATAAATTAGATCTACTTGAAAATACACATCTTAGGCCGAATTAACCCGGACATTACCCAACTTTCGGACCTTCAGCAAGGTTAATACCCTCCTCTCACCCCTCCCTATAAGTGCATGCATGTTGCATGCACTAGGACCAGTGATCGGACCGATGGCCTCGGCCTCGGCCTCGGCAAGCCTCGGCGTTTTTTGGAGCCTCGGCCTCGGCGCCGAGGGCGAAGCTAAAAAGTGCCGAGGCGCCGAGGGTTAAAATCAAATTTGAATAAGTTTAATATATCCGTTGAATATTAACTATTTAGAATACATCTGCAGTACACAGGCTATTTTTTACCTATAGACTTTTCTTATGGTTTTACTCGCGTACCCAGTTACACCAAGTTACATACAGCAAAGTGCCAATTTATTATTCATGTGATGACTTAGTTTTAATTCTCATGCTCGCTACATGGATCGGAAACACACATTCCCAAAGGGGGGGGGTGAGGGAGGGTTATAACCCTCCTCTCAAGGTACAAGACTCAAGTCACTGTCAGACGATTTTTGGTGCAAACCTTTTGAATAATTTTTGAAGTTAATTTTTACTATGGCAAAAGTGCAGCTAACTATTAGAATTTCACGAAGTGATACAGTATTTTTGAATGTGAGCAAGAGTAAATAGACAAACTATCACTATGAAGCATGCATGCAACAGCTCAAAATTTTCGTAAGGGGCTCCTCGGCATACATGTAACGGCTTGAAATTTCGGGTAGGGGTCCCTGGCCATTTTTAGAAGGAGGGGGGATTAGCGACTCTAATCTTATGTCAAAAATGGCAAAAGCACCTAAAAATAGCCAACAAAGCGCAAATTTTCGCCAAAAGTGGGGAGGGTGGGTTGACGTTGGAGGGAAGGGTGTGGGGAGGATGTCCAACCCTGGGTAAATGGGGAATTCCCCAAACCCCCCTGTTACACGTATGGTTTTCGGCCATTTTTATGGGAGAGGGGGTAAATGATCACGAATATTCGGCCGAAAATCGCAAAAATGCACCTAAAAAAGGCCAATAAATGCAGGTTTTGCCAGAAATCAATTTCGGCTCGTGCATTTTTTTGGAGCCATTTTTATACAATGTTAAAATACTTTCTTGGACAAAGTGATATTTATTATATCGTTTTTCAGTATATTTTAGGAAATTTCAAAAAATTTTCGGCGCTTCGCGCAAAATATCGCTAATATACTGTATTTAGATTGAAGCAGGGGAAATAAACACTCCAAAATCAATTTTTGTGTAATCTAGGCATCTTTATGCAGATTTAAAAATGTTTTGTATCTATTTATACTGTTTTTAAAAATTTTATGCAAAATAAGTACTATTTAATAACTTTGCACTTTTTTGCCGTTCAAAGAAAAAATTGACTAATTTATCCTGATGTTGCATTGGATTTCTACGCACAGTAGTGCTTATTACAAGATTTAATTGGCATATTACAATATCTGTAATATTTCTGATTTTGTAGTACAAGTTGTTTTAGCTTTCTCAGTCGAATTTTATGTGTAAATTTCATCAAAAGCTGATAAAATTTCGGCGCTTCGCGCCGAAGTAATATAATCAACTAAATTCAAGCCGAGTTATCACATTTAGGGCCACGTTTTTTTGTATTCGGCAAAGATTTTTCATAATGTACAGAATCTTTTCAGGACCATCTACATACACAAAGATTTTTGGAGAGACAAAAACTGTAAAAAGGTTTAAAATTTCCGAAAATTTTCGGCGCATCAGTAATTGTCTGTCCTATATATCTTTAAAATAGTAGAATTTGCATTTAGAATGGAAAAATGTCAAATATTCAGAAACCCAGGAATTAGCTAAGATACACTACCAGAGGTCGAAAAACCCTGTTTTACCACACTTAATCGCTACTGTACCATACTATAATAGTACACAAAAATTTGCATTTACAAAATGTTCAAAGACTTTTGGATACCATCTTTGCACACGTAAAAAGGTATCTTGCACAGAAAAACACTGTTTAGGACTGCATGCCAGTTGCAGGTCACACACTGGCAGTATGTAAAAATGTGTATGTTTAAAAATATATTTATATAAAATATCTACAAAAATTTGTTCGCTCATACAAAGACACTACTTAATTTACTGGTCCCCCATTTTGGGATTTCACCCTTCCCTCATCTCTGGACCTTGGGAAACTATGACCGGAAAGTACAGTGCAGTTTCCGTCATATTACCTGCCACACCAGAATTGGATGACTGAAAAAACGTGTTTAAATATGCATTACTGCAAAAGCGAGCACAACAATGGCTACAGTTCTGTCTTTACTTATCTTATTTCGTTTGTTCGTTTATTTCTTCGACACTGTTTTCTTATTTATAGTAATAAAAGTTTTTAAGTGCTTGTTCAGCCATATTTTTTATAAACTTTTCCAAGTCTTCATCAAAGGCAACTTGTTAAATAAAGTATGTTTTCATGCCGCTGACTTTATTCAATAAATCCTTCACACATTTAATCAACTATTATTGAAAATAAAAATGAATTGTTTGACATTCGATAAAGTGTTTAATATTACGATTATTCTCTAGCTCATGTGCACACAAAATATTCTAAGAGTACTATTTATGGGTATAGGTATATAAGCTTGACCCTCGGCATTACCTCTCGGCCTCGGCCTCGGCCGAGGCAAGGATTTTAAGTCGCCTCGGCCTCGGCCGAGGCCGAGGGTCCAAAAAGTACCCTCGGTCCGATCACTGACTAGGACCAGAGGAGATATTTAGTTGAATCGACATTTATAAAAACTGTGTTTTAACATCCGTTTTATATTCTGATAAGACTCTTCGGAGCTTAACGTATATTACGATGGAATAATAAATACTAGGGATGCAGCGGGTGCACATTTTTTGGAATAGCGGGTGCGGGTGTGGGTACCAAAATTTTGCTTTAGCGGGTGCGGGTGTCGCACCTTAAAAATAGCGGTTACGGGTGGCGGGTTTAGCAGTGAGATATAGCATAATATAAATAGGGCTAAAAATGCTCCATTTTTCCGTCCGCTTAATGCAGTTATTTACTGTGTCTAGAATTGATATTAATCTTCACGCTGATTGTCTCTTTATTTGCAGACTACACTCTCCAGTGGATTAAATTTGCAGACTAGAAATAAGTAAATTGTCATTGATTGAACCATTGACCAATATGAGTAATATATTTGCAATTTGCAGAATACAATGTTCAGACACTTGTTGTTGTCATTCTGTTCTTAAAAAGGGTCCACGACGTTTTGGCGCCGCCGTCTTGGCGCCAGCAACTTAAAAATATTCTATATAAATTAATTTTGAAGCAATTTTAAAGTAAATTATATATTGGGAATCGATGAGTAATCATTTGTGTACGACTGAAAAACTGTAGAAAATCCAGTGTATTTTTAGATGCGTTTAATTATCTCACTAAATTCGAAGATATTCTGAAAGTAATTTGTACCATCACGTAGAGAATTGAATGGGCTTTCAAAATTTGTATTATACTTTAATCATAAAGGAAATGTAAATAATTAATAATATTACAACGAGTATGGCGCCAAAACGGCGGTGCCAAAACGTCCTATTTCGTCTTAAAAAAGCAATGTAAAATACATTGCTGCATAATATTTCTACGCACGCTAGAGTGGTTGAACTGATGCATGTTAAGACTGGCACGTAGACCCTTCTTTTTAAAAAGCATAATTCACATAATTGGAATTGACCATAAGAGAGCTTGAACATGTATCTGCAGTCCAGTGGTACCTGAAAATATGACTAATTACAAGTAGATGTTCGCTTTTCCCATTTGTACTGGTACGTTAGAACTCACTGTTATACATTTTAGTTTTTCCATTAAAGTGCCACTGCCTCAGAATCGTTTTGTCTTATCGTAAATTCTAATTATTTTTATCCGCCACCCGCTGTTTTATCATAATATTTTTAGCGGGTGCCTGTGCGCATACCTGGGGAATGGATCTTGGTTCTGTGGGTACCGGAACCCCTTTTGCTGAGGTTGGTTGGTTGGTCAATGAAGAGGTTGATGGTGAGAAGGTTGACATAAGGGCAGGCCCATATCCATGATTTTATACAGAGGAAACCGAAAATTTAGAATCCAGATATCTCGAGAACCAAAAGGAGATAGACAAAAATAAAGGCAGTTTTGAGCGTATCTCGGCAAGCTCAATATAACGATGAAGGAAATTTTTAAATAATTCTTACTTTATTTTATATAGATCCCTATACAACAAATTTATTGAGTGATCTCTCATCATTCAATAGACGAATAATTTCTCAGCTTCTATCTTGTATTTAATTCTTGTCCTTTACAAAGGCAAACAATACAGAAACTATTCGGCGCAAAGCGCCAAAAGAAATCTGACATCTTTTACATGTCTATAGCAAATTTGAACGGTCTTGTGCAGGCTCGAAGACAGAAAATTTAGATAAGCAATAACTCCGACGCGAAGCGCTGGAAAAAAAATTTCGTGATCCGGCACTTAGCGCCGGAAAAAATCGACATGCTATCCATGGCTAACTCGAATTTTAGCGATTTTGAGCGGTTTAGAAGACAAAACTATGCATGAGCGAAGCAGTAAATGTGAAGCGTGTTAATCGCCGAAAATTTTGCGTTCACTGGCTCGAAAGTACGCTAAAAACCAGTTTTAGCGATGTTTCAGACAAAATTCTTTCAAAATTTTTTAGCGAATCCTAAAAGCGTGATCGAACAGTGCATAACACAACACATGATCTTGTTTGTCCTAAGCCCAGAGGAAAACAGTAATTAGCGTATCTCTTGTTATCCAGCAATTTGAAATTATGACTTTCTTTCACTAGCGGATCCTGGAAAAAATTTTCTCGGGGGCGGTCCGAAAATTTGAAGTCAGATACCTCGAGAACAATTAGGAGATAAGTGAAAATAAGGGCAATTTTGAGCGTATCTTGGTAGCTCTAAACGATGGTGAAGACAAATTTTAAACTAAAATTTCAAAAATTTGTAACCTTACTCAATATTGATATGCAGGAAATTGATCATTTAAGCTATCTGCACAACTAATTGCTTATTATGCAATTCACGAGTGATTTCTTATCTCCTGTCTTTGTATATAATCATTGTGCTTTACAGAGAAAGATTATACAGATAATAAATCATTCGGCGCAAAGCGCCGAAAAAATTGACATATTCTGCAAGTCAAGCTCAAATTTGAGCGGTTTTGAGCAGGCTATAAGACAAGAAACATAGATGAACAATAAATCCGGCGCGAAGCGCCCGAAACGAATTTCATGTTTTTTATGTCATAACTTAACTTTGAGCTGTTTTGAGTGAGCTAAAAGGCAAAAATATAGCTGAACAAAGAATCCAGCCCACAGCGCTGGAAAGAAATTGACATGCTCTCTATGTCTAAATCAGATTTGAGCGATTTTTAGCGTTTAGAGGACACAGCCATACATAAACAATACATAAATCCAGCGCGAAGCGCCGGAAAATGTTAAGTTTGCATAATTCAAAAGACGCTAAAAACCTATATTGGCGGTGTTTTAAAAGTGTTTAACTAATTTTCCATGTTTCCCTTTTGGGGACCCTTTGTAGAAACAAAATTTCTTTTCCATTTCGGAGATGGGGTGGTCCTGCCCATCGAGCCCAACGATCACACATTTACATTACCCGACTATGCCTTGAACACAAAAAATGCAAGAAACATCCTCGCTTTTACAGCTGATGGATCTGGGGGACGCGCTCAAACGCTCCCAGCGGGACCCGGGACTCAAGGCGGAGCCCCGGAAAATTTTATGAAATAAAATTTTGAAATGAACGTTAAAACTGTCACAAAATCGGCCCAACTGTGGTTCTGAACTCAGCCTAAAAACAGTTAACCAGCCTTTTCATACTTACAAACCATTACAAATTCTTGCTTTGAAATGCGTTCTGAACTGAAAAACGAAACAAAACAAAAAATTGCCGGTAAGTGACACACACCTTTAACACGATGTCCAACCAGCGTTATGAGTTTCAGCCGATAAATAGTATAGTACATCAAATCAGTGAAGCACTGGAATATTTTGACTGCTTCAAACACAATGCTGGAACACTAAAACGGAAAATAATGATGAATCGGCGCAAAGCGCCGGAAATTTTTGACGTTTTGGCATTTTTAGCTCAATTTTGGGCGCATTCCAACGTAAATCTGCTGCTCAAAAATTTTCAAAAAGGGTTATGGGGGCGACCGCCCCCGCCTCCCCCTAGATCCGCGCCTGTTTCTTTGATAGTCATGGAAAATCAGATACCCCCGTAGCTTCTAGTTATTGCGTTTTTCTGGATTACTTCTGTGGCTCGAGGTGATAAAGTACAATTTTGGGATCTCTACTCTTTTACTCAATTATGTAGCTCCTTTAGGATACACACAATGTAAAGACGCCGTATATTCAGCGCAAAGCGCCAGAAAATTTTGATATTATTATCCAAAGCTCGGCTCAATTTTGCTGTTTTCTGGAGATCAGAAACGGGAGAAATAAATCTGGCAAGGATGCGCCAGAAGATTACGATATTTTTTATCATTCTAAGGACAACTTTGAATCTTTCTAAAGTTTAGTGATGCAGAAAGTATATCTGGCGCGAAGCGCCAGGAAATTTTGGCGTCTTTATCATTTTATCATTTCGATTTTGCATCGCATCTTTTTTAGGATAAGAATTTCAAAAAATGTGTATGCCTATGCTATCTGAAAATAGCTTTTAGATTTAACTGATGGCGCGGAGCGCTGCAAAATGGGTATTTTTTTCTAGCAACGTACAAAACCGAGTTTCACAAATAAAATTCTGAAAAAATTCAGGATAAATTCTCCCTCAATACGGGCCTGCGCACAAGTAGTACTGCACACTTTGCAAATTTTACTACCCGGGTACCCGGCTATTTCATTACCCGGGTACGCGGGTATACCCGGGTAGGACCTTAGATGGAAGATAATGCAGTGAACATCGTTCATTTACGGTTGACAGTGAAATCTAGGCTAAAGTGATATCTAAGCAGTTGAATTATTGAAAAATTAATGCAACATTAAATAGAATCGAGGCTGTAATCTTCTGAAGAATCCGTATGCATTTAATGAAATTTAAGTCATTTTCATAATTCAAAGCAAACAATTGTGAGGCAGGTTTTGCATCTGCATAGCGTCATTAAATCATTTGAAGCAGGAAATCACATTGACGGAAAGTAATTTTCAAATCAACAGAAAATGAAAATTTATTCAAAAACAATTTCATCTGGAGCTGACTGGAGAGGCATAGCCAGGATTTTGGTTCGAGGGGCATAAACAAAAATTTTTCAAGACTACTTTTGCATTGAATGCCAATAACATTATGTATAGTAAAACTGAGTTTTTCGACCTTTAGTAGTGTAGCCTAGCTAATTTATGGGTTTCTGACGATCAATAGTGTAAAGCGGTGCGAAGTGCCGACAATTTTCGGAATTTCTACCGTTTTCATATAGAATTTACGGCCTTTCTATTGACAAACACTTCGGAATTCATAAGTGGGGCAAAGTGCCAAAAAAATTAGTCATTTTTTACCGCCCTAACATTTTGTAGCTCTGTGAACTTATAGTCTGACAGAGCAGAAAAATTATCAAATTTGTACAAAACAGTTTTAACAGTTCAAGCTTCTAACAAGAAAACTGTGAATTACTAACTTTGCCTGAAGATATTTTGAGTGACTCAGGCTTTTAAACGCAATGCTGGAGCTTTACAAAAAGAAAGAACAGTAACTGGCGGCGCTATGCGCCGGAAAATTTTGACGTTTTTGCACATTAAACTCAATTTATACCGCTTAAATCATACAAAACAGTCAAATTAATGCCGGCGCGACACGCCGGAAATTTTAAGAAATTCCTAATCCTTTTACCTGGGTTGTTCTCCTAAAATCTCATTGCACATGTACAATGAGATTTTACGGCGGCGGGATGTCTGGGGTGGCGAGCGGAGTCGGGGGCAGAGTCCCGGAAAACTAAAAAAACATGGCCAAATATCGGTTCTAAAGCCAGCCCAAAAACACTTAAAATTGATGAAGTCCTACTTTGCACAAAACTCCTGAGCTTAAATGCGTTTTCCGACCCCTTTTAATTACATAGCGCAGCAACGGTCGCTGCTAATAAGATATAGAAAGATGTATCATTGAAAATTTTGTTCTTACCGTTTTCAGGCCCATTTGTGGCCTTCTTTTTAACAAAATGCAGTTCAGAGAACAAGAAATGCGCAAAAACATAAGAAAATTTGGCATTTCTTCCATTTAAAATAGGATTATGTGTCCTTGTAAAGAAAGAAAAACAATGCAAAAATAGACAAAGTGGTACACAAAAGACAAACACAGCAGAGAATAGACAAACTGGTACACAGCAAGCATGCACAGTTTCATTCAATGAACAAATAGTGCATTAAATTACTAAAGTGATGTGAAGTGCTGGATTATTTGACTGATTCAAGCTTTTAAATTCATTGGATCTATATAGCAATAAATAATAATGACTTGGCACGAAGCGCTGGTAAATTTTGACGTTTTTGCCTTTTTGAACTCAGTTTTCTGGACACACTTTATTGCAACAAAAAAATCAACAATATTTCTGAAAAATTTTGGGGGGCAGGTGCCCCAAATGCCCACCCCCACCCTGGTTACGCCTATGGCTGACTGCATTTGGAACATCGATAGGCTTTGAACCAAGTCTAACTAAAACATTCGTGCGCACAATGTGAACAAAAGTTACAGTTTAAATTTATATAATGGTCACAGAAGTACATAAATGCATTAGAAAAAAGCGTTGCTAGCAGATAATTTCTTGTTTAAATTAATTTACTATAGAGAATAAGAAGAATTCGGCACAAATGAAATAATATAACTAAAGAGCTGAATAATGAAATTTGACTAGAGCGTATGTGCGATATATTGTGACAATAGGAAATATTGACAGACTCGCTTATTCAACATTTTACGGTTGATTTTATCAAATCACATTTGCATTGTGATTCAATCGCACTTTAGAAGCAATATGTTGCTTGGTTTCTAATTCAATTCTTAGCACATATTGCATAACTGCAGTGCTATTTTTCCATTTTATATTAGGGGAACCCGGGTAGTAAAACTATTTTCTACCTGGGTACTCGGGTACCCGTTCGGGTACCCGCATGCAGCTCTACGCACAAGTGCAAAAAAATTCGCCATTTTGTCACAGAAAAAAGAATCTCATTGATTGGTAGGTTGGTTGGTTTGTTGGTTGGTTGGTTGGTTGGTTGGTTGGTAGGTAGGTAGGTAGGTAGGTGGGTAGGTAGGTAGGTATGGTAGGTAGGTTGGTTGGTTGGTTGGTTGGTTGGTTGGTTGGTTGGTTGGTTGGTTGTTTTATTGGTTGGTTGGTTGTTTTGTTGGTTGGTTGGTTGATTAATTGGTTGATTGGTAGGTTAGTTGGTTAGTTGGTTGGCCATTTAGTTGGTTGGCCATTTAGTTGGTTGGCCATTTAGTTGGTTGGTTAGCTGGCTGGTTGGTTGGCCATTTGATTGGTTGGTTAGCTGGTTGGTTGGTTGGTTGATTGACTGGTAGGTTGGTTGGTTAATTGGTTGATTGGTTTGTTAAATGGCTGGTTGGTTGTTTATTTGGTTGGTTGGTTGGCCATTTAGTTGGTTGGTTAGCTGGTAGATTGGTTGGTTGGTTGGTTGGTCGGCCATTTAGTTGATTGGTTAGCTGGTTGGTTGGTTGGTTGATTGGTTGGTTGATTGGTAGGTTGGTTGGTTGCTTGGTAGGTTGGTAGGTTGCTTGGTTGGTTGTTAGGTTGTTAGGTTGGTTGGTTGGTTGCTTCGTTAGCTGGTTGGTTGGTTGGTTGGTTGATTGGTTAGTTGATTGGTAGGTTAGTTGGTTGGTTGGTTGGTTAGTTGGTTGGTTGGTTGGCCATTTAGTTGGTTGGTTAGTTGGTTGGTTGGTAGGCCATTTAGTTGGTTGGTTAGCTGGTTGGTTGGTTGGTTAATTGGTTGGTTGATTGGTAGGTTGGTTAGTTGGTTGGTTGGTTGGTTGGTTGATTGGTTGGTTGGTTGGTAGGTTGCTTGGTTGGTTGTTAGGTTGTTAGGTTGGTTGGTTGGTTGGTTGGGTTAGTTGGTTGGTTGGTTGGTTGATTGGTTGGTTGATTGGTTGGTTAGTTGGTTGGTTGGTTGGTTGGTTGGTTGGTTGGTTGGTTAGTTGGTTAATGGGTTGGCCATTTAGTTGGTTGGTTGGTTGGCCATTTAGATGGTTGGTTAGCTGGTTGGTTGGTTGATTGGTTGGTTGATTGGGAGGTTGGTTGGTTGGTTGGATGGTTAGTTGGTTGGTTGGTTGGCCATTTAGTTGGTTTGTTAGCTGGTTGGTTGGTTGGCCATTTAGTTGGTTGATTAGCATGTTTGGTTGGTTGGTTTATTGGTTTGGTGACTTAGTTGGTTGGTTGGTTGGTTAGCTCATTGGTTGGTTGGCCATTTGGTAGGTTGGTTGGTTGGTAGGTTGGTAGGTTGCTTGGTTGGTTGGTTAGGTTGATTAGAATGGTTGGTTGGTTGGTTGGTTGGTTAGTTAGTTGGTTGGTTGGTTGGTTGGCCATTTAGTTATTTGGTTGATTGGTTGGTTGATTTAGTAGGTTGGTTGATTGGTTGGTTGATTGGTTGGTTGGTTGGTGACTTAGGTTGGTTGGTTAGTTAGTTAATTCAATGGGTTGGCCATTTAGTTGGTTGGTTGGTTAGCCATTTAGTTGGTTGGTCTAGCTGATTGGTTGGTTGGTTGATTGCTTGATTGGTAGGTTAGTTGGTTGGTTGGCTGGTAGTTGGTAGATTGGTTGGCCATTTAGTCGGTTGGTTAGCTGGTTGGTTGGTTGGTTGGCCATTTAGTTGGCTGGTTAGCTAGGTTGGTTGGTTGGTTGGTTGATTGGTTGGTTGGTTGGTTGGTAGGTTGGCTAGGGTAGCTTGGTTGGTTGTTTGGTTGGTTAGGTTGGTTGGTTGGTTGGTTGGTTAGTTGGTTGGTTGGTTGGACTGGTTAGTTGGTTGGTTGGTTGGTTGGTTAGGTAATGGGTTGGTTAGTTAGTTGGTTGGTTGGTTGGTTGGTTGGTTGGTTGGTTAGGTTGGTTGGTAGGTTGGTTGATTGGTAGGTTAATTGGTTGGTTCGATTGGTGTGGTTAGTAAGTTGGTTGGTTAGTTAATTGGCCAGCTAGTTGGTTGATTGGTTGGCCTTTTGGTTGGCTGGTTAGCTGGTTGATTGGTTGATTGGTAGGTTGGTTGGTTGGTTGGTTGGTTGGTTGGTTGGTTGGTTGGTAGGTTGCATGATTGGTTGTTAGGTTGTTAGGTTGGTTGGTTGGTTAGTTGGTTGGTTGGTTGGTTGGTTGGTTGGTTGGTTAGTTGGTTGGTTGGTTGGTTGGTTGGTTGGTGGATTGGTTGGTTGGTTGGTTGGTTGGTTAGCTGGTTGGTTGGTTGGCCATTTAGTTGGTTGATTGGTTGGTTGATTAGTAGGTTGGTTGATTGGTTGGTTGATTGGTTGGTTGGTCGGTGGTTTGGTTGATTGGCTGGTTGGTTGGTTGGTTAGTTGGTTAATGGGTTGGCCATTTAGTTGGTTGGTTGGTTGGCAATTTAGTTGGTTGGTTAGCTGGTTGGTTGGTTGGTTGGTTGGCAATTTGGTTGGTTGGTTAGCTAGTTGGTTGGTTGGTTGGTTGGTGGATTTTGTGGTTGATTGGTAGGTAGGTCGGTTGGTTAGTTGGTTGATTGGTTGGCCATTTAGTTGGTTGGTTAGCTGCTTGGTTGGTTGGTTGGCCATTTAGTCGGCTGGTTAGCTGGTTGGTTGATTGGTTGGTTGGTTGGTTGGTTGGTTGGTTGGTTGGTTGGTTGGTTGGTAGGTTGCTTGGTTGCTTGTTTGGTTCTTAGGTTGGTTGGTTGGTTGGTTAGTTGGTTGGTTGGTTAGTTGACGGTTGGTTGGTTGGTAGGTTGGTTGTTAGGTTGGTTGACTGGTAGGTTGGTTGGTTGGTTGATTGGTGGGATAGTTAGTTGGTTGGTTAGTTGATTGGCTAGCTAATTGGTTGATTGGTTGGCCTCTTGGTTGACTGGTTGATTGATTTCGCTTGATTATTCATCATCTCTCAATCTTTCCTTATCTTTCTTTTCACTACTATACCAATTTAAACCTTAATTTTCTGTGGCCACCGGCCAGAGGGTTCTGTGGGTACCAGGTGGCCACAGGGTGGACACAGTGGACGGTATTCCCCACCTATGCTGACTAGTATATACGTTACTTTTTTTATTTACCCATAAAATACCTAGAATGAAGTTAAAATAATCTGAAAAGTCGAAATTTTCGATGAATTCTTATATATTTTACTTACAAGAGTGACGAAAGTAGTCAAAATTAGACAAAAAGTAGTTAAAAATGCAGTTTTTCACATTAAAACATGCTATATAAGATGTTTTAAGCGTTTTGCATATTTGACCTGCAAAAAAGGCTAGAAATCTAAATTTAGTGGTCTCAAATTTTGGGACTTCACCCCCTCTAAACTTTCGACCTTGGGAAGCTATGGTCCTCCTAAATATCTCTTTGCACGTGTAAAACGAGATAGTACGGCTGGGGGTCTGGGGTGGCGCGCTCAAGCGCCCCCAACGGGGTCCGGGGCAGAACCCCGGAAAATTTTGTAAAAAAGCACTATAATTTATTAGTAACGTTAAAATTTTCGTAAATCGGCAAAATCTCGGTTCTGGATTAAGCCCAAAAAAATTTTAAAATTGCGTTTTTCGACCTTTGCTAAGTGAGAGCAGCAACGGGTCGCAACCAATAAGTCATTGAAAGATGTATCAATGAGAATTTTGTTCTTACCGTTTTCAGGCCCATTTGTGGCCTTCTTATTAAATAGTTCAGAAAACAGAAAATGCGCAAAAACAAGAAAATTTGGCCTTTCCTTTCATTTAAAATAGAATTATGCGTCCTTGTAAACAAAGATAAACAAAGCAGAGATGGTACGCAAACATTTTCGCACTTTTACTATTATGTTCAACGAGCATGTGCAGTTTCATTCAATGAACTAATAGTGCATTAAATAACTAAAGTGATGCGAAGTTTTGGATTATTTTAGCTGATTCAAGCTTTTAAATTCATTGGATCTATATAGCAATAAATAATAATGACTTGGCGCGAAGCGCCGGAAAATTTTGACGTTTTTGTCTTTTTGAACTCAATTTTCTGGACACACATTAGTCCAACAAAAAAATCAACAATATTTCTTGAAAATTTTGGGGGCTACGCCTATGGCTGACTGCATTTGGAACATCGATAGGCTTTGAATCAGGTCTAACTAAAACAGTTGCGCGCACGATGTGAATAAAAGTTGCAGTCTAAATTTATATAATGGTCACAGAAGTAAATGCATTAGAAAAAAGCGTCGTTAGCAGATAAATTCTTGTTTAAATTTGTTTACAATAGAGAATAAGAAGAATTCGGCACAAATAAAATAATTTAACTAAAGACCTGAATGATGGAATTTGCCTAAACCGTATGTGCGATATACTGTGACAATAGGAAATATTAACAGACTCGCTTATTTAACAATATACGGTTGATTATATCATATCACATTTTCATTGTGATTCAATCGCACTAGAAGCAATACGTTTCTAGGTTTCTAATTCGATTCTTAGCACATATTGCATAACTGCAGTGCTAATTTTCCATTTTATGTTAGGGGATTCGGGTACCCGGGTAGTAAAACTATTTTCTACCCGGGTACCCGTTCGGTACCTGCGTGCAGCTCTACTCAAAACCCACAATAACGAAGGATGTAAAAGAGTAATAAAACGTACGGTCAAAAGAATAAAAGCGTACAGCAAAAGGCGATGAGCGAGTTATGAAAATGACGATTTAAGCCCGCCCTAATGATGTCCTGGGCACCGGCATTGGCAGCGGCGCCGGTGCCTAAGCACCGGCACCGGGTCGGTGCTAGGCTGGTACCGGCGCCGGTGCCGGTGCTAGATAAAAGAGAAAAAATTAGTGTAAGAAGAATAATTGAAGCTCATTTATCATCAATTTAATGAATAAAGGCGCAAAAAGGTAACATTTTGTTAATAAAATCTGATTAGCAAAGTGAAGCATTTTGATTGAACTTCAGAACAAGGCTTCGAGCTTTAAAAATATTATTCATTTAACGAAAAACATCTTATTCAAAACATCAATTAACAGCAAGAAGCGTGGACACTAATAAGTAAAGTAAATTAAAATTAAAAACATCGACATATAGAGTGGAAAGTTCTTCTAATGCTACCATCTGTAGGCAAGAAGGATGAGTACTACAGAGTAGTTTTCAACTTTATTTCATCAAATCCATTTTTATTTTTCCATTTCGTGTGCAGAAGACCGTAAAACGCAGCTAGAATTTTAAAATAGTTTTTATGCAAAACTTTTTCCTGCAAATTATTCAGAATAAGCTTGTTAAAACTTTGTAAATGAACTTCTATGTAAGTCTTTTGCATTACTAATATATCCCATGTTTGTTTTCAGAGACTTTTGAAAATGTGAAATGATAAACTCAAATAATTTAACCTCAAAAAGTTTTTGTGGCTATTTTCATGTTTGTCTCTTACTAGTTGAATATTTAACTAATGCACTAAGACCAAATTTCGATTTGACTAAAGAATCAAGTACTGCACAAGCCAATCTTGATTGCGCTACACTTAAACTTATAATACACTATTTAACTTTTATTTTTCTTCGAATTTCAATTTTATTACAATTTTTTGTTTGTTTAATGCTTAAGTGAGAAAATTGATATGTATTCATAAATTGAAAATAATGAAGTCATTACTAGCCAAATGAAATTTTGCCCTAATATGTATATCCGGTGAAAAATAGGTACAAATTTAACCTTGTTTGAAGAAGCATAGTACACTATTTAATATTGTAATGTAGCACCGGCACCGGCGCCGGTACAGGGGGTACCGGCACCGGCACCGGCACCGGTAAAAAAAGCGGCACCGGGACATCACTAGCCCGCCCTATAATAAATTTGGATAAGTCGACATCAATTAATCTAGATTTGAATATATTCAAGTTAAGGATCGTCCATTGCGACTGCCACATATATGTATGTATCTTTCTGCTCAATGCTCAGACTCGGACATTACCTGCTTTTAATCAATAAATGCACTGGCTCAAAAAAATTTTCGGAAATAGGAATGCCATATTAGGTTCGTAACCATTTTTCTACAAAATTGAATTGCACACTTGCAAGTATGTTTAGGAGTAATGGCAATTGTAAGCTGAGGGCTGAGATTTTTGAGCATGGGCATTGTGTTGACCAGACTGAGGTTGGTTGGCTTTACTAGTCAAAGAAACAACATAAAGCAAAAAAGAGATTAGAAATATAATTTGAATCACTTACAGTATTTACTTCAGTCTATTTGAAAAATAGGTAACTCGTGGATAAAAACCCAAAAAACCAGATTCGAAAAAATTAATCTCGGCTAAGCCCGAGATAAATGGAGCGAAAATTGCGGAGTGAGCGAAGCGAGCAGAGCAATTTTTGCTCCATTCATGCCTTAGGCTTTGGCACCGATCTGAGTCCGCAAGCAATTGCTGCCGCCTCAAATTGACAGATGAGCACATAAATGGTTTATTAAGAACTCGTTAACTTCTTAAAATATTGGGTCCTTGGTGTATAGGATGATTTATGACACGAGAGGTCTCAGGTCCGATCTTTGCTGAAAAAAAAACTTTCTAGAAACTTGTTTCTGTGGTAATATTTGGGTTTCTAAAACCCCACTATTTTAAGGCTAAAGCCCGGATAAGGGAAATGGAAAGTGGAAAATTTTCCATTTTCGATTTTTTTTACTGAAAATGCTTTTTTATGGAAGAATAAGATAAAATCGTGGGTATTTTGATGTTTTTAGCTGAAATTTCATATCCGTGTCAAGATGAAAAATCGCTGAAAAATGGAAAAATGGCTGAAATCCGAAAATTTTCCAATTTTTTAAATGAAAATGATTCTTTTATTGAAGATAAGCTAAAATCGTGGATATTTTGATGTTTTTAGTTTAAATTTCGTATTCATGGTCAAGGTGGAAAATTGCCAGAAAATGTAAAAATGAGTAAAACTCGGGAAAAAAATGGAAACGGAAAATGGAAGATCTTTCATTTTCGACTTTTTTTATTTTGATTTAGTTCTTTTTTGAATTTTTTAGATTTCACTCCCCTGCCGACCCTGACCTTGTGCACCTATCATTCCCTATCCTCCTATTGTATGTATGGTTTCTAACATTTTTGGGTTAAAAGAAGGCGCTTTTAACTTTCACACCCACTTCCATCCGTAATCCATTATATATTCAATTTTAATTACGTCCAAACAAAGTTAAGATGTTTAGTCGTCGTATTGTCATATTTCCACTTTTGTTCGACTAATATTATTTGTGTTACAAATATGTTGAATTTTTCAATATTTTTGTATCATTTAGCATTATACTCGTACACTTGGGCTTTGACCCAAACGTGTAACGGGGGATAAGGGGTCTAAACTTAGTTGGCCCCAAAGCCGGAAACTTTTTTAGCCCCCTCCCAATTTGGGAAAAAATCGAATTTTTCAGCCGTTTTTAGGTGTTGTTTGGCCGTTTTTGGCCAAAAAATAGAAGTCATTCCCCCGCACTTCCCACTCGAAATTTTGCGCCTTTAAATGTATGACCGGACTCGACCATACATGATATCGGAGGGGGTCGGGGGGGTTCTTTCCCTTGAAAAATTACTTTGCAGAAAGTTTTTTCACCCTTCCCCCAGAATTCGCGATTTTTCTTATTCGTAGTGAAGGTGCTGTTTTAAGCGTTTTGGTCATCTAATTTGCTCAAAAGTGTCAAATTTTTGAAGCTTTGCACCATATTCTCATGTTTTGACTAGGGATCGGACGAGGCCTCGGCCTCGGTAATCCTCGGTCTTTTTGAGATCCCTCGGCCTCGGCCGAGGGTGAAGTGAAAAATGACCGAGGACCGAGGGTTTTTTTAATTTTGAATTTTTTGAGTGATGCCGAAATAGCACAAATACAGCAAAAAAACGCATGTGCTACAAAAGACCCATTGCCTCAAATGTTATGCCAAGTCAATGCTGTAATATGCCAGCCTATAGACGGCAGAGACAAGACGCATATGCTGATTGAAGGATTGTGTCTCAACAGCCCCACCAGTCCCAACAGCCCCACCCGTCCCAACAGCCCCACGAGTCCCAACAGCCCCACGAGTCCCAACAGCCCCACCAATAATCCCAACAGCCTCACCAATCCCAACAGCCCAACCAATAATCCCAACAGCCCCACCAGTCCCAAGAGCCCCACCAATCCCAGCAGTTCCACCGTTCCAGCAGTCCAACCGTTCCAACAGTCACTCTGTCCCAACCACACATAAGCGTGGGGGGAGGGATGTTTAGAGTTTAGCCCTCTCCCAACCCGTAATTCTGGAAATCCCCCCAAATTATGGTAGATCCCCAGAATTCTATTTTAAGCACATTTTTCGGTCACTTTACCCCACCAGACCCACAGAGTTTGTCCGCTGCCAATGTTGGTTCCAACTGCCCCACTGTTATAATCATAGATGCACAGCACGACCGGTCTGGAGAAGGAGTTTTGAGCCAAAAATGACCTCAAAACTAGTATGAATGTTAAAATAGCGTAAAAACTACTTAATCCACATTTTTCGGCTATTTTAAAGCAGATTAGCGTGAAAAATTTGATTTTCATTCAATTTTAACGCTTATCTTTCCTTTTTTCACTAGAACGTTTTTCATTTTTTTCTGGCAGTCTAGATTAGGCAATAATGAGCAGGAATCTAATCTTGCAAGATGGCTCGAATGAGGCAAAATCACGGAGTGCGCAAAAATGCTGAAGCTTCAATTCTAGCGGGTCTACCAGTTTCTCTCGTAGAGTTATTCTGAAAATGTAAACCTGCACGCTCTTGTATAGTCCTGATGAAATATACGAAGTCGAAAAATAGTCAAAAAAATATCTTGATCAAACGGAGCCCGTTTAAATTCTATAAATCCTATGTTTCAAAAGTACATTCGTCAAATGCATTTCTCGTATAATAGCGAATGCAGTAATGATGGGGCTGCTGGGAGTACTGGTGGGGACAAATGGTGGGGCTGTTGGGATTGGTGGGGCTGTTGGGATTGGTGGGGCTGTTGGGACGGTGGGGCTGTTGGGACTGGTGAAGCTGTTGAGACATCACCGATTAAAGTAGGTACATTATGTGGGCGTTTTCCGTGTCCATGCATGCAAAACCTACTTAATTTCTTGAGCCCAAGTTGGGCATGGGTAGAAAATTCAAATGCGCACGATGTGAATAAAAGTTGCAGTTTAAATTTATATAATGGTCACAGAAGTGATTGCATTATAAAAAAAGCGTCGCTAACAGATAATTTCATGTTTAAATTTGTTTACAATAAAGAATAAGAAGAATTCGGCACAAATAACATAATGTAACTAAAGAGCTGAATAATGGAATATGCCTAGACCGTATGCGCGATATATTGTGACAATAGGAAATATTAACAGACTCGCTTATTTACATTTTACAGTTGATTAATTTTCCATTTTATATTAGGGGGTTCGGATACCGGGTAGTAAAATTATTTTATTCCCGGGTACCCGGATATACCCGGGTACTACCCGCGTGCACCTCTACTAAGAATCATCTTAAAACGGCGCAAAGTGCCAAAAAATTGACATTTTTCCTCTTGAAATACAATTTCTGCCATTATAAAGATATGTAGAACACACAAAATAGTGATAGCGAAAACGAGCTGAATGTTTAAGACGATTAGCAATTTGTCACTTCTGTGCTTGTCATTTGCATACGTACCATAGTTTCCCAAGGTCGAAAGTTCAGGGGGTTCAATCCCAAAATTTAGGACCACTAAATTTAGAGTCTAGCCTTTTTTGCAGGTCAAATATGAAAAATGGCTAAAACATCCTGTATAACATGTTTTAATGTGAAAAACTGCATTTTCTACATTTTATCCCATTCTGACTAGTTTCGTCACTCTTGAGAGTAAAAAATAAAAGAATCCATCGAAAATTCTAGGTATTTTATGGTAAACAAAACAGAAGTGTATTAAACAGCGCGAAGCGCCGAAAAATTTTTAATGTCTTCGCTGCTTTTGTACCCAAATCATTGCAGAAAATGTTTGATAGCTCAAAATCGTCTGACAGTGATTCAAGTTTTGTACCCCGAGGTCGGGGTAATACCCCCTCACCCCCATGGGAATGTGTGATACCTACCTTTAAATAAAATTAAAATAATAGCTTGTTAGCTTTGAACTATATTACACTAATCAATCCTATTGCTACTGTACCCACATCACATGGAGCAAATGTGTCCTATATTGTTTGTACTCATATACTCATATTATATGTATTACAAATCCTCGGTCCCTCGGCCTCGGCCGAGGCAAGGATTTCGAAGTTCCCTCGGCCTCGGCCGAGGGAAAACAAGACCTTCGTCCGATCCCTAGTTTTGACTACATTTTGCTCAATTTGTTGGACTTGATTTTTTTGAAATTTTTTCATTTTTATGTCCTAGAAAGACGGAGCACCATCGGATAAGCCGATAAACGATATTTTTGACGCGTACCCGCCCTTTTCAGGACTAAAAAGACACTTCAACATTTCACCCCTTCCCCGCCCGCCCGGAATTCCCATGTTAGTGCATGTCCGGACCCGACACTATTCTAGTGCCGGGTCCGGGTGCAAATTTAAGCTTATATACAGTCTGGTCCGGATCCGAAGTTTTGGGAGCGTCGGGTCCGGGTCCGAAATTCTAGCCGGGTACTCGGCTAAACGGGTGTGGGTCCGGGTACCAGACGCAGCCCTGATGAATATCTACGTTCTTGGTTAGTATTCGCCTGGTTTCTTGCTTCACCACGTTTCATGTCATTCAGGCGATATTAGCGCCTTATACAATATTGCTCCGGATTGAAATACTATATACATAAATTTGAATATAGTACGCTTGCGTTGTTACTGTTTTGGTGATATTTTCTTATGCAGTCCGCGAAACAAATACCAAATGGCGGTCCTTCGTTCGACACTTCGAAATTAGGTTAGTCGAATTGCTCCGTAAACCGTGTACATGCGGGACACGCTAACCGCTAAATCTGATACGAATTGACCGTTTATTTGCTTAGTTTAGCTGGCTTACATGATTTGGGGGCTTGCATGCATGCAGGCACGTAGGGGTATTACCACCCCATCCCTATATTGTCAGACAGACAGGTACTGTCCAGCGATTTTAAGCTGATAGAACATTTTCTGCAAAATTTTTGAGGACAAAGGCAGCAGGTAGGCAATGTCAAGATAGGATCAATACTTATTGTGCTATTTACTGAAAAAGCGCCCGAATGGGCTGAAAAATCAACTTTTCTTGCCAAATCGATGGATTTTTTTCATTTTGAGTGCTAAAAGCGGTATATATAATGTAGTCAATATCAACTCAGGCAGCAATAAAATTCTGGGGGGTTTCTTAGGTGAAATCGCCGAAAATGTTATTAAAAAATAGAATTCTGGGGGTCTACAACAGTAATTAGCGGGGGTTTTCAACTTCTGCGAAGTATCGGGTCTGGGTCCAACCTGCAATTTTCTTTTGATTACCCTGAATTCGCGATTTTTTCAAAAATTCATTGAATAGCGTTTTGAAGCGTTTTGAGCTTTCAACCAGCTTGAGAGTGTCAAACTTTTGGCGCTTGGCGCCACACTCATTTTTGACTATATTTGTTCCAGTTTATTCGGAATTTTCCATTAGTTTTTCGAAATGTTCTAGAAAGATAAAGCGTCGTCAGAAAGACTTAAAATTGATGCTTTTGACGGTATCCACCATTTTTGAGCCAAAAAATAATTTTTCGATTTCACCCCAATATTTCTCGTGCTATGCTTGTCTGCGTAGAATTGAGCCTAAAACGATAAAAAAAGTCGAACTTTTTTGGATATGCGTTGAACATACATCATCTGGGGAGTTTCCCATCTCTCCCCCAGAAATTTTTACCCCCCCCCCCGCAGAATTTGCAATATTTCAAAAATTCTATAAAAAAATTCCTATAAAATTCGCAGAAAAGGTGCCTTTTCAAGCGTTTTCAGCTCTCGGTTTGCTCAAAAGAGTCAAATTTTCGGCGCTTGGCGCCATATTATACTCATGTTTTAACTATAGTTTGTTCTATTTATTCTACTTTTTAATTTTTTCCCGAAGTGTTCTTGTGCTTTTATGCTCTAGAACGATACAGCATCGTCAGAAACGCCGTAAAACGATGTTTTTGATGCGTACCCACTATTTCTAGTTCCAAAAACGCACTTTAAAATTTCACTTACCTCAGTGTTTTTTTTTTGTACTCGGCAAAGATTTTTCCCGACGTACAAAGACTTTTCGAGACTGTCTTTGTACATATTTTTGAGAAGACAAAAATTGCAAAAAAGGCCTAAATGCTCGGCGCTTCGCGGCGAAATCAGTAATTGTGTGTTTTATATATCTTTATAATGGCAGAAATTGCAATTCAAAACGAAAAATGTCAAATTTTTCGGCGCTTCTGCCGTTTTAAGACGATTTTTAGTGATTTTTGCCCCTAAGGACCCAGAAATTAGCTAAAATACCCTACCAAAAGTCGAACAACTCTGTTTTTACCACACTAAAATCGCTACTGTACCATATTATAGTACCCAAAAATTTGTGTGTATATACGAAATGTGCAAAGACTTTTAAGGACCATCTTAGTACATGTACAAACGGACCTTGTACAAAAAACACTGTATAGTGCTTGTACTGGCCTCTAAAAAAAGCAGTCGATTTGTAACCAAAAAAACCACCCTTTTTTCATAACCAAAAGGAGATGACTGATGATATTATACTGGCGAACAAGCTATGCTGTGAGGATTACAACTGACCCCTGATCTCTTTCCGGATCATTCAGAAACTTAAGAAATAAATTTGTCGAAAAGTTTCTAAAAATTGCCGTTTTATGATTTTTTCAAAGCATTTTTGAGGGTCAGTATTTCTATCCATATTCATATTTGCTGGAATCTTTTATGTTTTCACATTAGGCAACCTTGCAGACTAATGTCAGAAAAAAATGTCCTATGTCATCCGCATAGCTACAGTATACCTTCAAAGTCAAACCTAAAAAAACCAGTGTATCCTAAAAATACCAGCGCCAATTTTTACAAAACTTAGCAGGAATGTGCTTCGTAGCACCTTACATGGTGCCTGATATTAATTTTTCCACAAAAAATGGGAATCACCCCAAAAACTGCCAGAAAACTTCGATTGTAACCTAAAAAAGACCAATGCTAAGTATATGTTGCCATGGCAACAAAATTACTTTTCATCAAGTTGCATAATTTTGCACTGATTTCTTGCAGAGGATGTAGAAGAGACTTATTTAGAGTTGCGTTTAGCACTTGAAGACTTTATTTGTGATATTTATAGAACTTTTAATAAAATTCAGAAAAAATTATTGATTTTTATAGAAATGTGATAAAATGAACGGAAATATCGTAAAAAATTAATTTTTTTCAAAAAGTTTGATCATGTTAGGTCAACTAACTATATTACACTGCAAACCACGCACTTCGCATAACATATTGGGGGTGGTTTTTTTATTTCCCATGGGTTTTTTTACTTCCCAAATGGAATTTGCTGGTTTTTTTTTCAGTTTTGACTTTGATCGATTTTTTCTCCAAGACTAAAAGGATCTAAACGTGATTTTGTTTTCAGATGCCATAGATGCCATGACTATATATCTTTAAAATGGCAGAATTTGCATTTAGAATGGAAAAATGTAAAATTTTTCGGCGCTCGGCGCCGTTTTGAGACAATTTTTAGTAATTATTGGCGTCAGAAACCCATAAATTAGCTAAAATACACTACCGAAGATCGAAAATCCTGTTTTACCACTCTAAAATCGCTACTGTACTAAACACAAAAATTTGCATACACAAAATGTAACAAAGACTTTTGGGGACCATCTTTGTATATACGTGTACAAACGGACCTTGTACAAAATAAACACTGCCTGGCACACCCGTAGTGTATACCCCCAAACCCCTTACGCCAACGTGTGGTCAGGATGGACTAAAAATTCGGCTTTTTTCACGCAAAAGCGTCCCAAAAAAGAACTTGAACACTAAATTTACTTGCCTGTAAATTTAAAAAAGAACTATCTAGCAATTTTTGGTTTTCACCCCCCTATGGAAGGTTTGACTTTGCGCACCTATGAAAGCAACGCTAACAAAGGTTCAAGATGATTGGTTGGGCTTTAATATTGTAGCTCCTGTCAATATGTACATAATTTTCTGGCTTCAACAGCAAATGTTAGGCTGCTAATGCCATTTTTCATCGTTATCGCTTTAAAAACGAAATTGAAGTTATATGCGCTGCTTTGACTCGTGTTTTGCACCACGTGAATATATGTACTACTGATATTTTTTCTAATCTTAGTGGACTTGTTTTCTTTTTAAATTTTTATGATTGTGTAAGTACCACTCGTTTGATGCATATATCTGTTTATTATCAATAGATCAGATTAAGTGAGAATCTCCATCCCTATAGTGTTTATGGTATGGCCGAGTTCATGTCTAAATTCAACTGTTCTCATAATTTGTCTCGGGGATTTAATTGCTCTCTTACCTTTTAATGCAATTTAGAAAAAATTAAAAAAACCATTTTATTAGATAAAAAGCGCTTATTGAAGCTTTTGTTTATCAAAACTCGGGCGTGTATTTAAGAATTGGATTAAAATGGGGATCCCCTCCATACATGATCTTGGGGGTTTCACCCCCGCAGAATCATTTTTCACCCCCTGCAAAAAATTTTCACCCCCCCCAGAATTGGCGATTTTTCAAAAGTTTCCTAAACTCACCTGAAAGTTGGTAGAAAAAGTGTCTTTTCAAGGGTTTTTGACTATGTGCTCAAAATCGCCAAATTTTCGGCGCTTCGCGCCATATATTCATGTTTTAAGCGATGTATTGGTCAATTTATTCGACTTTTTTCGAAATTTTTCCATGATTTCATACCCTAGAAGGATAGAATATCGTCAGAAACGCCAAAAAACGATGTTTTTTAACGCGTAACGGCCATTTTTGGGCCCAAAAAAGGCACTTTAGGTTTTCACCCCCAGAATTCCCATACTGTGCATGTATGATCCCCTCCCTGCCCAAAATCGATTATCCCCCGATTCGTGAGGAAAGTTGAGATTCTTCACTCTCTCCCGATTTCTGGACAAGAAGTGCATTAATGTGTGTCGGTACCTATTATTTTCCTAGTTCTGACTACGCCCCTTCCAGATACTAAACTGCATCCCCCAAAATTTCATATAGTCATTCTTATGGGCTGAGAAGCGCAAAAATTACAGTTAGTCGGCATTTACAATCAAATAATCAAATATGGTCAAAAATAGAAGGTGGATTACCGCGCTCCCTAAAAATGACCCACGACCATAGGTGGGCAGCACCGAAATTCTGGGGGGGTGAAAAAATTTTCAAAGGTCAAAAAATGGTTTTAGAAGTGGTCGTATGACGAAAAAACACCATTTTTCGACGTCTCTCATCGAGCACTATCCAATGGAATCAAAAAATCGCTAAAGAAGCAAAAACAAATTTTCAAGATTTGGATTCTGGGGAGGTATTTCAACTTTCTGGGGGGTGCATACCCCCAAACCCCTCACGCCCATGTGTGCCCACGACCCCCTCTCAAAATTTTTGAACCGTTGCACTCCCTCTTGTCATATTTACCCTGCCATTTCCGATCTATGCTCGAAAATCTTACGTAGTATTATAGAGCGTTCGTATTTATTACGTACGGCGCGTTCATATTGATTAGGTATGCTTAAATTTTAGAGGACGCTTCAACACATCTGCGCTTCGCTATTCCACAGGTAACGTATATTGGGTATGCAAATAATCTATTTTGGAGGCTAATTTAATGCGTTCGAGTAAATAAACGCGTAATGCGTTGTTTAGACGGCCGATTTAAAAAACATGACGTCACATCCGCCTGTTCCCGGTTCAGTTGCCGCAAATTTAACGTCAGTTAGACCGCCTTCAACAGCTCAAATTCCTTTTTATACGCAAAGGCCCATATTGCCGAGGTTGGCTTATTTTTTCGTAGTGTCCTGCTCTCTTTAACTCTTTGTTAAAGTTAACGAACTCTTTCGCGTATTAAAACACGTTAATTTAGTTTTCGTCCTGCTTTACACAACAACCTGCTGACTTATGTATATATTTTTGTAATCGATTCGGAAAACAATTTTTTACGTAAAACTATTTTTTACGTGAAACCATTTTTTACGTAAAACTATTTAAAATTTAATTCGTTTCTATTACGTGTGCCGAATCGCTCGTGTAAAGATCTGCTCGCTACTTTACACATTCATTCAAATTTCTAATACTTTAAGTTATTACCCGTCGTCCATTGTTTCGTATAATTTTAACTTGTTAATTTTTTTTGTTTGACGCTTTTTTAACACTGTGTGATGTTTCAATATTTATTAAGAGCAATCATTTTGGGTGCAACGGAGTAATCGACCGCTCGAAATAATTCAAATGTTTTATAATTTATTTGAGTCATTTATCCAATAGTTCATAAGATTTTGTTGACTTTTTTTCCGCCGTTTATGAGACATGTATATTTCCCCTATTTTTTATCGCAGCTGGGAAAATTTGCAATAAATGTTTCATTCGACGTTGACTGATTTGGATGATTCAAAATTTCGGGAGGGGTCGTCGGCCAGTTTTAGGTGTTTTTTAGCCCGGAAATGATTTAAAACGCAAGTTTGTGCCGAAAATCAGGGATGCAAAACAAATCCGCCTTTGGGATATGGGTAGTCGACTCGGCTGACTTTGAGTGGGGTTCCCGTGTCATCGCCTTTGACAGTTTACAGCTGACCAAGATTTGATTGATCGAGGAAAATTTAAAGAAATTTAATAAACATAAAAATGTCTAATAAAAGCGAAACGTTAAGGATGTACACAGGCCCGTATCCAGGGGGTAACGGGGAGGTTCCCCTAAAAAAATTTTTATTAGAATTTCCAGCTATGAGACTTTATATGTTCTTGACGTTTCCTAGCGTTAAATGTTCAAATTTTCGGCTCTTCGCGCCATCAATTCAACCATAGTTACTATTTACTGCACTGCATACTTAAATCTTTTTTGAGATGAAATTATCCGCCAGATCAAATCTATTGCAGTTCCGTCCAAAACTGCAAAATTGAGCTTAGTAGCATAAAAACGCCCACAATTTCTGGCGCCTGGCGCCAGACATCATTCCTGCTTTGTTTATCTTTGAAAACCTATATAATTGAGCTTGAAAGAATAAAAATACCGAAAATTTCAGGCGCTTAGCGCCAGCAATAATTAATGCGTGACGCATATTCAGAAAGTCCTCGAAAACAGGTTTTTAGTGTACCATTATAGACTCAGTATTTTATTGTTTATGTACACTTTTTCCTTTTTAATTCGCTCAAAACTGTTCAAAGTTGAGTTAGACATAAAGAATATGTCATATTTTTTCGGCGCGCGCCAAAATATTCGTTTTTCTGTTGTTTTTGTTTGCAAATGTAAAGATTGAGTGTACAAACACAAAAGTTTAGAAGTCTCCAATATATTAAATGATAAGAAATCAGGTATGCAGACAGCTTAAACGATAGATTTCGTGCATATGATTATGGAATAAAGTGAATTTTTTCAAAATTTTTTCGCCATTGTACAGAGTTTGTCGAAAAACGTTCGAAATTTCCTTTATTTTCGCCTATCCCCAACTGACTTTGAATTTTGCGACCCCTCCCTGAAATAAAATACTGGTTACGGGGCTGGATGTACATAAAGCTAGAGAATAAAAAATACAGAATCATCGTAATTAAAGGATAATCGTAAAATGCAAAAAACGAAGCAAAAGGGTACAAGTTGCAACCCCGTTTGTGAGTTGGAAACAACCTGTGGACCATTCCCTTGCGAGGTTTCAATTTTTGGGAGGAGTTAACATTTCATTAAGGATAAAAAATAGAAAATAAAATAAAAGATTACGTTTGTATCTGGATTCCTATCCATTAGCGTCGAAAAATCGCAAAAAAATTAATAAATTTACTCATGTACGCGGTTTTTATTGTTTTGGCTGGTGGTTTAGACCTCCACCTTGCCGCGCATTCACTGATTGTATTATTTTTCATTAATTTTAGGGTGTTTGATGTAAATTATTAGAAGATCAGTTTACGTTTGATTCTATTTTGAGCATTCGTTGTAAAGAGCCTTAAGTTTTGACATTCGTTTTGGTAACCGAAAGAGTAATTTACACTTGTTCGGACATCTGTTGTGAAAATAGCACTTGAAGCAATTTAGTTTTTGGCATTTTTTGTAAACAATCATAAGAGCTGTCACTCAAATCTATTATGATAATTGCTTGTTGCGTATGGAAAAGTAGTTTAAACATACCGCTTTCGGGCGTACGTCGTGTGTATGTAAACTACTATACCCTTACGGTGGCATTTCTTGTTAATTAATTGGAAGAGGAGATTGCACTCATTTCTATTTCAAACATCAATTGTAAATAATCGGAAGAGCATCTGAAACTAAAGGAAGGTTTGCTTAATCGATTTTAGATTTTTGATGTAAAAAACAGGATAGCAATTAGCGCAGAGGTCTTTTTCAGGCATTTATTGTAAACAATCATTAAAGCAGTCCCTTCGAATCTGTTTCGCAGAACGTTTTTTCAAAATAAACATAATAAAAAGCGGTTGTTTTTGGGCGTTCGTTGTGAACAAGCAGAAGATCGGTTTACACAAATCCGTCTCGGTTGTTAATAATAATAGGAAGAGCATTTTACATAGTTCAGTTTCTAAAACCAATGACCGTTTTGCACATTCGATTTCGGGTCTTCGTTGTAAACAAGCAAGAAGCAATTTATGCAGTTCTCTTTCGGGCATTTGTTGTGTGAACAATCGTAAGAGCAGTAGTTTTAAATCTGTTCGGCAGAATTTTTTAATAAATCAATAGTAGAAAGAGCTCTTAATTTCGGGCATTCGTTGTAAACAATCACGAGACCGGTTTACACGATTCTGTCGTTTTAAATAAGTAGGAGAGTAGTTTATACACATTTTTTATTCCAAAAAGCCGTTGTGAATAATCGGAAGAGCATTTTGCATAAATAGTTTAATTTCGGAAACTAAAGAACGGTATGCACATTCGATTTCGGATCCTTGTTGTAAACAAGCGGATATTGATTTATGCAGAGTGCTCTTTCAGGCGTTTATTGTAAACAATCGTAACAGCAGTTTATTCGAATCTGTTCAGTAGAATTTTTTATAAATAAATAGTAGCAAGAGCTGTTACATTTCGTGCATTCGTTGTAAATAATCAGAAGACTTCGTTGTATACAATCATAAGACCGGTTTACACAAATCTGTCTCGGTTGTAAATAAGTAGAAGAGCACTCTACGCATTTCTACTTTAATAGGAATAATACGAATAATAAATAATAATACGAATAATATTATTTAATAATAATAATTAATATTTAATAATAAATAATAATAATAATAATACGAATCGCTGTCGGTTCAGATCGGCGGCGGTTAATCCGCCGTCATTGTCTCAATACAGAATCGCTGGTACATTAGACGCGCAGCGCATTGTGTCGCATCAGACCACCGCGCACCCGTCACACGGATATTACACAGTTTTTCTGGGACCCACTGGCCAAAATATCCAGTCAATGGACGCGACCCAGGCTGCGTACAATAATCAAATCACTGCTGCCGGTGCGGATATATTTCTAGTTATTGTTTATTGCGTACTGATAAGGGGATGATCCCATTCGTGTAAAAGAGGATGTGGAGTGGAGGGATCTTTCACCTAAACTTGGTCGTCCCAATTTCGGATGCCCCCCCCCCCCTCGATTTTGGAAAAAATTTGACCTCGCCCCAAAAAATGGCTGCGGAAACCCGGCCGTAATGATTTTGAGCCGTGAAATGTAAAGACGATTTTCATGTCGGATGTTTTCGCGAAATGGTTAGTAAGTGGGAAAATTTTTGTTTTTTCGGCAAAAATACGGTTTTTTGACGATTTTTATGCACTTTTTTGCCATTTTTGGCCAAAAACTGAAGTTGAATTACCTCCCTCTTGCTGCGCTTAAAAATGATTGGGACGATACTACTCCTAAAACAATGACGCCTACATGTCACTTTTGAACCGTCAGATGTATGTTTTCGTCCGGACATGCGCAGCATGGGAATTCTAAGGGCCAATTTTAAAATGCTCTTTTCTGACTCAAATTTAAAAATAATCAAATCATAGTTTTTTGATTTTCTGACGATGCTCTATCATTCTAGAGCATAAAGACAAATTTGAAAAATGAAAAATTTGAACAAATTGAACAAAATATATCGTGAAGAATGAATCACGGAACGCCGAAAATTTGACACTTTTGAACAAACGGATAGCTTAGCTAAAACGCTTAACAGAGCACCTTTTCTACTAAGTTTCTGGGAAGTTTTGGAAACTTTCATTTAAATAGGGGTCTCCCGGGGCAGACTGTTTCGGCCGGGGCCAGGGCTTATGCCCCGGCACCGGGGCATAACCCCGCCACTGGGGCTTGGGACATCCACTTTAAAAAAATCGTCAACTTTGGGGGGGGGGGGTGGGTGAAAATTTTTTATGAGGGGATGAAACCCTCTTCCCCATGACCATGTATATTTGTTCCCATCCCATTGGCTTGTTATCTTCCCCAGCCTACATTTTTAAATCGACAGCGACATTTCAAGGGCTGGTTAAGCTTCTACGTTAGCAGGATCTGAATTTTTTGTTATTTTTCTATCCGAAACTTCTCGACTGTGAATAAGTTTTGTAGTCAGTCGGGTGCAGCGCTCGTTTTTCTACCCTTTGATAAAAAGGCTAAAAAATTTAAAATACATCTTTTGGTTTGTGTTAAAGTTGGCATGACCAAATTTGGGGCTTCGGCGATCCGCCTGATTCCCACCGTCACTCACATACATATTTTGTTCACGTTAAGTCGCCTATACTTGTTGCAAAAAAACTTAAAATTGCGTTTTTTTGGGAATTCTCGGAGGCCGAATCCGGTTTGCTAAAAATGAGAGGGAGGGGGTTAAAAAATCTCACTTTTTGGGAGATGACGGTCCACCGACTTAGACTGGGGCATCGTCGAAGCTACTGTTACATTTACTGGGTCCTGGATCTTCCCACCTTCCATACATGTAGTAGTTTGAAATTTATGGTGGCGGTCCCCGTCTCTGACATTGTGCGGGGGGAGACGTCCAATTTTTGACCAAAACGGCCAAAACACTTAAATATGGCCAAAAATACGAGTTTTTCAAGTGTTGGGATAGGATTGGGGGCAAGGAACGACTTGGCGCCCGTTTCCGGCTGGGGCTGGGCCTAGTGGGTCCAATCGCGGCCGGAAAAGGGCCGGGCCTTTGAAAGACGGGATAAGGAAAGCATTTTGGCAAAAATTTCAGTGTGATCTTTTTGTAAATGTTCTGGAATTAATTTCTCTGCAGCTTTTAACCAGTCTTATCGAGCTTTCATGAATTTAGCGTCAGACGGGTCTCATTCTTTTCGCTGTATTTCATCTGACATGCTTGTCAAGAAATATATTAAGAAAAATCGAATGAGATTAAATTTGAATTAGCATTAAGTCAAAAACTGCATCAATTACGATCTAGCATTTTATGTGCATGAGCAATAAATGCAGAAGCGATATTAATTAGAACTAGGGATGTCCCGGGGCATACATCAGCATGGTGGGTTGAGGGGGTATTAGTACTACTTTGAGCTTTGAAAAACTGATCGCTATACAGCGATTTTGGTCGAAAAACCATTGCTGTATAGCCTTTTTTTGGGCTCAGAAAATTAGCTATACAGGTTTTTTGGCTTAGAAAACTAGCTCATATAGTCTTTTTTGAGCTCAGAAATGCTATTTAGTTGTCTTTTTCTGAGTTTCGAAAGGATATGTAGCTACTTTCTAGACTCCGAAAAGGGATTTTAATAGCTATTTTTAATCTAAAAAGGCTAATTAGCTATGTTTATGAATTCAAAAAGGCTATATGGCTACTTTTCTGAGACCAAAAAGGCTATATAGCTTATTTTCTGACCCCAAACGGACTGTAGAGCCAGTTTTTACGAAGCATCATTTGGATTCCCCTCCTGCATGTTTGACCTTGCGCATCTATGTCCCGGGGTAGACTTTTTAGCCGAGGTCGGGGCTTATGCCCCGGCACCAGGGCCGGGGCAAGATGTTAGGTATGCAATGTATGCAGACCCTATATATGTATGAGTACACTTGAGACTACTAATAGTATTTCATGCAATAGTACTTAGTTAATTTAGTGCGAAAAGGGATTAATTAAAGTGTTCTTATCTTATAAAGGCTTTACAGTTAATACATTAAAAACTGGGAGAATACCAAAAACCTTTTGAAAAGTATCAATGATGCTTCTGATCCTCAATCAGTCGATTTAAATGATTAAAATTATCCGCGCAAAATCTTAAATTTTAAGTTATCCTCTGACTTTCAAAATGTAGCAAATGTAGAGCGATTTCCCTGGAGGCCGAGAATTGCGAGGAAAGTTTTGGGTTCAGAATAGAATAATTACATCAGACAGCTAACCAATCTCACAATAAATAATTTTAGTCATTAATACACGAATAAAAATTTTACGTAATGCTTTTGAGTTACGGTCTGCAAACAAATCGTTCAGAATTAGCAGTTTACGTTGATAGCATGCATTTTAAGGTTTAATTAGATACTTTGTACGCCAATTATCCCTGTTTAAGAACTAAATTTTGAAGTATAAAAAATGAGTTAAAAAGTAAAAAAAGTAAAAAAAGTAAAAAAGAAGCAATTCACATCATAAGTAGTTCATGGATTTACACCACCTGTCTAAAATTATTCACGTCTTGTCTTCCATCCAGCTCTTCTACGCTATAAAAGTGTTGATTTACGAGTTTTAAGCATCTTTTCCTTTTCGAAATTGCGGCTGCGGCGTAAAAAATTTAGAACAGCACAAGCTTGTATTCCCAAAAATTTTTGAAACTGAATTTCGACAAAACAATTACTACTTAGCGCAAAATAGTAACAGGATAGATATTTTGTCAGGGCCATGACAAGTGCAATCATAACAGGTAATACTTTTTCCTTCCATAGCTGATCATTTAATCAATTTTCCTTTATTTTATCCGGTTAGAGTTAATAAATCGTGTGAGTTTCATTTATAAGATCTGACAGAATAAAATAAAAATTGATGCATCCTCCGATATAGGCTACTTATTCTGAGAGGTGAAATGTAATTTAAAAAATAAAAATCACGAATATGTTAAGTGATCGAATAAATACCTATCCAGCGATTCGATTTTGAGTTTCTATCACTTCTTAAGAAGTTAAGGAAGAAAACTAAATCCGGAATCGCCTGATTTGCATGCAAGTCTATACTTTTGCTACAGAAACAGGCAGTGGCGGATCCAGGATTTTGCTAAGAGGGGGCGGAACTCTGTCTTGGGCGGAAAAATTAGCCGCTTTAAGCTAAAAATCGCTAAAAATCGCTCAAAAATGCTTAATTTTGCGCACTATTTTTGGCCAATGGGGGAGCGGTCCCCCCTCCCTCTAAATCCGCCCCTGTAAACAGGTCAACTATTAACTTTTGCTATTCGAATTCGGGCCGGGGCATAAGCCCCGGGGCCGAGGCTTGGGACATCTTTACTACCTACTACTACTACTATTATTATTACAGCTCATCATATACATATAAATTTATACTGTGATGTAAAAGCTGGAGTTTTTTTTGGGAAAAATGTAGGTTTTTTGGGATCGCGGCTTTTTTGTTTCTGATTGGTGGTAATCTTGAATAAAATGCGAATGCTTTTGATTTTTTTACAAAAGCTTGAAAATATGTAGGCGTTGCTCTTATGACTTTTGAAAAGCGTCATGTAAGTTTATTTACTTCTGAGAATTTTTTCGATCATTGCAAGATAAGGAGCGGGGTACTGGGGAGCATACATGGGCAGCAAGAAAATTTTGGGGGTGAAATCGCAAAAAAATCGCCAAAAATATTACTAAAAATAGAATTCTGGGGTTTACAGTAATCTGCGGGGTTTAATACTAAATTTGAATCGCCTAAGTCGAATACAAGTCTATATTTTTGCTACAGCAACAGTTCAACTATTAAATTTTGCTATTCGAATTCACTAATTCTTAAATAGACAGAACAGCGCCTATTCGATCATTTTCCTTGAATCATAAATTTAAAAATTAACTAAAATATAGAAAAAAACAGTAGGAAAACTGAATAGTAGGTTTTCTGAATGAGACTAAGATTGTGAAGTTCAAAATCTAGAAAGATTCCTGACATAACTTTTGTCCCATTTACAAAGGCTTGGTGACCAACTTAAAAGCTTCAGGACATCTAGGTATATCCGTCTAAAATTCGAAAAAATTACTATTTTGTGTAATCCGTCAACTACCTTCATGCGAGCAGTTTAAATAATGAAAAATAATCAAAATATTGGAGAAATAGCACCGTTTTAATGAAAAAATTTGGCTTTCTTGTTCATTTTCAACGTGTTGGCAATCGTCCAACAGCTTTCTGGGTTACCAGGCAGTTTTAGCAGCAAAAAGTTCACCGAAATTCACACGCTTTTACATTAGGCTATGATTTAATTGATTCGAAATAGGGTCAATCTGCTTTCAAAAAGAAAATGAGATGCAAAGTGGACGTTAAAATAGTGCATAATATTCACATTAGGCCTTGTACTAAATGAGTGTAAATTATTAATACGAAGCGCATTATAGAAAGAACTACCTTATTGCTATAAAAGACTTGCTTAATTTTGTCCTATTTTACGATTACGAAAAATAGCTAAACTCAGATTTATAATGCATACGCTATTAAAATCTGCAGTCAATCAGTGGGCTGGTAGATACATATGTACATATATTGTAGATACACACACACACACACGAAACATGACGTACACACGCATACCTATTCCTACATAACATGCACTTTGTCCCGGTCCCGGCCAAATTTAGAGTCCGGTTGTTCGCTGATTGAGGGCGCGATCAACTTTGGGTGGGGATCCCCAATCTAATTGTTCATACATTGACAAACTACACGTACAACTTCATTCAACCCGGTATCAGTAGGGGCTGGGTCGGTATTATTAGGAAAGACCTGTCAGTATCAATAAAAATTTAGCATGGGTTTCACCTTACCATAAAAATTTTCAGTTCCCTCAAATTTTTGACCCCCTCGGAAGTTCTCGAAAATTTGCTAAAAATCCTTAGAAAAGTTGCTTTTTGAGCCTTCCTTAGCTATTTATTCAATCAAAAGTGTCACATTTATGGCGCTGTGCGCCATATGCTTGTGTTTTGACTATATTTTTTTAAATGTATTTGACTTTATTTTTTTCGACATTTTTTGTTTCTATGCTTCACAAAGATAGAGCATCGTCAGAAACGCAGAAAAACTGTTTTTTAACGCGTACCCTCCATTTTTGGACCAAAACAGGGCACTTTCGAACTGCCCCTCCCCTTCAAATTCCCATGCTGTGCATGTATGCGCACAAATCAAAGAAAAATGATGAAAATACACAAAAACGACTCTAAAACCAACTAATATGTACATCAACTAGAAAATGGATGATGAAGCTAGAAAATACATGCAAATGACTTGAGAATCATCTAACTAGTTGGCCAATCAACGAATAACTAACAGTCCAATAATTAATAACCAGTCAACCAAGTAAACCAATCAACCATTATGCAACCAAACAGCCAACCAAAGGAGCATTTTTTGAACGACAACCAACCAAAAATTGGGCAGCTGGTATCAGAAAAAACCGGCTTCTGTCTTTGTGTGCTCTTGTTACACGTATGCCAACTCCTACTAAGGATCGATCATATTTGTGCCGAATACGCGACGCGAACTCAAGCCAACGCCTATCAGCCGGCGTATTACGTTCCCATACCGTACTCCCTGCCGTCAGTGCCGCAGCCGTGGGCGACGGCGTCTATGACGCCGACCGTCTACGCCGCCGCTCAGCCGCACGGCGTCATGCCGCTCATGTCGCAGCCGGCCGCGACGGCCGGCGCCGCCGCGTACGGCGCGTCGCTCAACACGGCCGCCATGCTCAACGCCGCCGCGGCGCCCGTTCATACGCAGGCGGCGCCCGCCGCCGCGCCTCAGCCGCAGGCTAAGCGCGTGCTTAAGGTGAGTGCGCTTCGCAATTACGCGTCCTCGGTTTACATTGCTCTAAATACTGAGCGTTTTTTAAGATAATCGACCCTCAATCGAACAAAGACGTCATACAAGAAGTGATGGAGGAGCAACAGCAGCAAAGGCAGCAACAGCAACATCAGCATCATCATCAGCATCCGGTGACGGGCTACAACTCGGGCATAGTTTACTACAGTACGCCGAGCGTCGGCGTCGCGGCCGCGACGTCGTCGGCGACGCCGTCGCCTTCAGTTCGATACAGTCAAGGTCCACCCGCGCTGAAGACGGCACCGTCTCCGGCGCCGTCGTTGACGATGCCGCCGGCGTCCGGCGACGCTGAAAACCGTTCGGTTCTGCCGCCGGAGCCAACGTCGTCGACTGTCGTCGATCGTCCAAGGCCTAGTCAGAGTCCGTCGACGACTGCGACAATCGCTGGAGGTCCGCCGACGTCGGCGCCACCGACGATGGCCCCGCCGCCTCACGCGGCGGTGCCGGACGACGAAAAGGTACTGCATGATATTCATATTAGTTAGTGACCCGGATCGTGTAGGGTTTTTAAGGATCCGGTTTGGATACGAAAGTATGTTTGCACCCGGTTGACTACTTTTCATCCTTCTTTAATAAGTTGACCCTTTTTTCTGAAAATTAGCCACTTCTTTCATCACTTCACTTTACGCTGGTTCTTTACACTCTTCATGATTTAGTGTTGATAGTGTATAAAGCTTACGCAAACAGTTTTACCGTCGTCGGAGTATTGCGGAGGGCCAAAATTATTTTTGAAAATAAACTGGTACAATGTTTGTTATACTACAGCTTGAAATGTGGGTATATTTGTTCTGTTACGATTATTGCCAATTTGGATTATAAACCCCGTGTTTAATATAATTAATTAGTTAGAGTCGCTAAGCTTCACTTTGACATGGTCATTTATCATATTTTTGCAGAAGCATTCGATTTATTGCGAATTGGCTTTGAACATAGCCGAAGCGGCTGGTCCGGATTCTTCGACGGCGAGGGCTCCGGCGGCTGTCAAGCATCCGGCACCGGAAGCGGCGGCGAAGCCGGCATCTACCGTTGACGACGGCAATGACGCCGCCGCCGCCGCCGGTGATAATGTCAGCGGGTTTAGTTTCGGTTTCTTCGAAGATTCCGACAAATCGCCGTCGCAACAGCAACGGCAATCGGACGGCGCCGAAGCGGCGGTGACGGCGGAGGCGGCGACGGTTCGTAAGTGACCTTCGACCCCGGCCATACTGTAGGCGGGCATTCCCCGCTTAGCTTATAAACCTTTGTGTTTGTATAAAGCATCGATGAATCGCCTAACACTTTTCTTAATACTTTACAGCTGAGATAGCGCCAGCGCCGACGTCCAGCGCGGCAGTTACAGCGTCGTTCACGACGCCAGCGGTGAACACGACGGCTCATAATCAAGCGACGGGCGTTTTAGTTGTAACGACGACGACCACCGCGGCTCTGTCGTCGCCTACAATTACCACTTTTACAGCAAGACGCCCAAATATCAAAAAATTTATTTTCACCGACGTTTCAGTGGTCTCGCAGCGAAAATTACACGGCGCGTTCTCGCAAGGTTTCTTAATTTTCGCGCCAAAGGCGTTTCATCATTATCGATTTTTTTCGATGTAAAATTTGGCACTATTCCAGTATTGAATAGATATAATTTTTCAACATTAAATTTGGCATCCTCCCAATATTGAAAGGAAAACGATTTTTTCGATATAGAATTTCGCGCCGTCTCAATAATGAATAAATAATCATTAAGTTAAATGCAAAAATTTGGCTCAGTTCCAACATTACATTTATCATAATTTCATTAAATTTGTATGGTTTTTAATGTTGATTTTTTGTAAATTTGTTAAATTTATTTATATGTTGTAATCCGCGTATTTCTTATTTTTGCGCTCCTAGATTTTGTTTACTATGTTTGGTAAAAGATTGGGCCAGATAATGGCATCAGGTCCAAAAAAAGATGGACTTGGAAAAATTTCGTATTATTCTTTAAGTTGTCACTTTTTTGCGAATTATTTTTAGACTACCGTGACGCAGCCGGACGAATTCGAAAAGGAAGAGGCCGAACCTGTTGAAATTAGCGCCGATTCGGCGCCCAGTCTCGTCGATAGCTCATTAATTAATTTTATAGAAGAATTAAAATCGTGCCGATCACCCGGTTTGTTTGAGGTTTTTTTTATATACATTACCACACTTTTACACTGCGCTTTAAGTTTCTAAACCGTAGTTTAACCCGGTTAGATGGAGTTTTTGATCATTGTCTAATTCACTACACATCCGCGTTTTGCAGCTTCTTTTAAACCGTAGTTTAACCCGGTTAGTTTTGAGTTTTTTTGATACGATGTTTCCTCAACTTTTGCTAATCTGCGCTTTAAGCTCTTGAACCGAAGTACAACCCGGTGAGTTGGAGTTTTTTTATGGTACTCACTCACTTGACACTGCGTTTTTAAGCCTGTGTTAAACCGTAGCTTAATCCAAGCATAGGTTTGAGTTTTTTTATATACTTACTCTATCTATTGATTCGTCGCTATAAGCTCTTTAAAACCGTAGTTTAACCCGGCTGGTTTGAGTTTTTTTTTGATACTACTCACTCACTTTACCTCTGCGCTTTAAGTTTCAAACCGTAGTTTATCGCCGGTTTTAAACGGGTTCTTGGCACGCTTTATCGCACTCAGAAATCACTTGCGTACAAAAGCGATTTATTCGTTCTTGGTTTAAACACGTAGCGTGGCGCACGATGTATTTTTAACAGGACTTATATTAGTTTATGTTGTGCTTACTTTACATTTCACGCGAAGGATGTTTACGTCTGGTTTATTCTACTTTACGCACGATGAAATATCCGGTTTGCACACTTTTACATTGATGTATTCGTCGTGGTTCAAAACTTGAATCAGCCTTTATGCTGCGCATTTATAGCAGTGAATAGTAAAGCTGCCACGAATGTTTACGTTTTGGCATGCTCTCCATAGGAGATAGAGCTTGTTAATGCTTGTTTAACACGTTGGTCGTGCGCGAGCGGAAATAGAATCGATGTGTAAAAGATATAACCCTAACAAGCTCTAGAAGCGTACTACAGTGCAAACATCCGTGGGCGAGTTAGGCTATGTACTCGTAGCCAAAATTCTTCTTGAAATCGACTTTTTTTATTAGTTTTTAATCAGTTTAAAGTTGACAAAAAGTTTAAGCTTCAGTTAGATAATGCTTCTAAATAGCTATTTGAGATATAGTTTTTCAAAGTTAGGCGCATGTCGCGCTTTAAATTATTCTATTTTATTGTCACTCTGTGTTCCGCATAATTTAACATATTTTTAATTATCGCGCGGTTATCAAATCAGCGCTGGAAACTCAGCGGAGGGGGCGGCTGCCATTTAAGGGGGTAAATCCACTATCAGTTTGCCGGCCAAACGGCAAAATTGCTTCCGTAAGCTGAAAAGTAGCATGGTTTTGCCGAAAAAAATCGAGTGGGTAAAAGTTTTCGACTGGGGGAGACGGTACAATGACCAAATTTTAGGATTGCTAACCAGTATAAACATGATTTATTGCGGTTAATTTTATGTACCCATCAAAATTAATTTAATTTTTAAATCTAAAAAAAATGTACAATCATTTTGTGCCGGATTCTGATTCGTTTTTCTACGTTTTTTCTTGCGTTCAATCTTGAACGGACATTTTTTCAGCTTCTTGGTTTTTCGATAATCCCCAAGGAGCCAAAGTCTACTCGCGCGAATATCTGGTCGCATTAACTAAGTCGCCTTTGACGCAAAACGCGCCGCCGGACTTGGCGACGGGCATCTCTGACGTCACAGACGTCCGTAAACGAAGCACTGCTACTGATTGCATACGTAAGGCCCACTTACAACGCGGTAAAAGTAACTGCAACGTCAATTTCATAATACAATCTTCCTACTGGCATGAAAAAATAGTCAATCCGGAATTTTGAGTCGCGACGCGTTGCGGTGTAAACCTACGAGTACTTTACACTACGGCGTTGATCGTATTTTCAATGCGTCGGCGTTGCGTCTAATGAAAAAAATTGCATTTAGGTATAAGAAAAGTTACGTCGAAAATTAGAAAAATAAGTATAAAAATATATCAAAAATTGATAAAATAAAGCGAATATTTCCCACCCGCTCTAGCATACATGCGACAGTATGGGAATTCTGGAGGCGCAAACCAAAGTTCTTTTTGGGCCCAAAAATTGGTAGGTACGCGTTAAAATACACGTTTTTTGGCGTTTCTGACGATACTCTATCCTTTTAGAGCATGAAATCATGAAAAATTTCGGAAAAGTCGAATAAACTGACTAACATATCGCTCAAAACAGATGAATATATGGCGCGAAGCGCCGAAAATTTGCCATTTTGAGTAAATAGATAGCCAAAAATCCCTAAAAGAGACACTTTAACTACCAATTTCAGGTAAGTTTAGGAAACTTTTGAAAAATCACAATTCTGGGGGTGGAAAATTTTTGCGTGGTTGAAACCCCCCTCCTAAGATTATGTACGCACTCTAGATCATTCGTGGTCGTGCACATATGATAAAATGGCTCTAATATTCTCGTCGGGATCCCCTGGTGATTTGGGGGGTAAATAACTTTATTTTTACAAAAAACACCCAAACAACACCTGAAAATAACCAAAACGCAAGTTTTTCTGCGAAAAAACGGGGTCAAAATATTCTGACTTTCGGGAGCACGTCCACTTTTGGGTGGGGGATTCCTCCCTACCCTCCCGCTCTATTATACGATATGGTCGTGCCCTGGTGCGTGAATTAACGTTGTCTACATTCGTCGAATAGCGTCGTGTTACAGCTACGCGACGGTCGACTGCCCGCGTCGCTCGAGCAGCCGCAGGGCGGCGGCCCGCGGCTGCAATCGCAGTTCGCCGCGCCGTTCGCTCCTTTCCAGCCGCAGTGGGTGAGCAGCGGCGGTCAAGCGTCGGCGGCGCAGCGACGCTACGCCGGACGCAGCTCGCCTGGCGGCCGCGGCTCCGGCAGTGGCGCCGCGGGAGCGTCGGCCGCGCGGCTCGCAAGACGGTCGCGGCGGCGGCGCGCCGCCTCCGATGGTTATCCCGCGACCGTCGCTCAGCGGCGCCGACGTGCAGCTCAAACGGGCCGAAAACGCGTGGAAGCCAATCAGGCAACAGGAGGACGCGTCGAAGGATCCAGAGGCGGTCAAAACTGAGGTGCGTTTGCCGTTCCTTGCAGCCGTGCTCATCATATTAATTAATAATAATAATTAGTGAAATAAAATAATACGAAATAACGGTAATAAAATAATAAAAATCCTAATAATAACTGCGCGTGAAAGGGGCGTAAGACTCTCACCCTGACTTTGCCTGCTTGTTCATTGGACACGCTACAGCGGAAACCTTTAGGGTGGAATTTTAAAGTGCTTTTTAGACTCAAAAAGGAGGATCACGTACAAAACCTCTCGTTAAATTGAATAAAATACAGTGAGAAATATACGACGTGCGTAGCGCCAAACATTTGATGCTTTTAAAGCAAAATGGCATAAAAACGCGTAAAACAGCGACTTTCCTACAATTTTTTCTGAAAATTGCCAATCGGGGTAGTAGGTGAATATTTTTTTGGGATTGGAAACCACTTTTGCATCCACCCTTCCCCCAAGATTACATACGTACGTGTAACGGCTCGAAATTGAAGCGTTGGGGGTTTTGGCCATTTTTAGGGGATGAGGTAAATGACTCCAATTATTATTCTGCTCAAAAGTTGTCATAAAATTTGATTTTTTCAAAGGAATCGGGAGGGGTCAGAAAGGGATGGGAGGACGTCCGACTCTGGGTAGGGAAATTCCCATGCCCTTCCGACATGCATGATTACATTTGTAATGTTCCCATGCCCTAAAGTTGGAAGTTTTTTAGCCCCGGCTCTCCCCCAGTTTTTTGACAAAATTTGCGTTTTTTAACAATTTCTAGAAAAAAATTTAGTTACCTTCAAACGGATCAATACCTCGACCCCCCCTCCGCCTCCCAAAATTTTGAATTGTTAGACTGTCCGGCGAGTATCCTCCGTTTTTTGAGCCCAAAAAGGCATTGGCGATAACTTTTTCCTTCGAATTTTTTTTACTAAATTTTTTAAAATCTTTTTTAGTCATGAATTTCACGCTACGCATGCATTTCGTCCATCTCCATACAGATTTTTAGCTAGGACATGAGTAGCATGCTATTTTGGGTTGTAAATCATTCTTTCTTTTTCTACAATTTTTTTTTGTTATTGTGGGGGGATGAAAAAGTTTCTGTGAAGGGAGGGGGCGGTTAAAATTAGATAGGCCGTGGGGGGTTTAGGGCCCGCCTAAAGTGGTCGATAAAGCGTGTAGTAACGTAGTTTTTAACGCTATTTTAGCGCTTATACCATTTTTTGATGTCGTTTTGGCACAAGGAGCTCCACTATCGATTCCCTCACACACATGAAACGGCTTGAATTTTAGATGGGTGGTTCTTGGCCCTTCGGTAGGGTGGAATTAACAAAGGACTTCAATTTTTGGTGCCAAAACGACAAAAAAACACTTTAAAATGGCCTAGAAATGCTAGTTTTTTTGTTAAAAATGAGTGGGGCGGTCAAAATTTTTCGGCTTGTGGGAGGGACGGCTAAGTTTGGATGGGGCTTTTTCAACTTGTTTCTGCGTTCGCCTAGTTTTTTTCGGTCATGTGCAGCATTATCCTGAAAATACCAGTAGGGGTACATTGACAGATTTTGTAAAGATATTTTTCGTGTCTTTGTTCGCATTTTTGTTGTTGTTTGATTTTTCATGCTTGTTTGCGTATTCTTTCTGTATACTTGCGTACTTCGTTTCACTTAGGCTCTTGCGCCTCGTAAAACCGTAATTTATCAATATAATTTTGTGTACATGGTACTATGTCTAGCCTTTTTGTTTCTTTTATACTAGCAGCATGCCTCATTTATTTACCTCTTATTTATTTAATTTTACGAATATTTTTTCCTATCATATTGATGACTTTTCTTATTATGTCTGACCCCAGACGGGCTTCCCTCCCGATCGGCTTCCCCTTGATCGGCTATAGCTGCGCGTTTATGGTTGAAATGCCCGGTCGCATTTCGGATTTATATCGGTAATTTTTAAATTTGTTACATTTATATTACAGTGCTCGCCATGAAAGTTTACGCCATCATTTTAGATTAATGCGATGATTATTCTATATCACGTCAACTAATGCGACTAATGAATTTGATCCACTAATAGCGTCAGCAAGAAGGAAGCGCGCACTGTGAATTCCACGTGTTCCTTTTTGCTGATGCTATTAATAGCTCACATTGACAGCATATTATTCTATATCATGCCACTGATGCGACAATAGATTTACCTACGAATAGCGTCAGCAAGCAGAGCGCGCGCGTGAATTCCACGCGCTCTCTTATGCTGATACTGATAGCTCAATTGACAGCATATTATTCTATATCATGCCACTGGATGTGACAATAAATTTATCGTACGAATGAGCGTCAGCAAGAGTAAAGCGCGCACGGAATTCCACGCGCTTCTTTTGCTGATGCTATTAATAGCTCAATTGCCCCGTTTGCGTCGCCGCATTAGCGGCATGATAAAGGATAATACGCCGTAATAAAAAAAGAAGTTGATAGAGAATAATGGACAAAACGCTGCGGTCGCGACGTACTATCTATTATGACTTTGACAATTATGGTGCGTCAACTTTCATGGCGAGCGCTGTATTTATTTCTGCTTATTTCTCGAATTTGAAATTTTGTTTGTGATTTCAGCTGTTGAAACGCGATATAAAGTTGATTTTGAACAAAATAACGCCGCAAACGTTCGACGAATTATCGCTCGACTTTTTGCAGTTGGAGCCCCGAATCGACACGGAAGAGCGAGTCAAGGGCGTCATCGATATTTTATTTAGCAAAGTGTGCGACGAACCCAGTTTTTCCGGTATGTACGCCCAATTGTGCGAATCGTTGCGCTCGCACCAAGTTAAGAGGCAACAAGAAGAGCCGCCGGTAATTTTTTATAGACGAAGTTCATAAATCGTGAATTAAAAATTCATCGTAATAATTAATATATTTTATAAAAGTAAAACATTATAATAATAAATAAAAGAGCGCCGTACCGGCTGTTTTGTATCGGCTCCGGCAGCGCCTTGGTACCGGCACCGCCTTAGGCACCGGCTCCGGCACCGCCTTTGTACCGGCCGGTACTTTTTTATTATTTCGGTTAGTTTACGTCGGAAGAAAATCCGCGTTTCGGAAGGCGTACTAAAACGATAACGATGAAAGTTGTATGGAAGTCCTAGTTCTGCAAGGCTAAAATTCAGGGGGTGAAATCCCAAAATTTCGGGGTCACTAAATTACCAAAAAGCGCCCAAAACTTTTTTGCGAGTTGAATATGGAAAACGGTTATAACATCCCTGCATACATAATCGTTTTAATATGGAAAATGCATTTTTTAAATACTTTTCGTCCGAATATAAGTAGTTTCGTCACTTTGCAAGTAAAACAATATAAAATTTATCGAAAATTTAGACTTTTTAGATGTTTTTAACTTCATTCTAGGCATTTTATGGGTAAACAAAAATAGAAATAAAAATAAACAAAACAAAAAAATATAAAAAAATAAAACAAAAACTTCTTTCTATTCCGAAAAATCATTCAGAAATGTATGATAGCTCAAGGTCGTTCTGACAGTAATTCTAGTCTCTGGACCGTGAGATAGGCGTTATACCCTCTCACCCCGTAGGTACACAAGGTCAGGGTCCACAGGGTGGGAGGGGGGTGAAATCCCAAAAATCCAAAACAGTAAATTTGATTTTTTTGCTGTTGTAAGATCAAAATGGTCACAATGGCCATATAAAACGTTTTTTTGTGTTATTATATTGCCTTTTAGTGCATTTTTCAGTCCATTTTGAAAGCATTATATCACTTTTAACATGCAAAAATGCAAGAATTTATCAATTTCGGCCGCTTTTTAGAGTAAAGAGTAATTAAAAGTACTAATGTGCACGAAGCGTGCCGGGAAACAACCTGAGGTTTTTACTGCTTTTGACTTCAAAAGTGATGCAAAACCTTCCATCGGTTCAAAATCGCCGGGTATTACCTGTGCGGCTGAACTCTTCAGGGGGGCAATACCTCATGTGAATGTATGCCTCACCCTACATATGTGAATGTGTGGTTGAAGCCCCGTTGCCAATTTTTTCACGGTTTTAACTTCTTCTGATTCGTCTCGTTCGTGCACAGATAAGCGCATTAATTTCATAGAGCTTACGTTTCACTAGATATGTATATCCTCTTTATAATTCTCGGCGGGTGATTCGACTCAGGCGGGCAGATGGGCGTTTTGTGGAATGAAGATCTAGCCAGAATCGCGGACGTTTTTTACCTCCTTTGACCGACTGACTTCCTGGAGCAATTGATGATGCACGTTGGACTCATCCCAGTGGCGGATCTAGGATTTTCCCAAGGGGGCGGCGCTCCCAAGGCGGGGGGCGGAAACCCTGACTTGGGCGGGAAAGATTGGTCGAAGCTGACCCGGAAATCGCTCGAAAATCGCTTGCATGTGCGCACGGTATCGTTGGCCTAATGGGGGGCGGCCCAACCCAAATCCTGCCCCTGGACTTCATCCTTCTAATTATCTCATATTGTTTCCCCATGCGAAACTCCTCTCATTCTGTAGCGGTAGTATCGCAATTAATTTTTATCAATTTTAGTGAAAGCGAGATGTAAGTAAGCAATATGTCTAGTATGTAGAAGTGTAGTTGCGTAAGTATGAGCCGTGTGCTAAGTGATTAAACTCTGAAATGTATGTATGTTTGTACGTTATTGTTGATACTACACAGGCACGGAGCTGCCTGTAACACATTTCGGGGGACCAACGACCATTAACTGGCGGGGGGGTCTAAGCCCAAAAATGCCGTACTAGCTAGCATCAGGCAATACCGTTTGGTAACGGCCTGATTCTTCTGAATCTTGGGGTCCTGAACCCCCATTTCCCCTAGAGAATACGCGTGCCTGGATAATCGTCACAGAAGCGACATCGAAAACACAAAGAACAGATCGATGTAATCGTAAAGCTTTCTAGCATTTCAAGAAGGCCGTTGTCTTAATTTTCCACTTAGCTAAAATTAAAGTTGCAGTGAGTCTGCACCACGTAACCATAGACAAAGCTTTCGCTCTCGCCAGGGGCGGATTTAAGGGAGCGGGGGTATCGGCCGCCCTATCATTGGCTAAAAAATATTTGGTGAGATAAAGAATCGTAGATGGTATACTTATGATGACGTTATTGGCCGTCAGAGGCCATGGATTTCTCAAATTTTTCGGCGCTGCGCGCCGGACAATACATTTAAAGACATTTATTGATATTTGGCGACCTAAAAGCCATTGCTTTCGCTCAATGGAATGAGGAGTCGAAATAATTTCAACAATAAAGACAGCCATTTTAGCATAGTTTTCTTCATTTTCAATCAGAATTTTCGTTACCGTTAAGACGTCAAGTCGCTACAAAACGGGAAATCGAGCGGTATACCAAGCTCCTAGACGTCCATCCGCCTGATTTTCACTAATTTTTCCGGCGCATTGCGCCAGATTTGTGCTAAAGTCAAACAAATTTAATGACTTTTTAGCGTAAACTTGTCAAGGAAAAATTTGCATCAAAAGTGATCTTAATTACAAGTATACGCTTTAAAACTCCGAAAAAAAGGCTATTTCGCACGTGGAGGGCATTTTTGACTGTTTTTCGAAAAAAATGTGATACCCTTCTCCCCTATCCTAGATCCGCCTATGGCTCTCTCCTATTCACGCACATATAATTTCAGGGCATTTTACAGTTCAACGCAAAATCAACAAATCAGTCGATATTTAGCTTCATATATATACAACTAGCAAATAACAATGCTTCGATGGAACAAAAAAGACGAATATACTTGGGATTGCGGATTATTTAGAACTCATTGAGCTGCCCGGCGTTGCTCGGGCTGAACTTAGGCCTGATAGCTATATGGAATTAATATGTCTCTTGTATTTTTTATTTTTCAAGACTTTTGATGTTTTTGGGATATTTCTAAAAAATTGTTGGTAACAAACCATATTTTATTTTTTGGATTTTTTTTAAAATGTCTTTTTGTCAACCATTTTCCTGATCAAATCCATATTTTTGACATTACAGAATGGTTTTGAAAATTGTTTAGCCATAATCATATTTTTGATGTTCTGGGGTGTTCTGAAATTTTTTTTAATAAAACCCATATTGTTGATGTTTTGGGATGTTTTGGAAAGATTTTTTCGTCAAACCATATTTTTGATGTTTTAGGATGTTTTGGAAAATTTTTTCAATCAAAACCATTATTTGTTGATGTTTTGGGATGTTTTGGAAAATTTTTTTCGTCAAACTATATTTTTGATGTTTTAGGATGTTTTGAAAATTTTTTCAATCAAAACCATATTTTTGATGTTTTGGGATGTTTTGGAAAATTTTTTTCGTCAACCCATATTTTTGATGTTTTAGGATGTTTTGAAAAATTTTTCGGTCAGATCCATATTTTGATGTTTTAAAAATTTTGTTTGTTGCAGCAATGGGTGTCATATATCACGTGATATGTTATAGCTGATGGTATCTCCTATCTTATATCACTGCATGTTATGGCACACGATATACCGAAACCCTATCTTATAGCATTGTCCTATCTCGCAGCACAGGGTATCTTATATCCTCACTATCTTATAACATTGCCTATCTTGCAGCTCTGGGGTATCTTATATCACTTCCTATCTTATAGCGATTGCCTATCTTGTAGCACGGCGTATCTTTTATAACGTTCTATCTTATAGCATTGCCTATCTTGTAGCACGGGGTGTCTTATATCACGTCCTATCTTATAGTATTGCTCTATCCTGTAGCACAGAGTATCTTATATCATGTCCTATCTTATAGCATTGCTTATCTTGTTGCACATAGTATCTCATACCATGCCTATCTTATAAAATTGCCTATGTTATAGCGATCATTTACAAACTGCATTTTGATGTTTCATCTAATGGCGCGACCAATGCCTATAACATATAACATACATAGATGCACGCTAGAATGCTCCTCTTGACCGAAGTATCCTTACAATGTAGTATAAACCGACTGAAAAAGAAAGTACAAAACGACAACTTCGAAATCGCAGGTTGCTATACAAAGGCTAAACCTGCTCCCTCCCTGCCCAGGGCCAATGGGTGCGTTTGTCGAAATTTCAAGATCGCTACAACTCCTTCCCCCATTGACCGGACCTCTGCCCAAAATATCAGCCCAATTGGCATTTCATTGGGCCGGAGCCAACCCGGCACAAACATACAAACAAACAAACTTTCTAAAATATATAGTAGATATAAAAGGACGGGACTAAAAAAGCTGTCTATGCATATGCATAAAGTCGCAAAATCTGTTGAAAATTAGACTTTCTCAAGCAACACAAAAAATCGAACTATATAAATTCTGCGGCCTACAACTTGAACCTAACTATTAAACCAAAAAACGATTTTAAAAGCAGCGAGTTAGCTATGCATTAGCTATGGGAAGTTAGATGAAGTAAACTAGGAGCGACTTTGTAAATTATTTGAATGAAATAGTCACTCATTTCTCTTTTTTGTACGGGACAAAGATTTGAGGTTCAATTAAAGATTTTTGGGGCGATATTTGTACATATTTGTACACAATGTATTGGCAGTTTTTGGCCGATTTTACATTGTACAAAAATGAATCGAAGTTTTTGTACAAAAAAGAAAGAAAACAGTGGAGCTAGCAGACATCGATGCAATTGTTGATTTTAAGTAGTAGGGAACGCATAAGCTTTCGTGAAAATGACTGCATCTTCAGGTTTGCTGGGTATAATGCTCATTATAACAAAATAAGACACTATTAAATACAATTGTAGTTAGTTTTCTATCAATCACGATGCCAAGCACGTCATCGTTGCAACTTTCAAGCAATTTACAAAAATTGAACATTTTAGATTGTTTACACACTCTTATATGAAGCATTGAAAATTATTTAAGGAAGGTTACACTTTTTAAAGGCCGCAGAATATACATGAGCATGATGGGTGGGTGAGGGGGTATTACCCGCATACCCTGAGCCTCGAAACACTGATAGCTATACAGCGATTTTGGCCGAAAAAGCATTGCTATATAGCTTTTTTGGGCTCAGAAAACTAGCTGTATAGTCTAAGTATATGCTACTTCGTTGTCTTTCCTGAGTTTCTAAAGGGCATGCCACAATAATGACAGCAGTCTAAGAATGCGGAAAGCAATATATGTAGTTCTGAACATTAGCATTAATTTTTTAAACAAGACAACCGTACCTTATTTAAATAGATCAAAGGTTTTTGTCATGAACTTTGCGCAAATTATTGGGTATGAAGAATAAGGCAAACTTTACACAGCTGTTGGGTATGGAAAGAGCTAACAGTCAGATTCGTAATTCTGACCCTTACGTAGAACATTTTGAAAAAATTATGCTTCCGCAAGGCTCTAGAACTAAGGTTAATTCGCAGTGTAAACTTTACACAACTACAGAGTGTAAAGAAGATTTTAGTCGGATTCGTAATTTTGATATTACTCTGATTTTACGGTCTCCACAATGACCTAAAGGCAAATAAATATTAGATGTAAAGCGCTTTACACCACTGTTGAGTGTATACTAACGCGCCCAACTGGCGTATTGCGTTCGATTCCTGATACATTTTTAGACTTGAGATCGTGTACCGGAGAAGTTGGCAGAAAAAACAAGACAGAAACACGTTTAACACACCCAATTTTTGACTTTACACCTCCCGAAAAAGCTAAATATTGATGTGAATAATTTGCTGTGACTTTTGCCGCTTTGAAAATACTTTATTTCTATTCTATTCGACTTATCCCGACTTCTAAACGGAGAAAGCGTCGATTTAAAAACGGGTCAAAAACGTATTTTTCCATGATCCACCACATTGTAAAGTTTAAAAATCCGAATCTAACTTCTCATTGAGTGTAAAAAAATTCGGTTTGGGCCAGTTTGTAGCCTTTGAATCGTAATACGAGTACGATTGTATGTGGAAAACTTCTGTTCCGCTAAAAATTTGAGATATTTACCTATCGAAATAGGAAAGAAAACGTTTTTTTCGCCCATTTTGCACCCCTGATTTCGAACTTTACACTCCCCATAAATGACTCATTATTGCGTTTTTTAAACGTGGTTTGCTGCGACGTGTAGCCCTTAAAACGTACTTTAGTCCTATTTCATTTAATTTATCCCGAATCATAAGCGCAAAACTTGGCAGAGAAGTCTTAGACAAAATCTGCTTTTTTACACCATCCACTAGAGTGTAAAGTTTAAACCCCTTTTGCTAACTCCGTATTGAGCGTACAAAAGTTAGCTGGCAAGCAGAAAGTAGCTCATACTCGTAGTACATTTCTATTAGAAAAAATTTTTCGGGACTCAAAACCAGAGTTGTTGGCATACATGAACAAGTCGAAAACTCGACGAAAATGTAATTTTTCACCCCAAGATTTTCACACTCTTTACACTCCCATTCGAGAACTAATGCGAAAGTCTTGAAACGAAAGAAGTTCTTCTAGAGAATTCTATCTTCTACAATTCTATATTATTAAATTGTTTGAGGCATTTACACAGGGTTATGTAGACGCTGGCGAAAAACAACCGAAATTCGCTATGTTATAACGTTACGCCAAAACTTTACACGCTCATCACACAATCAATATTGAGTGTAAACAAAAAGTACCGCATAATCTTTTTATTATCTATCTTTAAAACCGCACTCCTAGATTTGTCACGTTATAGCTGTAGGGGTCATATGTCGGTCACGATATTAGGCGAGCTAACGCTCTACCTATGATTAAGTCACAGAATTAGCAGCTACAATTGATGGATTCGAGCGATGCAGTCATCAGTGATGAGTACTGATATGTTGAATATGATTGAAGGAGAAATTTCTTGCATACATATTAAGTATTGCATATGTAGACGGATTACAGTCAGTAACCTGTTTAGGTTTGTAATGCATGTAGGTATTGAAGTACGTGGTACCGGCTGAAAAGGATATCCGGGCAGCTCAAATATATTAAAGTATACTAAATAAATTTTAATTAATATTTACATGATAAACATGAAACAGTTAATAAAATTAGAATTAATATAATGTATAATATTACATATATTATATGTTATATTAAATATTGAATTTCGTAGTATTTTGTTATTTAAAATCGATACAATAAGATTAATAATGGCCCAACAGCGTAATTTCAAGTACGCGCAATTTTTCGAGCAGCAGACTGTTCAATGCATTCATCCAGACGCTTTTCTTTTATTATTTTGTGTATATTTGATGTCGTGAGTCATTCCGCTGCCCTAATTTTGTATATATACTTGTGCTCATGCAAATTTAACTAAAGGTATCTATCAAAAATTTAATACGACTAATTAATTGCGAAAATTTGACATTAAATGTGTTATCTTTATTATTATTATTATTAATTGATTTTATTGTTGTTATACTTCCTCCCAAAGCTTTTGACCGTGTGCATGTATGTATTTTTTATTTTTCGCCGGCCTCGGCCGATTCTAAACCAAAACTAAAAAGCTTCAGCTATTATTTGCTGATGAAGTGTCAGGAGGATTTCGATGCGGAGAAGAATACGGAAAGTATGCGGGAGCAGAAAATGGCCGAAATCGAAAAGGCGACTACAGTATGCTATTAATTTTTATTATATAACAATAATTATTATCCTGCTTTTGCGTAAGTATTTAATAATTAATATTTTTAATATTTAATAACTTCCAATATTTTTTAAGGAAGAGGAGAAAGCGCGTCTGAGTGGCAATTTGGAAGAAGATATGACCAAGTTCAAATGGAGGAGGTTAGGCAGCATGAGGTGAGGTATACGGTATGTACATAACTATACATGTGATACACGTACATATATAGACCCGTGTCCAGGATTTTATTTCGGGGGGGCGGGGTAAAATTTTGAGGTCAAATATCTCGAGAACCAGTTGGAGATGGGCAAAAATGAACCTATTTTTGAGCATATCTCAACGAGCTCTATGCAATGGTGGAAAAAATTTCGAGAAAAAATAAATTTTTCACTTTATTTCATACTCATATTACACAAATCTATCGTTTAAAACAATCTACACAATTGATTTGGTGGTGTTCTAGACCTAATTTGAGAATTTTCATTTTTCTTTTTTGGGGATTCTTAGTTGTTTCAAAAATTATTTTTCATTTCCGGGGTCGGGGCGGCCCCCCCCCTGAATGCGGCCCTGCACGTAGTATGTAACAAAAAAAGATCCAAATCGACATAAACATGATGAGAAAATGTCGGCCAAAATAAAAGCAAAAACAACTTGAACGGAAAACTATAAAAATCCATTTCGGGTCTTACTGTAGCATGCTCAATTCGGTGTATGTCGCCTTAATGATTAAATTCGTCGAATGTTACACGAAAAACGGAGGTAAAAACAGAACTTTGCAAGCTGTACGTAATTTAATGCGAAAGTTCACCGTACAATAAAATATAATGAGTAAAATAAAATTTAAAAAATATAAATAATTATTATATATTTAAAAAACTGAACATTTTCATTTTTTTCTCAAAAACTTAATCGTTACAGGTTTGTCGGAGAATTGTACAAACTCGGCTTATTGACTAAGTTCATTGCTCGTATTTGCGTAGCCAAGTTGCTCGATAAGGCTACTGAAGGCGACGAGGACTATGCCGAATGTTTATGCAAATTATTAACCACAATAGGTGATTACACCCTATGTTATCTTAAGGGGTTTGAAAGGGTTTTTCGGCGCCTCCGCCTAGTGATCGACCGGAGATCCGGCTCCGGCAAATCCGGCCATTTTTTCCACTCCGGCGCTCCGGCCGGAGGACATCCAAAAATCGGCTTAAGGCCGGAGAATTTTTTTTGTATTGCATAATGACCGAACGTACTAATTTCCGATATAATGCTTATTAAATTTAGTCGGAGCGCAATACAATGGCAGAAAAGGGAAATAGCACTAAATGAGGTGTCTATCAGCACCACAATCGTAAAATATTCATTTATAGGAGGATAGGAATATTACTCTATTGATCGATTTATGCAATCGCTGTGAAAACCGCTGCAGGAAATTCCTGTTAACACTGGAACTCATAGAGAAGCATAAGATGCAGTCTGGCCTGCACTGCACGTGCTATACTGGTTTCCGAGATAATGTCGCTGTCAATTCTGTACGTCATATTCGCGGTTCACTGAACGTAGTATAGTATGTAATGTACCTATGTATATACGGTCACACACAATCATGCTTTAACATCAAATATTGCCTGTTGACGCTTTACTTAGGGCAGGCTGTGGGGACTGCAACATGATGGCTAGATTGCCGAGTAATTTTGAATAAAATTTTGTTTGAATGTAGTCTATTTTACATAAATAACTATGTAGCTGGTATGCAGTTAGCATGCTCGGCACTATGGTCTAGGCCTCGGTCACGAATAAGTCATATCTATCCACGCACGCGTAAAATTTTATTTCTCCGGCTTCGGCCGGAGCGACATGGTCCAATCCGGCTCCGGCCGGATCTGTGGCTCCGGCCATTTTGGCCGCTCCGGTCGATCACCACCTCCTCCCTCTAGAAAAGTTTCAAACCCGCCACGCTCAGAAATTTTCTCAACTCTTAATTTTTTCATATTTTTACGCTTTTGAAGGGTAGAGGGTAAAACATTGTCTTTACGCGTATCCACCTCTTTTAGCATGACGATGACGCTTTGAAATTTCGCCCATCCCCCAGAGTTGGCGATTTTTCCGAAAGTCCCTAAAAAATTTAAAAAATTTGTGGAAAAGGTGCTTTTTAAGCGTTTTTAGCTAACTATTTGCTAAAAAAGTGCCAAATTTTCGACGCTTCGCGCCATTATACTCATGTGTTGACAATATTTCGTTCAATTTTTTCGAAATTTTCTATGTTTTCATGCTCTACAAAATCGTCAGAACCGCTTAAAAACGATGTTTTTGACGCGTACCTATAATTTTTGGGCCCAAAAAAGGCACTTTATAATTTCACCCTTTCCCAGAATTCCCATGCTGTGCATGTATGTATGCTTGCGAGCTAGTAAACTCTAAATTTTTCGGCGCTTCGCGCCGGATTTATTGCTTTGCTATATTTTTTGTCTTTTAGCCCGCCCACAAATTTAAGTTATGTATATATATGTAAAACTTATCAATTTTTTTCTGCGCAATATAAAAACAGAAGCTAGGGAATTATTCGTCGATTGAATGATACAAAAGAAATCAGTTGTGTAGATTAGTTAAACAATAGATTTGCGTAATATGAGTACGAAATAAAGTGAAAATTTTTGAAATTTTTTCTTGAATTTTGCCTTCGTCATTGTATAGAAGTGGGCGAGATACGTTTAAAAATGCCTTTATTTTTGCCTACCTCAATGGTTCTCGGAATATTTTACCTCAAAATTCCCCCCTGCGGAATAAAATCTTGCATACGGGCCTGGTCATAAGCATCAAAAAAATGTGTGTTTGAGATGATAGAATTTTCGGGTTCACTTTATCACCCCTCAAAATATCACGCTGTATTGTGCTGTGCATGCTTATCTTTAGACGTGTTCTCGGGGGAGGGTGTTGACCAGTGATCGGACCGAGGGTACTTTTTGGACCCTCGGCCGAGGCCGAGGCAACTTAAAATCCTTGCCTCGGCCGAGGCCGAGGGTAATGCCGATGGTCAAGCTTGTATATCTATACCCATAAATAGTACTCTTAGAATATTTTGTATGCACATGAGCTAGAGAATAATCGTAATATTAAGCACTTTATCGAATGTCAAACAATTCATTCTTATTTTCAATAATAGTAGATTAAATGTGTGAAGGATTTATTGAATAGAGTCAGCAGCATGAAAGCATACTTAATTTAACAAGTTGCCGTTGAAGACTTGGAAAAGTTAATTAAAAATATGGCTGAACAAGCACTTTAAAACTTTTATTACTATAAATAAGAAAACAGTGTCGAAGAAATAAACGAGCAAACGAAATCAGCTAAGTAAAGACAGAAGTGTAGCCATTGTTGTGCTCGCTTTTGCAGTAATGCATGTTTAAACACGCTTTTTCAGTCATCAAATTCTGGTGTGGTAGGTAATATGACGGAAACTGCACTGTACTTTCCGATCATAGTTTCCCAAGGTCCAGAGTTGAGGGAAGGGTGAAATCCCAACATGGGGACCAGTAAATTAAGTAATGTCTTTGTATGAGCGAACAAATTTTTGTAGATACCTATTTTATATTAATATATTTTTAAAGATACACATTTTTACATACTGCCAGTGTTTGACCTGCAACTGGCATGTAGTCCTAAACAGTGTTTTTTTGTGCCAGATGCCTATTTACATGTACAAAGATGGTATCCAAAAGTCTTTGAACATTTTGTACATGCAAATTTTTGTGTACTATTATAGTATGGTACAGTAGCGATTTAGTGTGGTAAAACAGGGTTTTTCGACCTTTGGTAGTGTATCTTAGCTAATTCCCGGGTTTCTGAATATTTGACATTTTCCCTTTCCATTCTAAATGCAAATTTTACTATTTTAAAGATATATAGGACAGACAATTACTGATGCGCCGAAAATTTTCCGGAATTTTACACCTTTTTACAGTTTTTGTCTCTCCAAAAATCTTTGTGCATGTACAAAGACGGTCCTGAAAAGTCTGTACATTATGAAAAATCTTTGCAGAATACAAAAATCGTGGCCCTAAATGTAATAATTCGGCCTGAATTTAGTTGATAATATTAGTTCATGAGCTTTTGATGGAATTTACATATAAAACTCGATAGAGAAAGCTAAAACAACTTGTACTGCAAAATCAGAAATATTACAGATATTGTAATATGCCAATTAGATCTTAAAATAAGCACTACTGTGCTTAGAAATTTAGTGCAACATCGGGACAAATTAGTCGATTTTATCTCTGAACGGTAGAAAAGTGCAAAATTATTAAATAGTACTTATTTTGCAAAAAAATTTTAAAAAACAGTATGAATAGATACAAAAGATATTTAAATCTGCATAAAGATGCCTAGATTATACAAAAATTGATTTTCGAGTGTTTAATGCCCCTGCTTCAATCTAAATACATTATACTAGCGATGTTTTGCGCGAAGCGCCAAAAATTCTTTGAAATTTTCTAAAAAATACTGAAAAACGATATAATTAATATCACTTTATTCAATAAAGTATTTTAACATTGTATAAAATGGCTCGAAAAAAATGCACGAGCCGAAATAGATTTTTGGCAAAACCTGCATTTATTGGCCATTTTTAGGTGCGTTTTTGCGATTTTCGGCCGAAAATTCGTGATTATTTACCCCCTCCCCCATAAAAATGGCCGAAAACCATAGTGTAACAGAGGGGCTTTGGGGAATTCCCCACTCACCCAGGGTTGGACGTCCTCCCAAACACCCTTCCCTCCAACATCAGAAAATTTTGACCCACTCTTCGCATTTTTGGCGAAAATTTGCACTTTGTTGGCTATTTTTAGGTGCTTTTGTCATTTTTGACATAGAATTAGAGTCGCTTATCCCCCATCCTTCTAAAAATGGCCAGGGACCCCTACCCGAAAATTTCTAGCCGTTACATGTATGCCGAGGAGCCCATCCCGAAAATTTTGAGCTGTTACATGCATGTTTAATAGTGTCAGTTTGTCTATTTACTCTTGCTTACATTCAAAAATACTGTATCACTTCGTGAAATTCTAATAGTCAGCTGCACTTTTGCCATAGTAAAAATTGAGATCAAAAAAAATTCAAAAGGTTTTCATCAAAAATCGTCTGACAGTGACATGAGTCTTGTACCCTGAGAGGGGTAATAACCCTAGCGAGCTTGAGAATTAAAACTTAGTCATCATATGAATAATACATTGGCACTTTGCTGTAAGTAACTTGGTGTAACTGGGTACGCGACTAAAACCATAATAAAAGTCTATAGGTAAAAAATAGCCTGTGTACTGCAGATACATTCTAAATAGTTAATATTCAACGGATATACATATTAAACTTATTCAATTTGGTTTTGACCCTCGGCGCCTCGGCACTTTTCAGCTTCGCCCTCGGCGCCGAGGCCGAGGTTCCAAAAAACGCCGAGGCCGCGGCCTCGGTCCGATCACTGGTGTTGACCCCCCAGAATGGCAACTGACCCCTCGCAAAATTGTTGCGACCCCTCAGAATTATCGCTTTTTTTGTAAAAGTTATAAAATGTGCCTTTTAAACGTTTTAGCTCATTTTTGGCTGAAAAATCTCAATATTTTCGGCGCTTCGCGCCACACATATTTTTTGACCATATTTTGTTCAATTTTTTCAAATTTTTTTCGAAATTTTTCTTACGTTTTTATGTTCTAGAAAGAACGAGCATTGTCCGACATGCAAAAATACAGTGTTTTTGACGCGTACCCATCGTCTTTTTTAGCACCAAAAAAGAATCACTTTCAAAAATTTTTCGGGCCTGACCCCCCCCCAGAATTCTCATGCTGTACATGTATGCTTGGCTGCCATTTTTTTGATGCGTATTTGTATTATTTTATTAAACGCTTTCTCGAGGCTTCTAAATTTTTCGAGAAATATTTACCAGGTTTTCCTTGAAACGGTCGGCTTGACCGATGTTGTACAAATAAAAAATCATGGTGCAAAATATTTAAAGAAGTACGCCTAATATGTACATACATACGCATATGTACAGTGCCGCTGAAAAATTTAAGGCCACCGACGATTTTGACGCAGTGTCTGTTTTAATCATAGAATTCTTAACTAATTATTGTTCAAGAATTTTAAAATTGAACATAACCATGAATACAGTATCATCAATCAACAGTCAACAAAAAAGAATCGTCTAAAAGGAAATTCGATAGCCTTCAGCTTGAATTAATGCTTGTATACAAAGTGTTTACGAATTGATCAATTTGACGCATTTTTTCTTTGGGATTAAACCCCAGATTTCCTTCATTTTTCAATCATTTTTGCTCGTAAAATGCACTTGAGAATCATGTTTCTGAAGTCCCTCTTTCATACTTCACCAAATATATTTAATTTCATTGAGTTGCTGGGACTGTAGGGGTCAGAATGATGAAGGCAATCCTTCCCCGCAAAATCTGCTCCAGTGGTTTTTGCCTTGTGTTTCGGATCATCGCCCTTCTGGAAAAAAACTGTCTTTGATGTTTTTTCTAAGGCAGTCGCAAAAAAGGAACCAAGTGCTCCTTAATTAAGCAAATATATGAAGTGGCTGTAGATTTTGGGTTGGAAGGAAATAAAACCAAATCGCAACATCACGGCTCCAAATGGACTCCAGACCAAAGCACCGCATTCTCTTCCGTGTTTGACGCTTCCGGCTACGCATTTGACATTTTAATTTCTGTCCGAACGTCTGCGGACAAAACCCCTTAATTTCGAAGTAAAATAATCGAATATCACTCCCCGAGAAGAAGAAACCTTGGAACAATCGAGAAAAGTCCAACGAACGAAATTTCGAGCAAAAATCAATACGTTTTTTCTCTTCAACTCGATCGCAAAAAGACTTTTTATGACCATCCAATTATACGACAAAGATACCGACCAATTGTCTGCCTCAAAACGAATGGTCCACAGGGGCGGATTTAGGGGGGGCGCCGCCCCCCCCCCCCCCCATTGGCCCGGAATAGTGCGCAAAATTGAGGATTTTTGAGCGATTTTCTGGTTAAAACGGCTAATTTTTCCGCCCAAGTCAGGCTTCCGCCCCACCCCTTAGGGGTACCGCCCCCCTCTACGAAAATCCTGGATCCGCCACTGATGGTCCACAATCAATAGACAATTCACTCTGCATGTCAGAAGCGGTCAGACGCCAAATTTTTAAACAAGCTCGCTTTAGACCACATAGTTCTTTAGTGGCCAATTTAGAGGACCGCCCCGGGTCGAGGAAGATCAGTGAAGGAATCGAACTGTTTGTGTTTCTTATGTTTGTTTTGTACGACACATTAACTTACACCCGGCTATCACTCTCTGGAATACTTTAGAGGTCAAACTTCATACATCAGTTGGATGGGTTTTTGTACGCTTAATAGTGATGTAAAGTGGTTTACATCTAATATTTATTTGTCTTCAGTCCGTTGCAGAGAGTTACTTTTTTCATCTGAATATAGACGCGATTTTTGATCAAAAGACTAGCAAAATGGAGCGGAAGTAACCGTAATAAATCAGCTAGTAGTAAACAAAATTAAAAAATGACTAAACTTTTTGAAATCAGCGGAGAAAACTAATCTAGAAACATTTTTTCAAAGTGAAATTTAGGCCTTTTAATTTCACAATTCAAAGCGATTCGAAAATACGATGGATTTTTGAGTAATCAGACGATTGGGTTTTTTTCCTAATTAATTCCGCTGGAATTTTAGGCGAGAAAATAGTAAACGACGACACTGTGTCGAAGGATCCCAACAAGAGAGTGTCAAAGGAAGTGATTTTGGCTTATTTCGATTCGTTGGATAAGCTGCTGAAACAGCGAAAATTCTCAAAACGCATTCAATTCGAAGTTCAGAATTTACTCGAGTTGAAGGAGGTAAGCTCGGCAGTTCGCCGTTGTACTCGATTTATTCGCTGAAGTTTTACGGATGGCCCGGGGCCAAAAATTTGGCAATAATTTATCAAAATATTTTGCAAGCTATGCTATATAAATGAAAGAAATTTTTATAATTTTTAGAAATATTTTTCGAATAGTCTCACGGTATCCACAAAAGTTGCCCAAAATTTTGGGCAACGAGGGTGTGCTTTATTTTATTTAAGTCGAAGCTGCTCTATATCTGTATGTAGGTTAGTCGACGAGGCCGAATTTTAGTGGAAAATTGGGGGATTTGAATCGCCGTAGAGGGCCCAAAATAGGTATGGGGCAAATATTAAAACCTTCTGACGAAAAAATTTGCGAATCTTTCTCAAGAGGGCCAAAACGAATTTCATTGTGGTAATTTAAAAATATTGACACAAGACCGGATTTATTCGTTAAAATGAATTTTTTACATCGTACACACAACAACAATATTGGATAATAAGTGGCGAAGTGGAAAGATTGGGCGTGTAGTTTCACGCGTTTTTAGCAATATTTTGGGTCAAAAGTGTCAAATTTTCGGCACTTCGCACCTTATTTTCTCCTTGACTATGTTCTCTTCAATTTATTCGACTTTTTCGATTTTTTATTTGTATAGGTTTTTATGCTTTAGAAAGATAGCGCATCATCGGGAACGCTTAAATCGATGTTTTTGACGCATATCCGGCATTTTTTGGCCCGAGAAAGGCACTTTCAATCCCCCCAGAATTCCCATGTTGTGCAGGTCTGGTGGGAAGACACGCATAGCGTGGGAAAATTAGGGGGTTGCATTTTGAAGTGCCCTTTTTGTGCTCGAAAAGGGAGGTATACGTCAGAAACCTCATTTTTTATTATTTCTGGTGGTGCTCTATCTTTCCACAGAGTAATTTTTTTTGAAATCAAAGTATCGGAAGAATTCGATTAAATTTAACAAAATATAGCGAAATAAAGTGTCGTTGTCGCCAAGCGCCAAAAATTTGACACTTTTTAGCAAACAAATTGCTGAAAATGCTTAAAACATCACTTTTCTTGTACCTACGCAATGTTTCGAAAAATCGCGAATTTTTTAGGAGTGATGACTTTTCTGGGGGTAAACCTATGTACATACAGTGCTCGCCATGAAACATGACGCACTATAATCGCCAGATTTATATTAGATGATGCGTCGCGAGCGCCGCGTTTCGTCTATAATGCGCTATCATCTCTTTTTTATTATTATAGGATATTTATCTTCATTATGCCGTTAATTTGGCGATGCGGATGGCGCAATTTAGCTATTAATAGCGCCAACAAGAAGGAAGCGCGCATGTGAATGCCGGAAGCGCGCGCGTGCCTGAATATAGAACGACATTCACGTGCGCGCTTCCGGCATTCACGTGCGCGCTTTTCTCTTGTTGGCGATATTAATAGCTAAATTGCGCCGTCCGCATCGCCAGATTGACGGAGCGCATTATAGACGAAACACGGCGCTCGCGACGCATCATGTAATATAAATCTGACGATTATAGTGCGTCATGTTTCATGGCGAGCACTGTATGCTTCAAAATAGGGAAAATCGCCTAAAATGGCAATAAAACGCAAATCTTCGCCAACAGTCGAAGGAGTAAAATTTTTGGTTTTTGGGTAATGAAGAACCGATCGGCTTTCGTAATAAGGGTCCCCGTCCCTCCATATTTTGTGCCCCGCTATACCCTCGCTGCACGTAAATTGTTGACTCAGAATAATTGGAAGCCGAGGAGGCAAGACGCGGGGCCCAAAAAATTGGAGGAGGTGCATTCGGAGGCCCAGTTGGAAAATTATGTGAAAAGGGCCGAATTGGATCATTATTCTTTGAAGAAGCAAGGAATGCAAAATCAGCCTCCTTATCAGCAACAGCAGCAGCAATCGCAGCAGTACATGGGCCAACAGCAGCAGGGCCGCGGTGGCCAAAAACAGCGAGGAATGACGCAACGCTCCAGTTTCGGAAGTGAGTGATTCGTTTTAATTCTTGCATAATCGCGATTGTGTAATTACATAATTTTTTAAATTAAAAAATTAATCATTTTTTCGTTAAATTATTAGTCAATTTTAAAATTTAAATAAATCACGATTGTGTAATTAATTTTTTTAAATTATGAATTAATCATTATTGTTCGTTAAATTATTAGTCAATTTTCAAAATTTAAATACTCATCAATGAAATAGTCCGAAAAAATAATATGGTACTGTGATCCGGGGGGGTTGACTTGCCCCTATCAAAAAAATTTTCACCCCCTTGGAATTTTTTCACCGTTCCTACGAAAATTCGCGACTTTTCGAAATTTTCCAGAAATTTCCAAAAAGTTTCTTAAAAAGGTGATTTTTTAACGCGTTTTTACCTACATACATATATATTCGCTCAAAAGTGTCAAATTTTCGGCGCTTCGCTGTATTTTGTACACTTTTTCGACTTTTTTTTAAAATTTTTCCCGAAATTTTTTTGTTCTTATGCTCTATCGTCAGAAACGCCGAAAAACGGTGTTCTTAACGCGCACCTACCATTTTAAAGCTAAAAAAGGCACTTTAAAATTTCACCCCCTCCTGTTAGAATTTCCTTGCTGCGTATGTCTGCTGCGCAGGATTTATTACACATTATGCGCAATTTATATATTTTACGGGTAAAAACTTGTCTTATCGTGTCATTTTTTGCCAAAAATCAGTTGTACAACTTTTTCTCTTCCTGCCTTCTTAACCTGACCGTAAATCCCGGCCAGAGGTGATCGAACGGTTTTTTGGGAGTAAATTACCTTCGCTTTTATTTGCTTTTGCATTTTTTCCGTTAAACCCGCAGGGCGATGTTTTAACCGCTTCACAGAGAATGCTTTCTTTCGTTCATTACGTAGATATGGCTATGGTCGACGACGAACAGTCGTCGGCGGGTCGCAAGCGGCAGCAACAGCCGGGGCGCGGCGACGCGCGGCCGCCGCAGATTCGCGGCGGCGATCAAATGAGCGGCGGCGGGCGTTCGTCGGGCGGTCGGATGCAAACGGGCGGCTCGACGTCGTCCGACGCCAGAACTATGCCGGCACACCTGTCGAGGGTACGTATAAGCGTAATAAATTATGCTCTAAACGCTGTAAAATTTTTAGGAATAAATTTTGACTAAATGTTCGAAAACATCATGTTTTTGTTTCTTTACACTTGTGTTTCTTTACACCTTTGTTGATTTCCTCGCAATTTTCTTTTTTCGGATTTTTTACGCAAATTGCCTGAGGGGGTATGCCTTTCAAAAGTTGCGGTAGAGAGGATACCCTTCATACTCCCCGCAGGCACGTAGCTGGCCGTCCTAGTTTGGGGGAACCAACGTCAGTTTTGGGGGGACTATGCCCAAAAAGGCCAAAAATAACACAAAATAACGTTTAGAAAAGTTAGATTTTTCTGAATTTGGGGGGGGAATCCTGACACCCTCCCCATTCCCCCCAGAGATATGTGCCTGAGACCCCCCCCGAGTGTGCATGTGTGACTGCTGTAAATAATTCACTATGCTTATTGATGGGCCACCTACTCCAAATTACGAATATTTGAGGTCGGCTCGTTGCATCTTTTTTATATTTTTCTCCGCCCAAAATTCTGGCCGAAATTTTTTTTTCAGCACAACTTGTCCGCGGGCGGCGAGATATCGCTTCAGCCGATGAAGAGAGGAGTCTGGGGACCCAAATCGGGTCAGCAGCAGGCCGCCCCGTCTTCCGCAGCTTTAACCACTTCGAATAAGTATGTTATTCCCTTTTAGAACCCGTTTAAACATCGCTAATACGGCCGAATTCTATGCGTTGTAAACAACTTTACACGCTTATTTAAACTGCAATCAATGGCGCGAGTGAAAAGGCTTTTCTTCAAGAATCTGTTTTATGGTAACAGTTTAATATTCCGGTACGTCGCCGGTCGATTTTTTACTGTTGGCTTCGAAATCAACGCGTTTTCTTACAGAAATGACAAAAAAGGAAAACGGGGATTTATTATTTATAAGTTTTATTATTTTTATTATTTTTTATTAGTTTTATTATTTTTAATATTTTTATAGTTTTTATTATTTTTATTAGTTTTATTATTTTATTTTTTATTGATTTATTATTTTTCTGCCAAAAAATGCAAAAAGTTATTTGAGTTTGAGATGGAATAGAGCAGATTTTCGGCTAATATAACGAAAGCGCCGGGTAAATTCGGCGGCGTAGAATCGGATGCGTACCATTTCCCACATTTAGGGTCGAATTATGTACAACTTGCCGTAATTTACATAGTAATTTGTGAATAGAGGGCGGTAGCATAGTCGGCCGGCGCCAAAGTTCCGGGGGGTGCAAGATTTTTTCAAAGGTCAAAAAAATCGGCCATATAGCTAAATGTGTTTCAATTGCATCTAAAAATTGCGAGAGAAAGATTTTTCCAAAAATTAAATTCTGGGAGGGGGTATTTTGGTTTCTGGGAGTGCATACCCCCCACGCCCAGGTACATACATATGGGCGGTAGAATTGTGTTGTTGAGTTTCGAATTGTTTCAGTCAGCAAATATTTCGGTGTTAAGAATTAATTCGTAAAATCGAGCAATGGTGAGGATAAATAATTCTAATAAATGATCGCTCGCTCTGAAAATTGAACTTGGGTCGCGTCCTCGTCAATGTTTCCATGGCCGGTCGCAGAGGGGGAAGCTAGGGGGCTGTAGCCCCTCAAAACCCAAACTAAACCCAAATAGTAAGAAGTCATCAATAGGAAAGAAGCAAAAGATATAAACAAAAAGAAATATTGAGGAGAAAGAAAAATTTAAAAAAAGGGAAAAAAATTTCAAAAAAGTTTTAAAAAAATAAATAAATAAATAACCATGCAAATATTGAAAAAAAGAAGAAAGAAAGACAGATATAGAGGCGCGTTCATCATGCTATTAGTAAGAGAAGAAACAAAAAGGACACGTAAAGCCTTATAGAAAAGTAAAGTTTCGAAATATTTTCCGGCGCTCGGCGCCGCATTTACTTCCTTTTTATGCTCGAAGCTAATCGTGTCGAATAATTTATGTAAATTTGACAACATTTTTCCGCAATGCTATTAATGCTTGGCGCGGTACGCAGGATTTTAAATCTTTTCGAGCATTTTCCATCAAACGTTCTTCGAAATTTACGGCGCTTCGCGTCGTTATTTGACTAAAATTGTCTTTATATAGCTCTGGGCGCGCACTCACATTACAAAGTTGACTTACGTAGCATCAACGCAACGGGATTCTAAGGATATTTCGTCAGAAGTGGTTCAAAATCTCGGCGCTCGCGCCGGATTCTCGTTGAAAATGTCTACGTTGTACAGACTGAAGAGCATCCGCTCTACGCTTCATAAGATTGCTGCTGCGTCAGTGCCATATTTAGGATTCTGAACATTTTTTACGCAAATTTCGTCGAAAATTCATCAACAAATTTTGGCGTCTCGCGCCGCATTCTATGAAAACTGACTGGTTAACCATAGCCGCACGCTTTAAGCACTGTGAAATGGTTGTTGCGTTACTCTTACTTGCGCTAGAATGAACATTCGTCTTATCGATTAGTTAAATTACTGCAGTCTGTTACGCTAAGCCCCCTAACGTACATGGAGCGAAATTTATCAATCATTATTCCTTTAGTTAGCGAAGCTTTTTACAGGCTCCAAAAATATATAGATCATTGTAATTAATTTATTAGTTTATTTATTATATTATTTATTAATTTATAAATTCAATTTATTAATTTTTAATTAATTTGTTAATTTGTTTATTACGTAATTTATGTATTAGTCTACTTTTCTTGTGTATAACTATAAAAATGCGGGTTAGCCCCCTCCGCACACAAAACAATCCTGGAACCGGCCCAGTATTTCCGCGACTAAGATTTTTTCAAACGTTCTTTTACATACATACATATGATTGGGACAACGCGTTTTCGACAGGTACGATAAACTACTGATGGCGGAAGAGGAGGGGAAAACGTCGGCGCCGAGTTCGCGCGACTCGAGTCAAAGTCGCGGCGGCGCCGCGCCCAAATCGCTAGCGTCCTTGACGTCCGGCCAAGTATCGCTGAGGCCGGGCGGCGCGGTCGTCGCTTGCGCGACGCCGTCGGCGATGCAGTTGGCGACGACGACGCCGTCGTCGTCGTTGCCGCCCGTCGCCGCTGCTAAAGCCGTCGCTTTTCAAACGTCGTCCGGCTCGTCGCGCGAGCCGTCGCTGACGCGCGATCATGATGAATTACCGTGAGGCTTGTGAGGTTCAGGCTACAAACCCCGTTGAAGCACGTTTAACACCTCGGGATTTTGGTTTGGATTCAGTCGGTCGATTTAAGGGGCTGTTGTGGGCCGTCCGTGTGATGTTTCGGAATTTTGAGCGGGGGTCCACGGTCATTTGTAGGGGAGGGGGTAAATGACCTCCGACTTTTGGCCAAAAAACTCATTTTTTTCAAAAATCGGGGGGGGGGTGTTCAAAAAATTTTCTGGACTTTGGGAGGATGGGAAGGGGAAAGCCGGCCATCAAGTTCTGGGGGCATACATGTAACGGCTCGGAATTGGAGGGGGTAATTGACCTCCAATTTTCGGCCAAAAAACGCCTAAGATGGACAAAAAAATTCAATTTTTTCCAAAAATCGGGAGCGTGGGTCACAAATTTTCTGGCTTTGGGGGATGGGGTACATCTGACTTTAGGTGGGGCAACCCCCTGTTACATGTATGGTGGGGTAAATGACCTACAATTTCTATGCCAAAATGGCAAAAAAAAGCACCCAAACGTGGTCAACGTAAGTTTTGTCAAACATTGGAGGGTTTTGTGGGGATGGATGGACGACCGATTTTTCGTACGAGGATCTCAATCAGACATGCACATGGTGGGAGGGTTAGACCCCATCCCCCGAGAATGGAAAAATGGGAAATCTTTTGGGGAAAATGTGGCAAAACGAAGGCCAAAAATGGATGAAAATTACGAAATTTGATCAAAAGTGCATCAAATTGACAAGAAACTGTGTAATTACGTAGATTTGACACTTTTTGGCGCTTATACCATTTTTGAGGGCATTCTGGTCCAAATTCTTGACCCCCCCCCAGACGGCTGACCCTCCCTCCTTCTAGATTGGCTTTGCTGGGCCTCATGATCCCAATCCCCATAACATGTATGCCATTGAGGGCAGTACCATGGACGTTCGAGGGAAAACTTGACCCCAGAATTTAGAAACCCCCTGAAATTGAATTTTATGTTTTCGCTTTTTCGATGAAAACGATTATTTCAACCCTAACAACCGTACGTTCAACGGCTCAAAATTTCGGGAGGGGTCCTCTGCCATCTTTAGAGAAGGGCTACATGACCTCAGTCCAAAATTAGGAAAAAAGCACATAATAAATGGCCAAAAAATGCAAGTTTTTGTCAAAGATAAGGAGGTCAAAACTTTTTTTAGAGTTTTTTTTGGGGGAATTTATAATAAATGACAAAAATTTTCTGGGTTTGACCGATTTTTGGTGCGGAATCCTTAAAATATAACTTTTTATCGAATTCGTCGACTTTTCTATTTTTTACGTTGATAAGCGGTTTTTCTCTTCAATTAAATTTTCAACTTTCCTTGTCGAAAGTTTTCGGTTTTTTATTTTCTTCGCCGAAAATTTTCTTCTTTACTTTTTGTTAAAATTTATTTTTTCCGCCCTTTCGCTTTTTTATTCAAATTTTGTGCAGTTCGTGTGAATTTTTTAAAAATCTTTTCATTTTAATTCTGATTCATTGTGATCTTTTCTTGATCTGTTGTTGGTTTTTCAATACATAATTATACCTGCTAAACATTGTTAGCTTTACATTAATATTTTTCGCCTTCTAAATTTTTCTTGTTCTAAATATTCGGCTTTTATCAGAATTTTTGACTTTTGATTAGGTTTTTGCCACTTTAATAATGTTTCAGGTCTTTAATATATTTTTTTGAAATATCCTGCTTGATTTTGACTTTTTTTCGCCATGAATTTTTGCCTTATCGAAATTTTCAAGATTTCTTTGCCTAAAATTTTCGACTTTTCTATTCTTTTTTTGCGAAAAATTAAATTTTTAGCTTTTCTACACCAAAATTTACGTCTTTTTTGATTTTTTTTCCGCCAAAATTGCAATTTTTTCGTCTTCTTTCGACGTAATTTTGCTTTACACTTATCAAAAGTGTAAAGCTAAATTTTGCTTTTACGCTTACAAAACGTGTTATATAAGTTTGCTTCACGCTTATACCAAAAGTGTAAGGTCAACTTTTGCTTTACGCTTCCGGAAAGCGTAAAGCTAAGCTTAGCTGAACGCTTACAAAAATGTGTAAAGTAAAGCTTAGCTTTGCACTTACAAAAAGTGTAAAGTTAGTTTTGCTTGACATTTTCAAAGATGTAAAGTTTAGTTTTGTCTTTGCACTTTAAAAAGTGTAAAGTCAGCTTATTCGCTTTACATTTTTTCTGCGCAGGAATTGGAGCGATTGAAGAAATACGCCGTTGAGATGTTCGCCGAATATTTGTCGACGAAAGACTTCAAAGAAGCCGCCGACTTAATTCGCGACAAAGCGGGATTCGAGTCGGACATTTTAAACTACGTGCTCGAACACGTTTTGGAAGTTCGGCCCAAAGATTGCCAAAAAATGGCCGAATTATGGGTCAAATTGCTGAAGGCCAAAGCCGTTAGCACCGAATCAGTCGTCGAAGGGTAAATATTACGTATTTTGATTAAATATTTTTAAATTCTTTACATTTAATTGAATTTTTTGATTTTCATTATATTTATCCTAAATTAATTTTATAATATTTCTCAATGACCTTAAAAATGAATTCGTATACGTGTAATGTTCATTCTATATTTTGTAGTAAATGTAATTTAAACTTTAATAATATAAATCTAAATTTCCTTTTAAATTTTATTTTGTGTATATATTTTGTGTGTTGTTTTGTGTATTTTGTATATATTTTTATTTTGTTTAATTTTTTATATATATTTTCTTTATATATTTTTTATATATATTTTTCTTTATATATGTATATTTTATATATATATATATATATATATATATATATATATATATATATATATATATATATATATATATATATATATATATATATATATATATATATATATATATATATATATATATATTTTTCATATTTTTGTGCGTTGTCTTTTAAACGTTTTCAAATGCTTTTTTAAAGTCTTTTGGTATGTATTTCTTATAAAATTGTGATTTTATTTTTTTTTAGTTTTGTATGTGTTTTTTATTTCAGTTAATTTTTATTGATCGCTCACTTTTTAATTCATTTTTCAAATTTATTTTTGCTTCTTATGGCTGTTTTTGGTTTTTGCTGAAAGAATGGACTTAACTTTGAAAATTTTCATCTTTTTTGTCTTTCAGATTCGTCAGATTCGTGCAAAATAGTATCGAAATGGGTATGGAAACGGATGTGCCGAAAATTTGGGAGTTTTTAGGTTCGATTTTGGGCGAAATTATCGCCGCCACGTGCCTAAAAAACGAGGCGCTGCTCACAATCGGCCACTTGAGGCCCGCTTTCACGGCCGCCGACGATAAAACTAGCGTATTTTTGGGTCACACGCTAAAACGAGTGGCGAGTTTTCGAATTTTTGGCAGGTTGCCAAATTATGTAGAATGCCGAAAATTAAACGGAAACGTATAAGTGGGCGAATGATCGAGGCGAACATTTTGATTGCAAATCCTTTTCGAATATGCTATGTAGAATCTATTAGAATAAAAAATATTGAGATAATCGGATTAAAAATATATCGAAGCTTTTTATACGGATGAAAAAATTTTTGGCAATCTGCCAAGCTTGCAACGAAATGCGAAAGAATATGTGAAAAATAATAAGTACATTATGTATGTGGGTAAAAGGCCGAGCGTTTTAATCGAAAATCGTCTTGGAACGTTGTTACACCTGAGTAAATTTAAATTAGAATAAACTTGTTAACAATTTAAAAATATTTTGGCAAGCTGCCAAACGTACATAATTTTGGGCGAGTAATGTGAAATGTATGTCGAACTATTATAAAGTGAAAATTACATAAATTGCGACGTGACATGGACGAAACTTTATTTAGAAGAGACGCCAAAAATCAGAATATGGTAAATGTGTTCATTTATGTAATGTATGAAATTCAAAAAACGAATTAGTAAAAATTTCTGGAAGACAGTTAAACGACGAAAATCAAGAATGTTTGGAAAGTTACCAAAGAGGCATTGAAAAGCTGTTATTTTATTATGGGGGTGAATAATAAGGCGAATAAACTCATAAAACTCACGAGAAAATATTCCTTGGAAGGTTGCCAAAAATTACGCTATTATGATCAAAATTTAATGCGTGAAGTAATGCTTTAAAATCAATCTAGAACTTCAATAGCGATTAAATAAATGAAGGGCTGATTAATACAGTGCTGGCCATGAAACTTTACGCTTTAAGATGCTTCTAATAATTTTAAGGCGAGCACTGGCCGGTCGGCCGTTCTGGTCTAAGATGACCTAGCGAAATGGTCGCTTTAGAAAGCGCTAGAATGACACTAGATATTCCTAGCACATCTCAGTATGTCGCACGCTGCATTCTATTTTTAGCTATGGCGCGATGGAATGACTATACTGTTGCTTGACCGAGATAACGCAGGAAGAAGGTAAAGGAATACAGAGCGCATTATCTCGGTCAAGCAACAATAGAGTCAATCCATCGCGCCATAGCTAAAAATAGAATGCTGCGTGCGGCATACTGAGATGTGCTAGGAATATCTAGTGTAATTCTAGCGCTTTCTAAAGCGACCATTTTGCTCGGCCATCTTAGACCAGAACGGCCGACCGGCAGTGCTCGCCTTGAGATTATTAGAAGCATCTTAAAGCGTAAAGTTTCATCACATTATGATAGACTAAATAATAATTATTATTAATTGTAATATTTTAATAAATTAATATGAATTCAATATTTTTTGAAAATTTCAAATCGCGCCGAATTTTATGGAAATTTTTCCATATTGTTATTTATATTCGTATTTGTGTGCTTATTTCCTTGATTTAAGCCGTACCTAATATTTAAATTAAGGCGAGCGAAGATGCCGAAATTTTAAGCACCGTATTCGCCGATGAGTCATGGTCAAATTACGGATTTACGGCGCGCCATGATGTCGAAAAGCTCCTTGACACTTACGTAATTCCATTTTTTTAAATTTTATATTGATTGAGCTTTACGTTGTACATATGCGTGCAGTGCCCGAATTCTGAGGTGTACAAAAAATTTCACTTGTCAAAAAAGTGCCAAAAATTGATGGTACTGTATGGGCCAAAAAAGAATTTTTTGACTTTTGTCATTGAGTCGGTAACAAAACATAGCGAGAAAATTTGTAAAATTTGATTTTGTCTGGGGTTTATTGTTTTCGGGGGTCTGAACAGACATTGCCACACCCTATACTCGAGGAAAACTGTGCCTTTCGTATCTGATGTGGCCAATCCGCGAATTGCGAAGCGATTTGATGCACGTTTTATTGAAACTTGTAACATCATTTTACGGGTTTGAGATATTCTTTGTGGAAAATCGCGTACTCGGATCGGAATTAGTAAACAATGTTCAAATTTAACGCAACGAAATGCAGTAGCTATTATTACGCATATAGCTGCAATATGCCTAAAGGCTATGTTTTTTGGCAGAATGCCAAAATATCATTTTTTACGAATTATGCTATTTGTCTCACTCAGTCTCAATAGACCTAAATGCAAGAATTTGTAAAAATTTTAAGTGACGCTGAGGAGATACGGCTGACCTTGCGCGCTTTAGTGACTTGGTTTTTTAGTCGGTTTCGGGGAGAAATGAAAATTTTGGGCGTTTATCAACATTGCATTTCTCGTCAAAACAGCAATAACCATCGAAACAAGACCTGACCTAAAAATTTTTTTGTCCAATATTTGGCGGGGATCCAAAAAATCTCAAGTAGCGGAGCGTGGATGGATCTGCTGTTGGAACGACTACCCTTTTTGGTTTACACTTCGCAGCGAGTATCGAAATTTCTTGTTAAAATTTTTAATTTTACAAATTTTTCTAAAAATTTATTCGTAAATTTTAAAACTAAAAATTTTTGCAGAAACTAACGGGTCTGCTCAGCCCGGACGTTCAGCCGCCGACGCTTCGACCGGACAATCGCTCGACCGAGTCGTCGTCGCGGCTCGGCGACGACGGCGGCGGCGTCGTCGACAGCGGCGCCGATTTCAACGCCGCCGCCGACCTCGCCGGCAACGCGTTGCTCGCCATGATCGCCGAACAGCCGTGTTTGCGCGACCTCGATCAACACATTAAGCAAATGAACCCGGTCGACTCGAATAGCCTCATCGGCTATATTCTTGTGAGTCGTACTGTATACATATATGTCAACGGTGCCGAAGAAATTGCCGAAAAATTTTCTATGAAATGCCAAAAAAATTAACGAAAGGTTTTATAACTTGTTGAAAGAAAAATCGTTAAAAATCGAATAAATTGCCCAAAAGTTGTATAAATTGCCAAAAAAAATTCCTGAAAGGCGTATATTGCCAGAAAATTGCCGATAATTCTTATAAATTTCAAAATAATTCCTGAAAATTTGTTTAAATATCCAAAGAAAATCGTCGGAAATTGGTACCTATAAATTGTCAAGGAAAAATTGGCGAGAATCGTATAAATTGCCAAAAAATTTTATTAATTGTCAAAAAATTGCCGAAAATTTTTATCAATTGCCAAAAATGATTACCGAAAATTTGTATAAATTGCCAAAAATAATTGCCGAAAATTTATATAAATTGCCAAAAATGATTGCCGAAAATTCGTATAAATTGCCAAAAATAATTGCCGACGAATAATCGTCGTGTTCACACCTAACAAAGAATGGGAATTCTCGGACAGGAAGGTAATATTTTAAAGTGTCTTTTCGGGCTCAAAAACGGATACGGGTTACGAACATAATTTATCGGCATTTCCGACGATGCCCCATCTTTCCAAAGAGTGTAAACAATGAATTGCTTGAAAAACATAAGAAAATATCGATAAAATTGGACGAAATACAATGATCAAAGAGTTTGACACTCTTCTTTCGAGCAGATAGCTAAAAAGGCTTAAAACTGCATGTTCGATTTTTTTGGACAATTGCGAATTCTGGGGGTGAAAAAAATTTTGGGGGGTTGAAACCACACATGGGCGTGGGGGAGGGTTTGGGAAGGGTGGTATGCACCCCCAGAAGTTTAAGTTCGCCCCCCCAGAAATCAAAATACCCCCTCCAGAATTCAAATTTTGAAAATTTTTTTTTGCTTTTTTAGCGATTTTTTATGCTATTGGATAGTGCTCGATGAGAAACGTCATAAAATGGTGTTTTTCGCCATACGACCACTTTTAGGACCATTTTTTGACCTTTGAAAATTTTTTCACCCCCCCAGAATTTTGGTGCTGCCCACCTATGGTTGAAACCCCCATAGATCATACATGTATGGTCGGGTTCCCCAATTTTAAATGAATTAGAACAACTATATAATATTTTGGATTGCGAAATGTGGCTCTTAAGGACCTAACGGCGCAGATTGCGTAATATTCAGGGATGAAACTTACGATTCATCAATAATTAATAGCGTTGTAAAGTAGAATTCTAAGCATAAATATTTCTGCTTTGCACGCAGCGATGTACTTTTCGTATTATTACTATTTTGTCGACTTGTTTTTTTTTAATCTGATCTGCTGATCGGTTTACTTAATTAGCACTTTATATCCTTACACTTTGGTTTGAGTGTAAACTAAGAAAGGGGCGGGGTATGGGTGAATTTTTAAAGTGTATTTATGGGCCTAAGAATGGTGGGTACGCGTCAAAAACATCGTTCTTCGGCGTTTCTGACGAATCTCTATGTTTCTAGAGCATAGGAAAGGAAATATTTTTTTAAAAATCGGAAAAAGTCGAACGAATTGAGCAAAATATAGCCAAACAAAACATGAGTATATGGCGCGAAGCGCCTAAAATTTGACACTTGAGCAAACGGATAGCTAAAACCGTTAAAAATCACCTTTTCTGCGAATTTAAAAGAAATTTTTGGAAACTTTGAAAAAGGTGAATTTTGAGGGGGGTGAAAATCATACGTGGGCAGCAAAAAAATTCTGGGGGGCAAGATTTTTCAAAGGTCAAAAATGGCCTTAAAAATGGTGGTATGGCGTAAAAAACACCATTTTTCGACGTTTCTCATTAAGCACTATCCATTGGCATCAAAAAATTGCGAAAAAACGAAAAAAATTTCAAAAATTGAATTCTGGGGGGTATTTTGGTTTCTCGGGGGGTGCATACCCCGCCCCCCAAATACCCCCTACGCCCAGGTGTAGTGAAAACCCCTCGACCCTCCCCCAGATCATGTATGGTTCGATTTAGAAGTCATTCTGCCTAATTGTTTCCGAATTTGTACTATAATTTAAATAGATCTTCGGTGTAAACTTAAATTATACCAATGTATGATTTTTTGCTATAAGTATATACAGTCTCGATTTTCGATTTATTCTCTTCGAAATTACCCACATTTGCACAATTTTAATCCTTGTTTAGTTAAATCGGCCTTCAGTGTAAGCTTGATTAAGTGTCGATGTATCCATGTGCCACATGCCCACATTTACATATTTTCACGATTTTAGTCCGATTCTTGGTGAATATGAGTGTATTTTGTGATTTTAGAATACAATTCCAGAACCCATGCGTGTAAGCGAAGACTTTATTAGTGCCTTAGCTCATTCGCTATGCTCAAAATTGTTCTCGTCCGATTCAGGTAATAATAAATAACTTTTTTGGCCAATTATAATTTAGGCGCTAACTAGATTTAGATAATTTGGTGCATTTGGTTAATTATCTATTTGAATCTATGGGGGTAGATAGTCGTTATATACATATTTCTCCAAAATGGCATAAAATGCATCCTTTTTCCCAAAAAATCTGATGGAGGGGTTGAAAAATCTCAGTCATAGGGAATGATGACAACCAACTTTAAATAAGGGTGGTCATCACTCAAGGGCATAGGAGGGTCCCAATCCCGCGTGGGCGTGGGAAGGGGGTCGGGACCCCTCCGAGAATCTGAGAGACCTCACAAATCGATATATGTACACGCAGAATTGAATTTTTCGTGTTTTTTGGCAATTTTGCCCCATCGGACCCCTCCCCCAGAATTTGGCTGCTGCCACCTAAGGCTAAAGGCGAAAAGCCTAAGAAGTCGGAAGGCTTCAAAAATAAATTTTCGAAAATTTTTAGCTTTTTTTAGTTGGAATTTTAGTGCTCTACAGTAAAGAGCTTTTATGAGATGTATCGTCTTTGTGTCGAAATCACTTTAGAATACACTTTATTTCAGGTATAAATCGCTTAGCAGCATAGGTGTTCGTGGGGGTTTGACCCATCTGCTCCCCTTGCGAATGGCTACTGATCCTATAAAATGGCTGCGACTACAGCATTGTCGAATTTTCGCACAAAATTACATGAAGCGCTTTCTATAAACGTTTTTAGCTCATTTTTGGCTCAATATTGTCAAATTTTCTACGTTTCGCGCCATATACGTATTTTTTGACTATATTTTGTGTTTTTTGTTTTAATGTTTTGGAAAGAACATGCATTCCATCGTTTTATAGCCCAGAAAGGCTGTTCTTGCTATACCTGTATGCTCGACAGTGTCTAATGTGTGGACCGATTTCACCCCTCTAAATTTTCATTTATGCTAATTAAGTAAAACAATATTATTAAATATGTACGTATTTGGTTGGTCTACAAAGCAATCAGTCGTTGATTTGTTAATGCGTTCAGTCTTAGATTAAATCATGATTTTTTTGCGACAGAAAACTGCGATGATTCCGCGGTAAACAGTGAACAGTTTGAACAAGTTTCTTCTGTGATTCATCGATTTATGTCGGGCAATTCGCATTTCGAGAAAATGCTCCTCTCTACATTAGCCAACGTATATTATTCGAAAGATTGTCCTAGAGGTGACTTTTATTTTATGTTATTATCTAATTATAACTAATGATTTTGCGTATTTTTATATATTTTCCTGATTTATTCACGTACAGTGCTCGCCATGAAACATGACGCACTATAATCGTCAGATTTATATTAGATAATGCGTCGTGAGCGCCGCGTTTCGTCTAAAATGAACTATCATCTCTTTTTTATCATTATAGGACATTTATCTGTATCATGCTGTTAATCTGGCGATGCGGACGGCGCAATTTAGCTATCAATATCGCCAACAAGAGGGAAGCGCGCACGTGAATGCCGGAAGCGCACACGTGAATGCTGGAAGCGCGCACGTGAATGTCGTTCTATATTCAGGCATGTGCGCGCTTCCGGTATTCACATGCGCGCTCCCTTCATGTTAGCGCTATTAATAACTAAATTGCGCCGTCCGCATCGCCAGATTAACGGCGTAATACAGATAAATATCCTATGATAATAAAAAAGAGATGATAGCGCACTATAGACGAAACGCGGCGCTCGCGACGCATCATCTAATATAAATCTGGCGATTATAGTGCGTCATGTTTCATGGCGAGTACTGTATGTAATTTATACAATGATTATTTCCTATTTATTTTCGAAATTGCGCTTCTTCTCAGATGCTCTCATGTCGACGTTCGAAGAGCTCTCTTCCACGAACATAATTTCGAGCGACTCTTTTCTGGAATGGTGGCACAGCAAAGAGTTGCAAAATCGAGGCATGATTATGAAGAACAATCATATTAAAACATTTTTTGATCAGTTAGAGCGATTGCACGATAGTTCGTCTCGAAACGAATAAAAAACTTAAAAACTTCTTGTTAAACAATCGCAATTAGGCCGAGAACAACGGCGACGAATTCTTTTCTGTATTTGACGACAATATTCGCTACGAGACCCGTTACAATTCTTAGCCAGAAAATCTTATTTAGCAAGGGTACGCACGTCCGCCGTTTTCTCTTCCCTGGTATCATGATCCGCCGCCTGTGATGTATTTTCATACGTCGGCGGTTATTGGCCGAAGAAAATGCGCGCGGTCACGTGATTCACTCGTCGAAGTCACGTGACACGCACTGCGATCGCGTGATTTTCGTATAACAGCTTTTCGTTGGTTCGCATTGCGATCACGTTAATTTCGCCTGAAAGCTTTTTGTTGTCTAGCACTGCGATCACGTGATTGTCACGTGACGCGGCGCGACGCCATTGGCTGCTGATTTGGTCTTTGTGTTCAATTGAGTAGTTCAATCCTTCCGTACTTAATATAAGAAAGAACTGTATACTATATGCGGCTTTGATTTGTTGTACTTATTTTCCTGGGTTCGCTTGTGTGGGCTTATTTTCTGTTCTTTGTAAAGAAGAACAAAAGGCGGATCGCTTTAAAGCCGTAAGCGTGTAGTGTGAGAAATCAATTTTTCGTGTATAGATTTATTATTTAGCCAGGCGGGCTTGGCACGTTACGTTTTCGTCCAAAATCTATCGACTCCCGTACTTGGCGAAACGCCAAATTTATTCTGCACTCAAAATGCTGTACAATTGAGCATTTTTATTCTTAGCTTAGAAGGAAAATCGGCATTTTCGTTTAAAAGTTCTTAGAAAATCGTCCGCGCTTTTACTTTACACCACGTACGGTCGCAGCAATTGTTCATGGATGCAGTTCTCTCAAATATTTATTATGACGATTGTTGTATACGGATCGTAAGTACAGTATACGTATAGTTGTTGATATGAAATGTCTGTCCTTGCTTCGGTCTATTTGACTATCGCCGGATTGTTTGTTATACTATTTTCGCGTTATTGATTATTATTACTATAACGATTTGTTCTCGGCTAATTGTGCTTCTTGCTCTGTCGTCCTCGCATTTCGCCGCTTATATGTACTCGTATGTATGTTTTATGCGAAAGTGTAAAGTGCGCGCTGTTTTGGCATAAGTACGACTATACGCCTATATATAAAAATGATGATAAATTTACAACGCGGTTGCTGGCTGCGGCTGATTAATTAATTAAGTGCAGCGTGATGTTTGTGCATACTGTAGCGCGTAGCGAATATATTACACCTTTACACAAGTAAAAACTTATCGGGTTTGAATAAGCGATTGCAAGCCTTTATTCTCAGTCGGCTGCATAGGAAGGCAGCGTCTAATTCTTGGGGTCCGGTGTGGGGCGAAATCGCCAACAACAGCACCACTAATTCGGGTCTTTCAAATTCTCGGGATCAAGCAAGTCTCCCTCCCACACCTGTGCGTGGGGGTGGGGTTTTAGGGTATGCACTCCCCCTGAGAAACGGAAATACCCCCCAGAATTCAATTTTTTCGCAATTTTTTGATGCCAATGGATAGTGCTCGATGAGAAACGTTGAAAAATGACGTTTTTTCGCTATACCACCATTTTAAGGCCATTTTTTGACCTTTGAAAAATCTTGCACCCTCTCCCCAGAATTTTGGTGCTGCCCATGTATGCTCCCTCCCCTTCACGCCCTTGTGTGGTCAGCACCAAGCATATCCATTTGCTCAAATAAGGAAAATTTTCAACTTGTGATTTGTGGATTGTTTGGGTTTTTCTTTTGCATCCCTCGACTTAGGCAGAAAGTTGCATTTTAAGCTGTTTTGATGTTTTTCTACCCTTGATCGAAACTAAGGCAATATCAATCCCCAGCCGGATTTTGAGCATGGTCATTTGTGGTGCGTTTATGAACTAAAATGATGTGAAAAATTAGTTCGATGTGAAAGGCGTACAAAGGTATCTTTTCAATTCGAATCTATTGTGTAGAAAAGTATTTCCAGTAGCCGTTTTCCTTAGTTTTTCCGCATTCGTTATTTTTGCTTTCTAGACGTCTTGATAGGTTTTCAGATAGTGCGCATAAGTCGGGGCCTGGATGGTCTGTACCATAGGTAGGCAGCAGCCAAATTTGACGGGGGCTAAATAATCAGAACTCGCATAACAATTTTTCTGCGGTCCATCGATTTTTGAAGGGTCCACCGGATTCTCGCAGGCGGATCCAGACTTCATGACCATGTGGTCTACTAGTCCCCTGCAGAAGATACTTTTTTCTGGGTAGAATTAAGGTCAACGAACCAGAAACTCATGACATAGATACCCACATGTCCTCATGATTTCACACTCGCATCAATCTTTAAAACTACTTCAGCTTAAGAAGACTTAGGTCGGGACAGCTGATGATCATAAATGGGCTGCAAGCAAATTCTGGGGTTCGGGGTGTGGTTGAATGAAATTACCATACATCGCCAAAAAAATTTTACTACAAATAGAATTCTTGGAGTTGATCTGCGGGGGTTTCAAGTTCGCTAGCATGAGGACAGCCTAAGGCATTCTAGATAAAACATTCTCTGTGCGAGAATTCTTACCAACTACGAGGTTTATGCTGTTTTGTTGGCATAAACAGAAAAGTGCTAAATTCTGTAGAATCTTTTTGAGAGTTTCGATTCCAAACAGAACTACATATCTACTGTGGTATCAATATACGCAGACAAAGGCACGTAGCTGACCGCCCTATTTTGTAGGGGGACCAACACCAATTTTTTGTGGGACTAAGCCCAAAAATAGCACAAAATAACGTTTAAAAAGTCCCATTTTTCTGAATTTTATGGGGTCCGAATCCCCCATTCCTCCCAGAGATACGTGCCTGCGCAGGCAATGAATGAAGTCTGGGGGATGACGCATGTCCTAAAAGAGGTCTATGAAGTTTTGGCGCAAGCAACTTATAAATTATTCTAATTAAATCAATTTTAAAATAAATTATATATTCAGAAAGCAGTTTCTACAAGCTACAAAATAGCATATTGTTCTTTTCGATTTAATGAGTGCCTACTTATTCATTTGTGTACGACTGAAAACTGTAGAAAATCCAGTGTATTTTTAGATGCATTTAATTATCTCACTAAATTCAAAGATATTCTTAAATGTAATTTATACCATCACGTAGAGAATTGAATGGGCTTTCAGAATCTGTATTATACTATCATAAATTAAATGTAAATACCTAATCTACTATATGTACTACATATATTTGTGAACTAGTAAAGAAAAATGCTCCGATGGAACAAAAAAGGGGAATATACTTGGGATTGTGAATTATCGAGGATGTAAAAGGAAGGACTAGGAAAAATCTCCTTATGTTATATGCCAAGAATCGCAAAATATGTAAAAAATCTGACTTTTTCAAACAATGCAAAAAATCTCTGAAAAAGAGCTTGCACCAAGTCAAAATCTGAAAAAACGTATTATTTTAAAATATTTTTTTCTGATTGACATCTATAATATTAATTTCGAGTTGTGTGTAAGTGTGTGTGTGCGTGAGGCAAAAAAGTTTTTACTGGATAATTTTGTGACTAGCAAATGGGGCGCTTCGCTGCCCCATCTGCTAGAGTGTTTGTAAACAAATAATATCTTAACCAGTAATTAGTATAAAAAATTGAATGACTCTGCAATGGATCGGCGAGCGGTTTTTATATTTTTTATATCTAGCTGAGCTGCCCGGCGTTGCCCGGGCTGAACTTAGGCCTGATAACTGTATGGGATTGAGATGTCTCTTGTATTTTTTTATTTTTCGGAACTTTTGATGTTTTTGTATATTTTTTAAAAAAATTGTTGGTAAAAACCATATTGTATTTTTTAAATTTTTTAAAACTGTCTTTTATCAACCATTTCTTTGATTAAATCCATATTTTTGACGTTATAGAATGGTTCTGAGAATTCTTTATTCTAAATCATATTTTTGATGTTCTGGGATGTTCTGGAAATTATACCATTAGATGGTTTGGGATGTTTAAAAATTTTGTTTGATCATAACCATATTTTTAACGTTTTGGAATATTAAAAAGCGTTTCTGGTCCAAAACCATACTTTTGATGTTTTTGAAAGTTTAAAAATTTTTTGGTCAAAACCATATTTTTGATGTTTTAGGGTGTTTAGAAAATTTTTTGGTCAAAACGATTTTTTTAATGTTTTGGGATGTTTAAAGATTTTTTGGTGCACACCATATTTTTGATGTTTTGGGACACCTCTTTACAGCACAGGATATGTTAAAGCACTATTACATTATCGACACATCTATGCTTTGGAGCACTTTTGATGTTCTGGGATGTTCTGGAAATTTGTTTAATCAAACCCATATTTTTGATGTTTTGGGATGTTTTGGAAAATTTTTTTCGTCAAACCATATTTTCGATGTTTTAGGATGTTTTGGAAAATTTTTTTGGTCAAACCATATTTTTGATGTTTTAAGAATTTTTGGTTTCTTGTAGCGAAGGGTGTCATATATCACGTGATATCTCATATCACTCATATGTTATAGCTGATGGTATCATCTATCTTATAACACTGCATGTTATGGGCACAGACAGGGTATCTATATCACACCTATCTTATAGCATTGCCTATCTCGTAGCACAGGGTATCTTATATCCCATCCTATCTTATAGCATTGCGTATCTTGCAGCTCGGGGTATCTTATATCACTTCCTATCTTATAGCATTGCCTATCTTGTAGCACGGGGTATATTTTATCACGTTCTATCTTATAGCATTACCTATCTTGTAGCACGGGGTATCTTATATCACGTCACATCTTATAGTATTGCCTATCCAGTAGCACAGGGTATCTTATATCCCATCCTATCTTATAGCATTGCCTATCTTGTAGCACGGGGCATCTTGTATTACGTCCTATCTTATAGCATTACTTATCTTGTAGCACGGATGTCTTTTATCACGTCCTATCTTATAGCATTGCCTATCCTGTAGCACAGGTATCTATCACATCCTATTGTATAGCATTGCTTATCTTGTAGCACACGGTATCTTATTTCATGTCCTATCTTATAGCCAGGCATGTAGCTGTGGGGGACTGGGGGGTCCGGACCCGCCCGAAATTCAGAAAAAACCATAACACGAAAATAGTGTAAACCGAGTTTTGCTCCTTTTTTAAAATTTTTGCGAAAAATCGGCCATGTCCCAAAAAATGCTATGCTTAAGCATAGGGCTGCCTCCCGCTCCACCCCTGTATAGGGTGACTGGGTGGTGTTGATCAAATCTTAATGTCGCTACGGATCCTTCCCCCGGTAGGTCGACCTCGGGTCAAACCGTCAGCCCACCAACTATTATGGAGCCGGAGCCAACCCCAAACAAACAGACATACAGACAAACAAACTTTCACAATTCACATTTATTGCTCGATGGAATAAAAAATTACAGTACATATTGTTTATGGTCATTTGCGAATTGTGCATAGAAGGATCAAGATTTATAGTACCTACCTACATATATAATTCAATTATTATTTTATGTGCATTTTGTGAGTGCTATCCATTAAGCAACGACTCATTCCATTTTGCTCTGTCTTCTTTTGCCTCGTTCTTCCGTTTATGAGGCAACTCAACGGCAAAACTGCGTACAATGTTCAACTTGCCCTCATTGTAAACAAATGCAAAAAAGTTGCATATTAAATTAGCCGCTAGAAGCAAAAACATTTGGATTTGTATTTTCGAAAGCCGCATGTTTGTTGCTTTCGATTGCTTCGCATTAAATTTAACGCGCGCTGGTTTACAAGGTCAAAAATTTTGACTTAATGAAAGCTCTTTTTCAGTGATTAATCATGTTTATAAGTACCCGTACGTGATTTCCTTTTAGCCACACCTGGGCGTGGGGGGTATGCACCCCCAGAAACCAAAATACCCCCCCCCCCAGAAATCAAAATACCCCCCCCCCCAGAATTCAATTTTTGAAAATTTTTTTCGTTTTTTCTCGCAATTTTTTGATGCCAATGGATAGTGCTTGATGAGAAACGTCGAAAAATGGTGTTTTTATCGCCATACCACCATTTTAAGGCCATTTTTCGACCTTCAAAAAAATCTTGCACCCCCCCCCCCAGAATTTTCTTGCTGCCCACGTATGCTTTTAGCCCGTCTCATACACGTTTTATGATGCCAGATCGTAAATTTAAAGTAGCGAATATGGAATCAGCGGTCCCAGAAATCCTAGGGGCCAAATTTTGGAAGCAATAGTCAATCTGTGCTTCTGCAAAAAGACAAAAACCTAAATTTTACGCTATGCATAGGGTACCTTTGGGCTCCCGTACCTCAAGAACCAATCCGTGAATTTTCTTCAAATTCTACAGTAAGGTCAGTCGTAAGATATCCAATAATTGGTGAGAACTTTAAAAAAATTTATCCGCTCCGATTTGAGATATTTGATAAAATACACTTGTAGATCACGTTTTTCTTACGGCATCACATCAGTTTACACTGTAGCGTAAAGTGGTTCACACCAGTCGATAGCGCATAAAAAGTTGATCTAGGGTGGCTTCAAAATTTTATCCTGCGGCAATTGCATAAGCGGTTAGAGCTACCAAAACCTTTTACATAAATCCGTAGTTTCCGGGTTTCAGGAGTCCGATCGAGCCATTTTAATCAAAAAATTGTAATTAGCGCCCGAGAATACCCATTGAGTGAAAATATAAGTATCACAAAATTATCCAGTAAAAACTTTTTTGCCTCACAGACACACACACACTTACACACAACTCGAATTTTTTGTTTACAATGAGGGCAAAGTTGAACATTGTACAAAGTTGAACCCGACGCTATAAGATAGGACGTGATACAACATACTCAATGCTATACAATAGGTCGTGATGTAACATACCCCATGCTATACAATAGGACGTGATATAACATACCCAGTGTTACAGGATAGGACGTGATATAATATACCCCATGCTACAAGATAGGACGTGATATACCATACCCAGTTGTGTGTAAGTGTGTGTGTGTGCGTGAGGCAAAAAAGTTTTTACTGGATAATTTTGTGATACTTATATTTTCACTCAATGGATATTCTCGGGCGCTAATTACAATTCTTTGATTAAAATGGCTCGATCGGACTCCTGAAACCCGGAAACTACGGATTTATGTAAAAGGTTTTGGTAGCTCTAGCCGCTTTTGCAATTGCCGCAGGGTAAAATTTTAAAGCCACCCTAGATCAACTTTTTATGCGCTATCGACTGGTGTAAACCACTTTACACTACAGTGTAAACTGATGTGATGCCGTAAGAAAAACGTGATTTACAAGTGTATTTTATCAAATATCTCAAATCGCAGCGGATAAATTTTTTTAAAGTTTCCACCAATTATTGGATATCTTATGACTGACTTTACTGTAGAATTTGAAGAAAATTCACGGATTGGTTTCTGAGATACGGGAGCCCAAAGGTACCCTATGCATAGCGTAAAATTTAGGTTTTTGTCTTTTTGCAGAAGCACAGATTGACTGTTGCTTCCAAAATTTGGCCCCTGGGGTTTCTGGGACCGCTGATTCCATATTCGCTTCTTTAAATATACGATCTGGCATCATAAAACATGTATGAGACGGGCTGAAAGGAAATCACGTACGGCTACTTATAAACATGATTAATCACTGAAAAAGAGCTAGCGCCAAGTCAAAAAGTTTTGATCTTGTGAACCAGCGCGCGTGAAATTTAATGCAGAAGCAATCGAAAGCAGCAAACGTGCGGCTTTCGAAAGAAAGCAACAAACATGCAGCTTTCGAAAATACAAATCCAAATGTTTTTGCTTCTAGCGGCTAATTTAATATGCAACTTTTTGCATTTGTTTACAATGAGGGCAAAGTTGAACATTGTACAAAGTTGAACCCGACGCTATAAGATAGGACGTGATACAACCACACATGGGCGTGGGGGGTCTGGACCCCCCCAGAAACCAAAAGACCCCCCAGAAATCAAAAGACCTCCCCAGAATTCAATTTTTGAAAAGTTTTTTTCATTTTTTTCGCAATTTTTGATGCCAATGGATAGTGCTTGATGAGAAACGTCGAAAAATTGTGTTTTTATCGCCATACCACCATTTTTAAGGCCATTTTTTGACCTTCAAAAAATCTTGGACCCCCCCCCAGAATTTTCTTGCTGCCCACGTATGGATACAACATACTCAATGCTATACAATAGGACGTGATGTAACATACCCCATGCTACACAATAGGACGTGATATAATATGCCCCATGCTATTAGATAGGACGTGATATACCATACCCAGTGCTATAACATATCTTGTGCTGTAAGATTGGTGTCCCAAAACATCAAAAATATGGTTTGCACCAAGAAAATCTTTAAACATCCCAAAACATCAAAAAAATGGATTTGACCAAAAAAATTTTTAAAACTCCAAAAACATCAAAAGTATGGTTTTGGACCAATAAAGTTTTTTTAATATTCCAAAACGTTAAAAATATGGTTATGATCAAACAAAATTTTTAAACATCCCAAACCATCTAATGGTATAATTTCCAGAACATCCCAGAACATCAAAAATATGATTTAGGATAAAAAATTCTCAAAACCATTCTATAACGTCAGAAACATGGATTTAATCAAAGAAATGGTTGAGAAAAGCCAGTTTTAAAAAATTTAAAAATACAATATGTTTTTACCAACAATTTTTTTAGAAATATCCCAAAAACATCAAAAGTCCCGAAAAATAAAAAAATACAAGAGACATCTCAATCCCATACAGCTATCAGGCCTAAGTTCAGCCAGGGCAACCATACGTGGGCAGCAAGAAATTTCTGGGGGGTGCAAGATTTTTTTGAAGGTCAAAAAATGGCCTTAAAAATGGTGGTATGGTGATAAAAACACCATTTTTCGACGTTTCTCGTCAAGCACTATCCTTTGGCATCAAAAAATTGCGAGAAAAACGAAAAAAATTTTCAAAAAATTGAATTCTGGGGGGGGTATTTTGATTTCTGGGGGGGTTTTTTGGTTTCTGGGGGGTGCATACCCCCCAAACCCCCCACGCCCAGGTGTGAGGGCAACGCCGGGCAGCTCAGCTAGATATAAATAATATAGAAACCGCTCGCCGATCCATTGCAGAGTCATTCAATTTTTTATACTAATTACTGGTTAAGATGTTATTTGTTTACAAACACTCTAGCAGATGGGGCAGCGAAGCGCCCCATTTGCTAGTCTATAATATTAATTTCGAGTTGTGTGTAAGTGTGTGTGTGTCTGTGAGGCAAAAAAGTTTTTACTGGATAATTTTAGTGATACTTATATTTTTACTCAATGGGTATTCTCGGGCGCTAATTACAATTTTTCGATTAAAATGGCTCGATCGGACTCTTGAAACCCGGAAACTACGGATTTATGTAAAAGGTTTTGGTAGCTCTAGTGCTTATGTAATTGCCGCAGGGTAAAATTTTAAAGCTACCCTAGATCAACTTTTTATGCGCTATCGATTGGTGTAAACCACTTTACACTACAGTGTAAACTGATGTGATGCCGTAAGAAAAAACGTGATTTACAAGTGTATTTTATCAAATATCTCAAATCGCAGTAGATAAATTTTTTTAAAGTTTTAACCAATTATTGGATATCTTATGACTGACCTTACCGTAGAATTTGAAGAAAATTCACGGATTGGTTTCTGAGATACGGGAGCCCAAAGGTACCCTATGCATAGCGTAAAATTTAGGTTTTTGTCTTTTTGCAGAAGCACAGATTGACTGTTGCTTCCAAAATTTGGCCCCTGGGGTTTCTGGGACCGCTGATTCCATATTCGCTACTTTAAATATACGATCTGGCATCATAAAACATGTATGAGACGGGCTGAAAGGAAATCACGTACGGGTACTTATAAACATAATTAATCACTGAAAAAGAGCTTGCACCAAGTCAAAATTTTTTGACCTTGTAAACCAGCGCGCGTGAAATTTAATGTGAAGCAATCGAAAGCAGCAAACATGCGGCTTTCGAAAATACAAAGCGGCTAATTTAATATGCAACTTTTTGCATTTGTTTACAATGAGGGCAAGGTTGAACATTGTACAAAGTTGAACCCGACGCTATAAGATAGGACGTGATACAACATACTCAATGCTATACAATAGGACGTGATGTAACATACCCCATGCTATACAATAGGACGTGATATAACATGCCCCATGCTATAAGATAGGACGTGATATAACATTCCCAGTGTTACAGGATAGGACGTAATATAACATACCCCATGCTACAAGATAGGACGTGATATACCATACCCAGCGCTATAACATATCCTGTGCTGTAAGATTGGTGTCCCAAAACATCAAAAATATGGTTTGCACCAAAAAAATCTTTAAACATCCCAAAACATCAAAAAAATGGTTTGACCAAAAAAATTTTCTAAACACCCCAAAACATCAAAAATATGGTTTTAAAAAAAAATTTTAAACCTATAAAAACATCAAAAGTATGGTTTTGGACCAAAAAAAATTTTTCAATATTCCGAAATGTTAAAAATATGGTTATGATCAAACGAAATTTTTAAACATCCCAAACCATCTAATGGTATAATTTCCAGAACATCCCAGAACATCAAAAACACGATTTAGGATAAAGAATTCTCAGAACCATTCTATAACGTCAGAAATATGGATTTAATCAAAGAAATGGTTGACAAAAGACAGTTTTAAAAAATTTAAAAAATACAATATGTTTTTACCAACAATTTTTTTAGAAATATCCCAAAAACATCAAAAGTCCCGAAAAATAAAAAAATACAAGAGACATCTCAATCCCATACAGCTATCAGGCCTAAGTTCAGCCAGGGCAACGCCGGGCAGCTCAGCTAGATATAAAAAATATAAAAACCGCTCGCCGATCCATTGCAGAGTCATTCAATTTTTATACTAATTACTGGTTAAGATATTATTTGTTTACAAACACTCTAGCAGATGGGGCAGCGAAGCGCCCCATTTTGCTAGTAATATCTTAAAAGCATATTACGTAATGCAACTTTTTTGCAGACTTCTTTCAACTTTGAGTTGCTTAATAATGTGACTGAAAGTGAAATGCTGTTAACAAATCATAATTAAGTTGTTCGTATTTCATTATTATGTACTAAGCATGTCACTTAGCAGATACAGCCAACCTAAGTGTCAAAGTGCAAGCAATCTTCAAATTCCCAAAAAATTGATTGAAAAAAGCAGCGAATTAGCAATGCAGTAGCTAAGCGAATTGAATGAAATAGTACATATCGATGCATTCAAGACAATCGATGATATTGTTGGTTCAAAGCAGTAGGAAACACGTAAGCTGACGTGCAACAGACCTTATGTAGATACTCTTTTACACATGTCTACAGCAATTGTTTACTAAACTTTTACATTTTTCAAAGGCCGCAGAATATACTTCGATTTTTTGCATTGTTTAGAGAAAGTCTGATTTTTACATAGTTTGCGATTCTTGGCATATAACATTGGGAGATTTTTCCTAGTCCCCTCCTTTTACATCCCTCGATAATTCACAATCCCAAGTACATTCCCCTTTTTGTTCCATCGGAGCATTTTTCTTTACTAGTACCCCACTTTTAATTAGCAAGATTTGGAAATACAGTACTAGATTTCATTTACTGTTGCGGTTCTTCTAATAATTGAATGGTTTAAACTTTACAAAGCTACTAGTTGTAGAAGAAACAAACATTCTGATTAGTAATTCTTATGTTACGTAGAAAATCGTGTAAAGAAATATGCTTCCAAAACTTTCTAGAGCTCAACTTAATTTACATTTTAAATTTTACACAAGAGTGTAAAGAATTTTAGTAGGATTAATAATTTCGATATTGCTCTGATATAACGATCAGCATCTATTGAGAAATGAAACCTCTATAATGTTCTAAGAACAAATTAACATTAGGTGTTAATCACTTTACACTACTCTTCATGCGTTCCTAGCAGACGTATCACATCTGTTTCCATATATATTTTACGACTTTAGAGAAAAAATAAGTTACCGTAAGGCTGTAGAATGAAGCTTATTATATAGTGTAAACTTTACACTAGCAACGAGTGTTAAGAAGATCTTAGTCTGATTTGTAAATTCGATATTACTCGGATATTACGATCAACATTCATGAAAAAATTACGTCTCCATAACGGTTTAATGACAAATAGACACAGATGTAAATAACTTAACATCACTGTTGAGTGTAAACAAACGCGCCTAGCTGACGTCCCTTATTTGATTCCATGTAAATTTTCAGATTTCGGCAAAAAATTTAGGTTTTTGCAAAGCTCTAGAACGAAGATAAACCACTTTACATCACTGTTGAGTGCAAACAAACGCGCCCAGCTGACGTCCCTTATTTGATTCCATGTAAATTTTCAGATATCGGCAAAAAATTCAGGTTTTCGCAAAGCTCTAGAACGAAGATTAATTAGCAGTGTAAACTTTACATAACCGTCTAGTGTAAAGAGGATTTTATACCGATTTGTAAATCTGATATCACTCGGATATTATTATCAACATTTATGAAAAAATTGCATGTCTACAATGGTCTGATGACAAATAAACAATGAGTGTAAACTACTTTACATCACTGTTGGATGTAAACAAACGCGCCTACGTGACGTCTCACATTTGATTCTTTGAAAATTTCTAGACTCCAGAAAAAAATTAGGTTCCTGGAATGCTCAAAAACAAAGATAAATACATATGTAGTGTAAACTTCATGTAAACACCTAGTGTAAAGAATATTTTGGTCAGATTCGTAATTTTGATATTGTTCCGATATTACGATTAATATTTATGAAAAAATTAAGTCTCCATAATGTTCTATGGGCAAACTAACAATTGGTGTGAACCACTTTACAACACTGTAGAGTGTAAACATATGCGCCAGACTGGCATATCAAATTTGGTTCCTGGTCCATTTCTAGACTTGATAATCGTGTCCCTGACTCATAAACCGGAGAAGCAGGCAGAAAAAACAAGACAGAAACGCATTTTACACACCAAAATTTTGACTTTACACTCGCTAAATATTAATGTATAGGCAATTTACTTTGACAGGCACCCGATATAAAGCACTTTATTTTTATTCTATTGGACTTATGCCGACTTCTGGACGGCGAAAGTGGCGAACAAAAAACGCAACAAAAACATATTTTCCATCATTTAGAACACTGTAAACTTTAAAATTCCGTACCGAACTCCCCATTGAGTTTAAAGAAATTCAGTTTGGTACAATTTGTAGCTTTTAAATCGTAGTACATTCCTGTGTTCCAAAATTCTCTTGCAAAAATTATTTGGTATGATTTATTAATCAAAATTCGGAAAAAAACGTGTTTTTTCGCCCATTTTTTACCTCTGATTTCGAACTTTACACCCCCGTAAATAACTCAATATTGCGTTTTTTTAAATGCAGTTTGCTGTGATGTGTAGTTCCTGAGAGGCACTTTATTACTGCAGTATTCAATTTACTCTGACTCATGAGCGAAAAAATTTGGCAGAGAAATCTTACTTAAAATCAGTTTTTTACACCATCCGCTAAAGTGTAAACTTTTACCCCAGGATCTAACTCACCATAGAGCGTAGAAGTGCTTATATGCAGAATGTAGCCCTTGATCCGCTCTACATTTCTGTTAGAAAACATTTTAAAAAACTCATAATTGGAGTTAGTATCAGACATAAGCAGGTTGAAAACTCGACCAAAAAGTGCTTTTTCACCCCCAGATTTTCGCACTCTTTACACTGCCATTCGATAACTAATGCGAATTTCGAAAAACAAAAAAAGTGCCATCTGTAGAATTCATCCCTCTATTATCTATGCTGTTCAATTCTTCGAGTCATCAATACTCAGTTGTCCACATGCCGCATTATAAATATCCCAAAATTTGTCCTATGTTATACCGTTACACAAAAACTTTACACCTTCTTTACACAGTCAGTTTTGAGTTTCAAGAAAAACAAAAAACACGGGCAGCGAATTTTTTTATTATCTTTCTTTTAAAAAACGCACCTTCCAGAAGTGTCCCGTTATAGCTGTAGGGGGTGCACAGGTGTTAGGGGTACCCAAGTATATTATAGGTACCGCTAACGCGCTACCTATGATGTGTGTTTGTATGTTTGGGGTTGGCTCCGGCCCCATAACACTTGGTGGGTTGACGTTTTGGCCCGAGCTCGGCCTACCGGTTGAGGGTGTAGTAGCGACATTTAAATTTCACCAACCCCACCCATGCACCCTGTACAAGGGTGAAGCGGGAGGCGTCTCCTATGCTTAAGCATGGCCGATTTCGGGACATGCCGATTTTTTGCCAATTTTCGAAAATCGGAATAAATTCAGTTCACACTATTTTCGGCTTACGGTACTTTTGTCGCTGCGTGCGTTATAACAGAGGATCGGACGTAATATAGCCTACACAATGCTACAAGATGGGCGCTGCTATACAGCAGGCACGTAGCTGGCTCTCCTATTTTGGGGGGACCAACATCAATTTGGGGGGTCTAAGCCAAAAATAGCACATTGTAACGTGTAAAAAGTCCTATTTTTCCGCTTGTTCTGAGTTTTGGAGGGTCCAGACCCCCCAGTCCCCTCCCCCTACAGGTGCGTGCCTGCTATACAGTACAATGATATGATATAAGATACCCTGTCTGTGCCATAATGATGCAGTGATATAAGATAGGAGATACCCTCTGCTATAACATATGAGTGATAAACGATATCACGTGATATATGACACCCTTTGCTACAACAAACAAAAAATTTTTAAAACATCAAAAATAAAGTTTGACCAAAAAAATTTCCAAAACATCCCAAAACATCAAAAATATGGGTTTGACCAAAAAAATTTCCAGAACATCCCAAAACTTAAAATATATGATCAAAAAATATGAAAAAATATGTTTTTTCAAAACCATTCTGTAACGCCAAAAATCTGAATTTGATCAAAAAAAATGTACAGGGGTGAAGCAGGAGGCGTCCGTATGCTTGAGCATGGCCGATTTCGGGACAGCCGATTTTTTGCCAAATTTTGAAAATCGGAATAAATTAAGTTTACACTATTTTCGGGTTACGGTACCTTTGCCGCTGCGTGCGTTATACCATAGGATAGGACGTAATATAGCCTACATATGTATATAATGCTACAAGATGGGCAATGCTATACGGTACAATGATGTGATATAAGATGCCCTGTCTGTACCATAACATGCAGTGATATAAGATAGGAGATACCCTCTGCGATAACATATGAGTGATATAAGAGATCACATGATATATGACACCCTTCGCTACAACTAAAAAAATTTTTAAAACATCAAAAATATGGTTTGACCAAAAAATTCTCCAAAATATCCTAAAACATCAAAAATATGGCTTTGACCAAAAAAATTTCCAGAACATCCCAAAACATCAAAAATTATGATTTTGGTAAAGAGATTTCCAAAACCATTCTGTAACGTCAAAAATATGAATTTGATCAAAAGAAATGTACAGGGGTGAAGCGGAAGGCGTCCCTATGCTTAAGCATGGCCAAATTCTGGACAGCCGATTTTTTGCGAAATTACGATGTAGCAATGCTATACGGTACAATGTTGTGATATAAGATACCCTGTCTGTGCCATAACATGTAGTGATATAAGATAGGAGATACCCTCTGGTATAACATGAGTGATATAAAATATCACGTGATACATACATACATACATCTTAATTCTTGTTTTTCATCCTTACCATGGCACTATCGATCGGCTAAAGCTACAAATAAGGTAACAAGGTCGATATGTTTTAAATTGTTCCCAAAAGATATAGATGCACAGTGTAAAGGGATTTTGTAAATTCTGCACTTTTTTAGTAAGCAGCAGAACGGGGACTTTGTACTCAAAAAATTGAACGGAATCCCTAAATGTCTTTTCTGGTGCCTATACCAAATGCTTTAGTAAAGAGTAAGTATACATACACTAGCAAAGAAGAATGCTCCGATGGAACCAAAAAAGACGAATATACTTGGGATTGTGGATTACTAAGGATGTAACAGGCTGGGACTAGGAAAAAGCTACTTATGCATATGCCTAAAGTCGCAAGATCTGCTAAAAATCATACATTTGTAAGATGGCGTCTTCCACGGATATTTGCCATTAGGCCCATCTTGTGCAAGCCTCTTGCAAATAGTTGCTGGCAAATATCCCAAGCGCAATTCATGTCATTATTTATTCATATTGTACATACTTGTGTGATTTACAATAGCAGTTATACAAAGATCATTAATCAATGTTCACTTTTCGTGTTTATTGTAACAATATTAGTTAGTTATTGTTTGCTGTTGCCCCGTCTTGCTGTTGTGTGACCGCTCCTTGCCGTCTTTTACCCCCGTCACGCTTCTGTAATTCATCGTCGATCGCCCTTGCTCTTTTTAGCCTCTCTACTTTTTTTGTGTGTTGTGCAAGAGTCCATCCCGTCTCATTTTTTGTATTCAATTGTTGGAGCCTTACCCGCGACAACCCGGCTCCGTCGTCTGCTGTTGGCGTTGTAGAATTTTTTGCCTGTGAAGAATAAAGAGTAGAAAATTTTGAGTATTCACTAAATGATTATTTCATGCTCTTGGAATTGAAAGTCATAAAATTAGCCAAAAATACATTGAGGAAATTAAGTAGCTGTGACTAACGTTCGCCGTTTGTTGAGTACTCATACTTCAGCGTTTACTTTAGGGCTACCTAAATGATCTCATTTTTGATTATTTTCTCAATCATTTTAGAACCAAATGTTCTCCGCACTTTCAACCTGAAACAATTTAAATTCATTCAAATGATTTTCCTAATCCTTTAGGTCAGGTGGAGGCCCAAAACTAGTTGTTGAACAAATAGGTACTTTAGGTACGAAGCTCTGACCAGCCCGTAGTGCGGTCCAGCTTGAGTTGTACATACGGAAGGACAAATCCCATTGATGGGCTACGCCAGATTTTTATTTACGTCTGGCGCGCGTGTCTTTTGGGTGTCCGCGCAGAAGAGCAATAACCTTTCTCCCTTTCCGCCGACCATCTCCCAAGGCGAGTAGCAACCTTAATAATTACACTTTCTCAAAGCAACGCAAAAAAACGAAAATATACTACCAAAAAACAATTGAAAAAGTAGCAAGTTAGCTATGCAGTCGCTATAAGAAAGTAGCAAACATCGATGCATTCAAGATAATCAAAGACACTGTTGGTTTAAAGCAGTAGTAAACGCGAAAGCTTACTTCAAACAGCCTACATGTAGGTACAATTGCATTCACGCAACAACGCAACAATTGTGTCCGCTAACTAATTGACGTCAGATTTGCTTGCTGTAATGCTCATGATAACCAAATAAGGATCTAGCATACAATTTACCCCCCAGCGTTTTTTAGTCGATCCATATAAGCTACAGTAACCAAACTTTACAAGGAGATTGCTATAAGCCTATTGTACTAATCTGGCAAAATTGATTAACTAACGGTGTAAACTTAGTGCTTTAAAAAAATTTCAAAAAAACTTACTTTACTTTACTTTAAACTTACTTTAAACTTACTGCTTTAGAAAAAAGTAAAAAGAACTCACTTTAATTTACTTTGAACTTACTTTAAACTTACTTTTTTTAAACTTACTTTTTTTAATGTAGGATGTTGATTGAGTTACACAAAACTGCTTCGTTTGAAACACTCCGAATCGTTTACTATTTTCAGATGCCGTTAGTACGTTGTAAACTGTGAGTGTAAAGCAGTAAGTTTACACCGTAAGTTAATCAATTTTGCCAGATTAGTACAATAGGCTTATAGCTATCTTATTGTAAAGTTTGGTTACTGTAGCTTATATGGATCGGCTAAAAAACGCTGGGGGGTAAATTGTATTACTAGATCCCAAAAGAAAACACCTTTAAATACAATTGCACTTATTTTTCTATCAATCACGAAGCGAAGCAATTCAGTCTTGCAACTTACAAGCAGTTTACGAAGAGTATAAAATTTAGATTGTTTATATACTCTTGTGTGACGCATTGAATATTATTTCAAGAAGTTTACATTTTTTTAGAGGCCGCAGAATATACTTCGATTATTTGCGTTGCTTTGAGAAAGTATGATTTTTAACAGATCATGCGACTCAAGGCATATGCATAGGTAGTTTTTTCCTAGTTACCTCCTTTTACATCCTTAATAATCCACAATCCCAAGTATCTTCGTCTTTTGTGCTCCATCGGAGCATTTTTCTATGCCTGTAACCTACTTTTTAATTGGCATGATTTGAGTAAATCAGTGAGTAAACACATACGGTATCCTGCTACAATAATGACATCAGTCCAAGAACGCGGAAAACAATATTTTTTAGAACATCAGCATAATATTTTTAAAATATGACATGACAATTGACAACCTTACCTTATTTGAACAGATCGCTTTTCAGCATAAAGTTTATGCAATTATTGGGTTTAAAGTACACTTACGCTCAGGTTCGTAATGCTGACGTAACATGGGACATTTTGAAAAAAATTAAGCTACTTCAACGCTGTAAAACTAAACTTAGTTTTCAGTGTAAACTTTACATAACTACAGGTTGTAAAGAAAACATACAGTCAGATTTGTAATCCCGACCTTACAAAATATATTTTGAAAAAAATTTAGGTTTTGCAATACTCAGAAAGTAAAACAAATTTGTAGTGTAAACTACACATTTACAATGAAGGTATAATGCAAACTTTGCACAACTAATGGTTTAAGAGAAAACTAATAGTCAGATCCGTAATTCTGACGTTACGTAGAGTATTTTTAAAAAATTAAGCTTCCGCAAGGTTCTAGAACTAAAGTTAATTTGCAGTGTAAACTTTACACAACTACAGAATATAAAACAGATTTTAGTCGGATTCATGATTTAGTTGTATCACTTCGTGATCTGTATATCCTTTTGTTCAGTCGCTGTTTTATCATGTGTTCGTGTGTTATCAAATTTCGTGTATTTTTCTGGACAATAAGTATTTTCTTGTCTCTTGTCTTGTCTTGATATTAATCTGATATTACGATTAACATTCTTAAAAAAATTTAGTCTCCACAATGGCCTGAAGACAAATAAATATTAGACGTAAACCACTTTTCACCACTATTATGTGTAAACAAACGCGCCCAAGTGCCGTATCAAGTTCGATTCCTGGCACATTTTTAGACTTGAGATCATGTCCAGACTCATAAACAGCAACGTTGGCAGAAAAACCCAATACAGAAACACGTTTAAAAAACCCAGTTTTTGACTTTACAGCTCCTGTATAAGCTAAATATTCATGTAAACGAATGCAATTTGCTGTGACGTGTACCCTTTAGAAAGAACTTTATTTTTATTCTATTCAATTTATCCCAACTTCTAAACGGAGAAAGTGACGAACAACAAAATGGACAAAAACGTATTTTTTACCATCCGGCACATTGTAAACTTTAAAAATCTGAACTCAACTCCCCATTGGGTGTAAAGAAATTTGGTTTAGGCCAGTTTGTAGCCTTAAAATCGTAGTACGTTGGTATAAGCAAAACTTTTGTTCCGCAAAAAATTTGAGATATAAACCAATCAGAATAAAGAAAAAACGTATTTTTTCCACCCATTTTCCACCCTAGAACTTTACACCCCCATTAATGACTCAATATTGCATTTTTTAAACGCAGTTTGCTGCGACGTGTAGCTCTTAAAAAATACTTTATTCTGTTCAATTCAATTTATCCCGACTTTCAAGCGGAAAAGTTGGAATAGAGATCTTAAACAAAATCTATCCTTTAAATCATTCACTAGAGTGTAGAGTTTAAAGCCTGCACTAACTCCGTATAGAGCGTATTGAGTGTACAAAAGTTTGCTGGTAAACAGAAAATAGCCCTTAAGCCGTAGTACATTTCTATTAGAAAACATTTCTTAGAATTCATGACCGGAGTTATTGGCAGACATAAACAAGTCGAAAACGACCAAAATCTGTTTTTCTTAATCCCCCTGATTCTCACACTGTTTACACTCTCATTCCAGAACTGAAGCGAAAGTGAAAAAAAATTTATCGAGAGAATTCTTTCTTCTACAATTCTATACTATTAAATTTTATAAGGCGTTCACAGAGAGTTATGTACACGCTGCAGAAAAATCCACCAAAATTCGCTATATGTTATAACGTTACGCCGAAACTTTTCACATTCTTTGCACAGTCGGTATTGAGTGTATACAATAAAAGCTAAATCGAATTTTTTTATCATTCTTTTAAAGAACAGCATATCTCAGATATCTTTTGTTATAGCTGTAAGGGGGCTCATATCTTGGGGGTACCCAAGTATATTAGAGGTACGCGCTAAAGCGCTACCTATGATGTGTAGGTCTAAGCAAATGAGCGACTTTTCGATTTCCATATATGCACATATTGTACAGGTAGGTACAGTATGTGTTTTGCGCTAAGATCACAATGCATCGGGCTTATGGAGTGAATAAACTGATGATCACATAGTACGTCATAGGTAAAATCAAAAATTTAGAGAGAAAAATATGGGGTTCCGAACAAGAAAGCACCTTATGCAAATAAACTCCTTATAAGCACATTCAGATTTCCTATAAACTTGCATGGAACTCGAATATTTACGTTATTATGATCTAAGTTGCTTTCCAGATGACTTAAACGTTACCGTCTTTTTGACATTACACGCCGTCACATCATCCGCTCATTATTTATTTATCGTCAAATAAAACGACGAATCGCTCAACAAAGGAGAAAGGCTTTCAAGTTATTCTCTTTTGTCCATTTCATAAATTTTATCCTCGGCTGATTAAATAAACCAAGCATTTGGAAAACCTACGCTTTTTTCTTCATATAAAGTCATTTTGTGAACCTATGGAACAGTTTTGTAGCAAGAAATTTTCTATCGGAGTGATCTACCTCGACCATGATGATTCGAAATTCGACTTTTATTCTATTCACCCTTTGCATCATATTCTTGCAAAGGAAATGCTCAGGTAAATTTTAGATAGATTTTCAAATTCGGAATATATTTCTCTTATGTCGTTTTGCCCTTTTGTTAAATCATTCATTTTATATTTAAGGTAAAAACTAGAATAATAATGTTGAAAATTAAAATAAGGATATTCATAAATAGGAGATGAATGAATGGATAAAATATGTATATAGAAAGACAGAAAAAACAACCATTCTATAAGTAAAAACAAAGAAAAAGACGAGATAAAATGCACGAATTGTATTATTTAGGTACTCGCCAATTTTTACCATAAGTTTATTTCGATTAATCGTTAATTTATTCCTCTATTTTTCTCCTTTTTTAATCTAATTTATTTATTATTGAGGCATGCAAGAGTTTTTAATGAAAAATGAAGTAAAAAATATAGGTCAGCAGAGCCTACTTATTTTGAAAATTCCTTAACTTCAAAATTTGGTGATCTGTGCATAACTCGTCTACATAAAGTAAAAACTAAATAATTATGAGAACGGTAAGGGCAGCAGCATTCTCTGAATTTCGGCATGGTAACGTGTTTCTAATAGCGCACACGAAAAAAAATTTGGTAATGTGCGTACTTAATGGAACCAAATGCTTATTGATTGCTCGTGCACTCCGAAAATCCTTTTTCTCGATATTCCTTTCTGATGAATATAAGAAAATATTATTTCGTTGGAAAGCTAAATGAAGCTAAATGACCAAACATCGTTTTCCCCCAGCGATTTAGTTGACATTATAGACCAGACCCAAAATTTTTTCCATAAGTTTCACTTTTCTCTACAATTTGGGAGGCCTAAAATCGTTAAAATATAGAGCGCCCGTGCTTAAAAATCAGTGTTATTTAGCAGAAAATCCTATGTACATATGTAATGGCGGTGGTTGGTACATTTTGTGTACAGAAATTTTGCGCTCTACTAGAAACATTTCTGAAGTCCCTTTTGTGGATTAAAACTCAATAATTGATCGATGTGGCGCAAAGTACCAGAAAAATTTTAAATTTTACCCATCTAAAAAGCATCTTCGCGTTACAAAAATTGTCCAAATCAAAGGTAATAAAATTAAATCATTAGTTGGAAAAAAGGGTGGACCAAACGTTTGTCTCGGGCTGTAAAAGCTCTGCCTAGTGCTTCATAATCAGAAAACGTTCGATTCGGCCACAAGGAATATTGTATTTCCTGAATTTTTAAAATGCGCGAGTAATTCATGAAACAGTCAAAAACAGGTCCAAAAAATTGCACTTTGCGTGCGAAAAAGCGTATTTCGGCGTTTTACGTTGTCTATTTTTATTTAAATTTACTTTCGACGCGACATTTTTTCAAAAATTTTTAACATTTTAGACAATTTTATGCTAAAAACTCATTTTATTTCTTTGACTTTAGCGAAAATCCAGCGCGAAGCGCCAAAAACTAGAGAAATTCAGGCGGAGAGACGTTTAGAATTCCTATTTACTGTTCAATTAGCTGCCTATTCGCAGCTTCTAACGCACAACGTCGAAAATTTTTCAAAGCTATGCTTGAAAATAGAATAAATCTAAGCTGAAATAGCTGTTTCTGCGTTTGAAATTGTTTTAAAATCTAGTCCATAACCGAAAAATGGCTTTTAGATCGCCAAGAAAGTAAAAAAATGTCATTAATAGGTATTATCCAGCGCGAAGCGCCGGAAAAAGTTGAGAAATTATGATTACTGACGGCCAAAAATCATTGCTAATTACAAATGCATTCGTTATCTCGCCAACTATGTTTGGCCAATGGAGGGGGAGCGGCCGCCCATCCTCCGCCCCCCATAAATACGCTCCTGTTAGAACTTATAATAGTGCGTTGATCGATTGAATCGCAAGCATACGTGGGCGACTTCTGAATTCTGGAAGGTCGATGTGATCCATAAATTTTCAAATGTCGAAGAACGATGCCAGCAAGTTTATTTTAGTGGCGAATACCCGATTTTTCGATGTTTTCGTCGAAATTTATTCATTGGCATAAAAAATAGCAGAAAATATTGATTTTTTTTGAAAATATAATTCTGGCAGTCTTTGGAATAAAGGGGTTTAGTGGACGCGTCATCGCACATGAGCAGTGGCCAAATTCTAAGGGGGTACGATGGGGCGAAATTGTCAAAAATAGCACAAAAAATAATATTCTAGAGGTCTATCGATGTTTATTTCTTGGGGGAGGGAGGTTCATCGGGTTCTAAGGGGGGGGGGGGTCCAGACCTCACGCTCAGGTGTGCCCTTAATACCACCCCCGCTCAAGCAAGCGTGATTTGTTTGGTGAATACGTTCGCTTAATTTCAGGAGACGAATACGAGGATGGCCTTGCAAAGTGGCGTGACGGAATGAAAACATTTTACGAGAAATATAAGGACAGCGACCGTAAGACATTACATAACTGTATTGTAATTTTAATTAATACAAAACTTATTATTGCTCTATTACCGCTGCATCCTCATTATTTAATAAATGTCTTCTGCGCTTTTCAGCCAATTATTATCAGCAGATGAAATCAATCGACGAGCAGTACGAAACACTATTGGAAGAGTACAGGAAATCAAGTAAGCTACTACTTGCATTATTCATCATACTTTTTGTAGCTTTTTCCGTGCCATCTTTTACACTCAAATCTACGCTACTGCACTGAAAAAATATGAAATAGAATAGAGCGGGTCAAGCAATCTTTTAACTCTCAAAATGACCTGATCCGAATAACAAACAGTAATTCCTTTTCGTTTGGTCAATGCTAGCGTGTCCATTGCGATACCTACCACATCAACAAGTCAAAGATGAAAAAATTTAGGAAATTCGGTCGATGGTAGAATGTAAATAGAAAAATAAATAAAAGTAAATGTGATATCAAAAAATAAATATAGAATAAATCGAAAAATTATAAATCAGCTTAAAACGGATTCAAAATTTGGAAATTATTGCATTACGTTCTACTTAAATTTAATCAGATTAGGTTTGTGAGAACCGCTTCGACGTCAATACCTTTAGAAAATAGGTAGAGTCTACATAAGCCATTTTGGGTTAGAAACGCTAAACACGCATCAAAAACATCATATTTTAGCGCTTGTCACGATTCTCTTTTATTAGATTGAAAAGACGTGAGAAACCTGTCGAGGAAATTCAATAAATGTGGTCAAAAATGGCCGTTTGGCGCCAAATGCCACAAATCTTGACACTTTTAACTGAAAATTCTTTAAAACCCCTACGTTCAGTACGATTCGTTTCGGAAAATCAAAAAATTTTGTGGTCAAGCTGGTCGACACACTTATCTGCTCGCGGAAGGGGGATGAAAAACTTTTTGCAACAAAAGGGCATTGGGGTTAATTTTTGGTCAAAAATCGAAATACGCATTTGCGCATATTTCTAAGTGGGCATCTTAATGTGGCTATGCTTAAGCCATAGTGTGTATGTGGTCTCTTTTCTCTTTGAGAGGTCGCCAGTTTACCTAAAATTTTGTTTTAACGTCCAGGTCGTGGATTAATTTAGACGCAGCGTGCGTTCTATCTTGTTTTCTGTCATTCAAATATCAAGCTTATGTGCGCTTTAATTTTATTCCATGCTGCCATAAACGTAGCCAGCATTTTTGCCAGTGGGGAATCCCAAATTTTGTTTATCTATTAATAAATCCCATAAAAACGGTCGGGCTGTTAAATAACGTGGTTTTTGGGCTTTTCGCTTCGTCTTGCACTATTTAAGCAAAATTGGGGTGGAAAAAGCCGTTTTTGTTCGTCAACTTCTCCAGATATGAGATAGGACGCCATAATAACTAAAAAAATGTACTAAACATCGAGGATCACGCGCATGTGAGCGCGTTTAATAACGCCAAAATATTGAGTGATTCTTAAGGTGTAAAGTTTACACTAAAAATTCAAGTTAATTCCGGAGCGTTGGTAATCGTGAATTTTTTTCAAAATGTCCTCTTTGACATCAGGATTATGAAGCTGACTGTTAGTTTCTCCTGCAACCATTACTTGTGTAAAGTTTACACTATTGATTCATTGTAGAACTGCAAAGTTTACACTAAAAATTTATTTTGCTCGGAAAACATTTTAGAACATAAAATTTTTTCAAAATAAACACGCAATGTCAGGATTACAAATCTGACTATTAAATTTCTTCACACCCAGTATTTGTAAACGTTTATCGGGATCTCCGAGGGTCTTTTGTTTCCCGCAACGTAAGAAGAAGTTGTGTCTATCGTGTAGTTTTCGTCGTCTATGGACACCGTGGCCCCCGTAGTCCTCGGATAGTCGGAAAATCGATAAATCGGGCGAGCAATTTATTTTTAAACGCAATAAAAAAAAATAGACCAAAACGGACACAAAACCATAAACGGATTACAGGGTTATGCAAATAAATAAATGCGCGTGGAAAACAGAAAGAAAAGGTACCAAACTAAATATAAATTTACACGTAAGAGCTTTGACTCGTTTACATATTCATATAAAGTTTACACTGAAATCAACTTCAGTTCTAGAGCATTTCGGGAGCTTAATTTTTTCAAAATGTTGTACGTACTGTCAGGATTACGAATCTGACTCTTCTTTTTCTCTACGACCAGTTGTTGTGTGAAGTTCGTAATATTCATTTATTGTTAATGTGTAGAATTTACACTACAAATTTATTTTACTCCCAGAGCATTGCAAAACGTGAATTTTGTTTAAAATATGTTCCGTAAGATCAGGATTACGAATCTAACAGTATGTTTCCTTTACACCCATTAGTTGTGTAATGTCTTCACTAGAAAATTAACTTTAGTTTCAGAGTGTTGTAGAAGCTTAGTTTTTTCAAAATGTTCCATGTAAAGTCGGGATTACGAATCTGAGTGAATAAGAGTTCCTTACACCCAGTAGTTCCGTACAGTTTACGCTGAAAACATTTGATATTTCGAATAAGATAATGTTGTCCTCTTTCAAAAAAGATTGTTTTCCGCCTTCTTGTACTGTGGTCATTATTATGGCGTGGTACCGTATGTGCTCACCGTCTGATTTACTCAAATTGTGCTAATTAAAAGTAGGGTACTAGCAGAGAAAAATGCTTCGATAAAACAAAGGAGACGAATATACTTGGGATTACGGATTACTAAGGACTATTTGAGCTGCCCGGCGTTGCCCCGGCTGAACTTAGGCCTGATAGCTATATGGAATAAATATGTCTCTTGTATTTTTTATTTTTCAAGACTTTTGATGTTTTTGGGATATTTCTAAAAAAATTGTTGGTACAAACCATATTTTATTTTTTGGATTTTTTTAAAATGTCTTTTGTCAACCATTTTTTTGATCAAACCCATATTTTTGACGTTACAGAATGGTTTTGAAAATTGTTTAGCCATAATCATATTTTTGATGTTCTGGGGTGTTCTGGAAATTTTTTTAATAAAACCCATATTGTTGATGTTTTGGGATGTTTTGGAAAATTTTTTTTCGTCAAACCATATTTTTGATGTTTTAGGATGTTTTGGAAAATTTTTTTAATCAAACCCATATTTTTGATGTTTTGGGATGTTTTGGAAAATTTTTTCGTCAAACCATATTTTTAATGTTTTAGGATGTTTTGAAAAATTTTTCGGTCAAACCATATTTTTGATGCTTTAAAAATTTTTTGTTTGTTGTAGCAAAGGGTGTCATATATCACGTGATATGTTATAGCTGATGGTATCTCCTATCTTATATCACTGCATGTTATAGCACAGACAGGGTATCTATACCAAACCTATCTTATAGCATTACCTATCTCGTAGCACAGGGTATCTTATATCCCATACTATCTTATAACATTGCCTATCTTGCAGCTCGGGGTATCTTATATCACTTCCTATCTTATAGCATTGCCTATCTTGTAGCACGGGATATATTTTATAACGTTCTATCTTATAGCATTGCCTATCTTGTAGCACGGGGTGTCTTATATCACGTCCTATCTTATAGTATTGCCTATCCTGTAGCACAGAGTATCTTATATCACGTCCTATCTTATAGCATTGCTTATCTTGTTGCACATAGTATCTCATACCATGCCTATCATATAAAATTGCCTATGTTATAGCATCATTTGGTTAAACCCGTATTTTGATGTTTCACAGTGCCGACCAATGCTATAACATATATTAATGTACATAGTGTCGCCAGGCATGCTCCTCTTGGCCGGGGTATCCCTATACAAACAGAATAAATTAATTTTTGAAAAAATAGTAAAAAATCGGCCATCTCCCGAAATCGTGGAGGCTTATAGCACAGGGGCCAAAGCCTGCTCCTTCCCTGCCCAGGGCCGATGGGTGCGTTTGTCGAAATTTCAAGATCGCTACGGCTCCTTCCCCCATTGGACCGACCTCGGCCCAAAATATCAGCCCATCAAATTTCATTGGGCCGGAGCCAACCCGGCACAAACATACATACATACAAACAAACAAACTTTCAAAAATATATAGTAGATGTAAAAGGAGCGGACTAGGAAAAAGCTACCAATGTATATGCCTTAAGTCGCAAAAATGTGTTAAAAATCGGACTTTCTCTAAGCAACGCTAAAAAATCAAAGTATGCATATTCTGCAGCCTGCAGATTAAAATAACAATTGAACCGAAAAATGATTGAAAAAGCAGCAAGTTAGCTATGCAGTGGCTACGGGAAAGTAGATGGACTAAAAGCGACTTTTTATGTGAAACAGATTACATGTAAGGTGCACTTGCAAGCCCGCAACGATTGTGTGCACTAACCAATTGACTTCAGGTTTGCTTGCTGTACAACGCTCGTGGTAACAAAATAAGACACCTCTAAATACAATTGCAGTTAGTGATCTACCAGTCACGACACGATACGAAGCAAGTCAGCGTTGCAACTTGCAAGCAATTCAGAAAAAAGTGTATATTTCAGATTAAGTTTATACTCTCTTGTGTTAGATAACATTTTTTCACGGGCTGCAGAATATACTTCGATTTTTTGCGTTGCTTAGAGAAAGTCGGATATTTAGCAGTTTTTTGCGACTTTAGGCATAAACATAGGTAGCTTTTTTCTAGTCCCCTCTTTTTACATCCTTAATACTCCGCATTCCCAAGTATATTCATCTTTTTTGTTCCATCGAAAGCATTTTCCTTTGCTAGTCTAAAATATCTCGTGTCATTTTTGGATTTTTTTATAGTTCTGCAGGAAAGAAGAACTAAGTGGCAATTAAGACTGTTTTGTTCTTTCACAACAAAATCAATTTATTTTGATTAGTTTTACATTAAATTCGTAAGCACAATGGGTGCTATTTTCTGATTTTGTTAGCATAGGTACTCCGATGACAATGTCAATTTTGATTCTGTAAAACACTTCATCTGGGTTATCTGAAACTAGTTTGTTTGAAAAAATTTTGGCGCTTCGCGCCCGACTAAGTGATCCACAATCTTAGGCAGCAAAATGGCTTTATTCAAAATAGTGTCTGAATAAATCCGGTGTAAAAAGTGAGTACCTTTAAGACTAAATTTATGTGCTAAGTGTACAAAAAATTAACATATTCAAACCACAGTTTCCTCCATTTTTTGGTCTATTTTTCAACCATGATTCTGAACAATGGAAAAATATTTTGGGCATTGGTTAGCCTTTGTGGAAAATTTTTTTTAATGCAAAAATGCGTTTTAGAGAGATTTTAGAGGGCGCTTTGTGCCGGATTGATTTAGTTCCTACAGGCCGCACCGCACCAGTGCGCAATTTTATCAACAACTTGCTCTAGAATTTCACTATGATTGAAAATATCCGTCTTCTGCACCAATTGTGACAATTTTTGTGACGCAAAAATGCATTTTAGAGATCAAAAATTTGAAATATTTCGGCGCTTCGCGCCAGATTGATTTAATTTTATTACTAGTTACTGATGTTTAGGCGCGCCGTGCCAATTGCAGCAATTTTATCGACAACTTGCGCCAGAACTTTACTATGATTGAAAATCCCCATCTTGTGCACAAATTTACGCAATATTTGTATTGCAAAAATGCGTTTTAGAGAGGTAAATTGTCAAAATTTCCGGTGCTTCACGCCGGGTGGACTTCATTTTATTACTTCTTATCGATGTTTAGGCCGCGTCAGATTTGAAAAATTTTTGTTAATGCAAAAATGCGTTCTTAGAAGGTAAAGTTGTAAAATTTTATGGCGCTTGTCAAAAGCGATTTCAGAAATTGGATAAAATGCTCTGTCGAAGGAAGGAAAATCAAGTTGAAACTTGAATAAAGTATTACTGATCGCCATTGCATGTGTACATGGAATTTTCTAATAAAAATACTGATTTTTTAACACAGGCGCTCTATTTTTAAACGATTTCATCTATCAGAAAATTTGGAAGAAAAAGTAGAAAATGTGGTGATTAAAACACGCTCGTGCACTAAAACAGTGAATGATGAATAAATACATGCACTAGATGATTTAAAGTCAAAAAACGTCTATTGCACGATTTTATAGTCCAATTTCGGACTGGTAAAAAATTTATTAAGGAGGCAGTGAACCCAGCGGCGCGGGCGGTAAACGCAGAGGCGGCGCTGAACCCGATGAAGGCGATCGGAAACCGCCCGGTGGAGGAAGGAGACATAAGAAACAGAAGGCGACCCGGGAAGAGGCCCGGACGAAGGCCGCAAGGCGGTCAAGGCACCAAAACGACCCTGGGTGAATTTCAGGAAAGCTACGTCAACCAGCATAATAATTACAGGCAGCAGTTGTTGGATGGCAAAGTTCAAAATCAACCAAAAGCGTCCAAGATGAATCTTCTGGTGAATTTCCAATCAGTATAATTGAAAATAGATCCACAAAAATAATAGAGGCTGCTACGTACCTTTTCTTAATATCCTAAACATTATAAAATTCATAGAATAAAGGGTAGTAGCTGACGAATCCTTTTGAATTTTGAAAAGATTAAAAACTAAACGTTAGAAATTTTAAAATTTTTAAAATTGAAAATTGAAAATTCGAAATTAAAAAATATAGAAAATCCCTAGATATAAACATTCAGAAAGAGTATATTTCCTTCCATTTTTCATTCATCCATCTAGTTCCATCTATTCCAAGCCCACTAAACGGGCTGATACAACGGCAGTTTAATGAGCTGATTTTGAAAATAATGAAAACATTTGGAAATCATGCCAAATCGCATTTTTAACCAATTTTCGTCAATATTAAGTAAAGCGGACTAAATAATCGTTGATAGCCCGTACTTGTGTTTAGATTCAACAGGGTCAAACTTTTCAGTAAACTACTAGAAAACGAGTAATGGGCAATATAGTTTAAGCAATAAAGAGGAATTAGCTATCGCCATTTAAGAAAAAGGTTGTCAACTTCTTACATGGATGTTACCTATGTTAACTATGTGGTCTGAACGTCCGAACAATTTAAAGATCGAAAAATATCAAAACATTTATTGCAAACTTATAAAATGTCATTTTTCGACGTTTCTTATCAAGTTTTATTCAATGGCTTTGAAGCGGGCAAAAAGAACAGAAGTATTTTTTGAAAATTTAATTGTGTAGGTCTCCTGAATTCCTGGTGAGAACCAGATCCCCACGACGCCGATGTAAGGTTAGCTTTATGGGCATCATTTTCGAATTTCGCAATGTACATATGACCTCGCGTGTTTTGGGGCGGGGGTATTCTACCCATAGAAAAGCTACCGACCCCCTCTTCAGCAAAATGGCTGCGACTTCCAGAATTGTCAATTTTTCGTAAAAATTGTGAAAAAAAACTGCTTTTTCAAGCGCTTTCAACTCATTTTTGGCTCAAAAGTCTTAAATTTTCGACACTTCATGCCATAAGCACATTTTTTGACTTTAATTTTGTACAATTTACTCGATTTTTCCCAATTTTTTAAAAGATTTTTCATGTTTCTAGAAAGAACTAGCGTTGTCCTAAACGTAAAAAAGTGTTTTCGATGTAAAGTCACTTTTTAAAAAGGTTTTGAGCCTGACCCCTCTGTACATATATGCTGCATGCATGGAAATTTTCGGTCCGGAAGGCTTTTCTCTCAGAGAAGAAGCAAAAAATTGAAACGAACCACGAAATGGTGATAAAAATAAATAATCAAATATAAAAAACGAAGTAACTATCAAATGGAAGTTTGCTAGCAGTTTTATTGAAATAAGAATATGGCTTTGTATGTGCAAAGCCAAACGTTCTTAATAGCATTCACAAAACCTTTAACCTACAGGTTTATAGCGCAAAATTGGAACGGGATGCGCAAAGAGTGGCTGATACGTGCGTGAACAAGCATGTAAAAGGTCTAGGCGAAAATTTAGCCTATTGGACCGAAACACCTGCTCCCAGCGCCCAGCAAATGGTGCGAAAGGTCGCAGAGGCGGTGACCGACTGGTTCGACGAGTACAAATATTATGACTATAATAGCGGAACCTGCCACTATGTTTGCGCTCATTACTTTAACGTATGCTATTCGAAATTTGAAAATTTTAGCTAATAAATTGGCACTGACTGTTGTCGAAAAAAGAATGTAAAGTTGGGAAGTCTGGCGGGAAAAAAACGAAAAAACGTCACAAATTTTTAAGTTCTAATCTCGTCGTCTATCGACTTGAGCAAATTTAATGCGAATTTTAATTCGCCAAAAAGATGCCAAAATTAAAACTGCAACGTACATACCTAGGATAGATTAATGCTGCTACCGGAAATGGGAGTCGAAATGTGGACCCCAAGAATCTAAAAGACACCCTCTAGAATCCAAAACCCCCAAAATTATGTTTTTTTATCCTTTGTTTTTCTTGATTATTTAATGTGTAAAGAAAATCGTCAGATTTTTTAGCAGTTCTTTAATCCTTATAAATGCTCCAACCCTGAGACCCTCAGAATTTGACACTGCCCATGCATATATGTTTATAGTTATTTATTTTCCATTTTTAGAATTCGTCTTTTTATACGCATACTCTGAAGAGAAATTGAGCTATCTTCCCGTCTAAGTGCTAAAATGGTTCAAAGAATTTCCATTTCTTCAATATGTCTAAAATAAGAATGAACATTTGTCGAAAAAATTTTAAACGCAAAAAGATAATCTTATTATCCTAATCGATATTATTCGAGAGCCTAAAATATTATTGTTACTTCACATTCGTATATCTTCTCTGATTTGTGCCAAAAGACATTATTTACGAAAATCTCTGTTCCGTTGCAATGTTACTAACTTCGGCCTAAAACGCAATCACCTCAATATATTCAACAGATAGACGAAAACGAATTGATATTTCAAACGTAAAGGTATTAGAATAAAAATATGTATTTTGAATCTTCAAATTTGCTTATAGTTGCCGATAAATTGTCAGAAAAATCGTATCACAGGATGACCTATGTAGCTACAACTTGGATCTTATCGTAAGAATACAGTGGCGGATCTAGGATTTTCCTAAGGGTGCGGTACCCTAACTTTTCCAAAAATAGTGAAATAGGTTCAAAAATTTGCTCTTCACGCGCGAAATAGCGTTTTTTGACGTTTTACACTGTCTAATTTTATTTAAAATCATTTGACACAACATTTCCTCGGAAAATTTTGAAATTTCCGACGATTTTGTTCAAAAAGAATCATTAAATTTATTTGGCTTCAGCAAAAGTCTGTCGTAAAGCGCCGGAAGATTTGCTAAATTTAGACGGAAAGACGTTTAAAAGCTTAATTTGCAAACGTCGAATATTTTTGATTAAAAAAGGATAAAAACTACGCTGGAATTGCTGTTCCTGCTGCTGCAATTGTTTTGAAACCTATACCATGAGCGAAAAATGGCTTCCAAGTCGTCATAAAAGTAATTAAATGTCATTAATAGGTATTATGCGGCGCGGAGCGCCGAAAAATTTGAGAAATTTCAGTCATTGACGGCCAAAAATCATTGCAAATCACAAATCCATTCTATATCTCTCCAACTATTTCAGACTAAGGTGACAGGGCGGCCGACCCCCTCTTGAATCCGCCCCCGCAAGAATAAGACAGATTGTTCATCAATCGCATCGAAACTTCTGCTACTTTGCTCTTGTGCGCAAATCGACTATTGTTCTTTTAGGTTGCTTTGGCCAATAACAAGAAAGTGGGCTGCGCCTATAAGATATGTCCTAACGGCATTGTCGATTTTAAGAGCGAACCAGGCGTCTTGGTTGTGTGCCATTATGACTCACAGTAAGCTGAAACTTCCTCTTTTTATTTGAAGAATGAAAGTGGTTGTTGCAACTTATATGCATGCGTGGGAAGGAAAGAAATCGGGGGTGGGGGTCCGATATGGGGTAAAATCGCGAAAAAATACCGAAAATTAAATTATAGGGTGTATCAATTTTTGGGGGTCATTGGGCTTTAAGGAGAGTCCGACCATAGGTGGGCGGCACCAAAGTTCGGGGGGATTGCAAGATTTTTTCAAAGGTCAAAAAATGGCCTTTAAAATGATGGTATGGCGAAAAAACACCATTTTTCAACGTTTCTCATCGAGCACTATGCATCGGCATCAAAAAATTGCGAAAAAAACAAAAAAAAATTTCAAAAATTGAATTCTGGGGGTTATTTTGATTTCTGGGAAGAGGGGTATTTTGGTTTCTCGAGGAGTGCATACCCACCAAACCTCCCACGCCCAGGTATGAGTCTGACTCAACCTCAAAAGACCCCCTAAGCTTATGTGTAGTCAGAGACCGCCATGTTAGTGATATAAGCAATTAAGCGGTGCCTGTTCTATTCGCACTTATACATATCTCTTACTAAATTGCAATCTTAAGTGGGCAGCAGCCCAATTCTGGGTGTCCAATAGGTCAAAATCGCTAAAAATGACACCAAAATTGTATTTCGAGGGCCAATTGATTTTTGGGGTCTTTCGCATTCTCGGGAGTTAAGACGACTCACGCCCATGCGCAACCGCGACTATACCAAGGCCGATTGAGGGTCTTTCCAGTCTCTGAGGTCTGTGTGAATAATCGGCCCAAATCTTTTCGATTCTGTTGGGCTACAACGGATCCGCTAAATCGGCAGGCATTGAATGTATCTGATAAAAAACATCAAGCACTTATTTTCAGGCAATTCCAAACAGATTTAAATAAGTAATTTAGATTTTTTGGTTTGTCTTACGGCACTAATTTTGCCTTATTTCTGCCTGGAATTACACCGATTCTTTTTCCTTGTGGGCTCAAATCCTAGTCGACGTAAAGAAACTTCTAAAATGAAGTTATTAAATTTTCTTTCATCAGATCTTCTGGCAATGCAATCGTAGACACACGTGCGCTATACTGAAATTCTGATAGGCGTTGACAAAATTTCTTAATGTTCAGAAAAATGCTGGGAAGTTTTGCAAGACATGGTAAATAAATTAAATTGAAAATCAATTAAAATAAATTAAATAAATCAAAAGATTAATATGAGTTGAGAACATAGCTTGATAACACGCTCGATTACCAACTTCAAAAATTTAAAGAATACGAGGCTTCAAAAATACGAGTCCTATGGTCGGATCGTGACTCCAATAAAATTTACGCAAAATAGGCGATAGCGATATTTGAGCAGAGAAACAGATGTTATTTGTTGTTATTTATTTATTTATTTTTATCCACAAAAATTTTGTCAAATAATTAAAGTCTGTGCTCTAATAAATATCGGCTTAAATGTACCTCAAAAAGTAAAATATCATGATTTTAAAAAATTAACCAAGGCAAACAATCGTGCGCTTTACTTTGCTAAATTTAGAATACCCGTAGTGATTCACTTTTATACTCATAGGTAAAATCAGCACACAATTTTTGTGGATAAATGAAAAAAAAATTGAATTGGATTGAAAAAGTATTTATTGGGTAAAACGATGTTTTAAACTGTCGAATGTTTCTTTTTTCTATTTTATTATTTTAAAATCGGAGAGTATAGGTGCATAAGTGCGCCTGAATGGAGAAAATTAAAAAATCAGCGCAACTCTGCTTCTCTGCCTGAATTTTAATCAATGTTCGCTTTCCGTTTTACATATATCGCTAAAAAATTAAATTTTTTAGTTGTAGCCTAATGATTTCTCCCTCGAGTTGCCAGAGCATGCATAAGCGTAGGGGTCTAGCTGGATCCCTGTCAATCCAATCAAAAAGACCCCCTGAATTCCTAAGACATATGATATATTTTTCGGCGTTTATTTGACGTATGAATTCTTTCTTATCGGGAATTTAGGTGGGTCCATACATGATTTCCCAGCCTAGCATAGCTTGATGTTTTTAAGTCGACCTTTTCGTGTATAGCCTATAACAAAAAATATGCTCATTAATATAAAATGATGTTTATGTATGTACGTAAAATTAAAAAAGTATAAAAAATGCATGTGTATGTAGAAGAATAGAAAGAATTCAACGAATTTTCAAAAATAAAGCTAAAATATATGTACATGTAAAAATTAAAATAAAAATTATATAAAACATAGCAAAAAAAGGGAGAAATTGATTTAAAAAAGTTCAAAAATAAATAAAATCGAAAAGAACTAAAAATTAATTTTAAAAAAATAAAAAATCGCTGGGTTTTTGGTAACATTTTAGCCCCATAAGACCCTTACATTTGTACATACACATGAACTGTCATTTCAGAAGCACAGGAAAACAGCCTTATCCAATATAATTAGCGGCAGCAATAACAAGAGAGAAATTGATCAAAACACCTTGTGCCGAACTGTGACCAATTTTTTTATCTTTCTATTTATAAATAAGTAACCTAGCGATTTCCCGAATTTATTCCTACTAACTTTATAATTTATATTTTATATTGTCTAATCAATTTAGATATTTTAATTCTGTATTACTCGTTATTATAGGACGAGTGAATTATGTTTCGCTTTTCCGGCGCTCTATTTTTTATTTAGGTGGTCTTTTGATTTTGTCATCATTAGAATTGTGTGTTATAGTAAATTTATAAATCCGGTGAACATCATGCAGCTTGAAAGTTCGGTAGTCACCAAAAATAAGTAGCAGGTATTTACCTACCTACAATTCATGGTATTGAGTAATATAAAATCGATCAAAAAGAAATCAGTGAAAATTCTTTATTAGAGGAATATGCATTTGACAAAAGTGCATATTTTGAAAGGAAAAGTGTAGTCGAAATTACTGCAAAATCAACTATTTTATCATATCACTGTCTCATAAGTTTAGTGAATTTGTTTCTCTTTCGAATTTATTTGAAAGGAGATTGAACGAATATCCGTGCATTTTAGTACAAAGCGCAGAATAAGTTGTTTCGACTTTTTTTCTGAGAATTTCGATATATTTTCGTCTCAGTAAGCCGCGTCTAGTGAGAGTGCCTTTCCAAAACGGATTACGTCTCAAAATTCTATTCTTTTATAACCTAAGAAAAATAAGGAGATGGGCCGTAGTGCTGCTGTGTATCCAAATTTCGATAAAATAGAAGAATTAAAGTGCCTGCAACAGTGTTTTAAAGTAAACGCTTAGTTTTGACATTCTACAGTATGTATATCCAGTTCATAGGGATCCGTCTGTGTACGGAATGAGACGTTTGGGCGTAGCCAGTTTGGCGCAGTCGTTTTGGCGCAAGGCGCAGGGGAATTCTGGCGCGGCTGTTCTGGCGCGACATCATTCTTATCAAATAGAGACGCTTTGGCGCGGCCGTTTTGGCGCAGGAATGCAATAGATTACCTTTATTAGATATAAGGATGTATTTCCACACATGGGCGTGGAGGACATGCGACCCCCAGAAGGCCGAATACCCCCCTCAGAAACCAAAATACTCCCCCTCAGAATTCAATTTTTGAAATTTTGTTGTTTTTTCGCAATTCTTCGATGCCAATGGATTGTGCTCGATGAGAAACGTTGAAAAATGGAGCTTTTTTCGTAATACCACCACTTTAAAACCATTTTTTAACCTTGAAAAATCTTGTGCTCCCCAGATTTTGCAGATTTTGGTGCTACCTACGTATGCTTTCATATATGTTTGACTGTGTTACATATTTACTTGCTGAATGGAGAAACCATTAATTGTACTGAATGCACACATTTTACGAATCGGACACAAAAGATTGTTCCGCTATGTACATTACGTATGGACAACAAATGAATACGAAATGAGAAAGGTGATGATTGCGTAAAAATGGACAAACACTTCCTTTGTTACGAAAATATAACAAAATTATAATGAAGGTCAGCAGCAAAATTCTAAGGAGGATGCAAGATTTTTCAAAGGTCCATAAATGGTCTTAAAATGGTGGTATGGCAAAAATCACAATTTTTCAACGTTTCTCATCAAGCGCTATCCATTGGCATCAAAAGCTTGCGGAAAAAAACAAAAAAATTTCAAAAATTGAATTCTGGGGGAATATTTTGGTTTCTGGGGGGTTATTCGGCCTTCTGAGGGTTGCATAACCCCTCGCCCACGTGTGTATGTAATCCTTACCCATCCTGTGATGCTGTTGATTTTTGAGTGCCATGCTGTAAACAAGCTTTCTTTCATTGAGCATTGATTGAAGAAACATTCGAAATGAGCAGCTTTTTTTCTGTCTTCAGACAATACATTTTTCGCATCTCAGGAATTTTTCCATAGCAAAATTCAGGAGTAGACAATTTAAAAAAGCAACGATCAGAAATTTCCCAAGAATTTACCAAAAAATCTTCGCATACCTATAATATACCATTCGAATTATCCATCCGCGATGAGCGAGAAAGCCACACAAGTTAAAAATCAGAGGCAGAACTTGAAACAACCCACTCCGCATCACAGTCCGCACATTCTTCTGCCCCTTCTCGCGATAATGGCTACAGTATAAGCGGTACTCGCGGGTACCAGTGGAATTAATAACCAACGGTACTCATCGGAACAAATCGGGTAGCGGTGCGATCTTAATGAAAATAACTGTATATGACACCCTTTGCTACAACAAACAAAAAATTTTAAAATATCAAAAATATATGTTGACCAAAAATTTTTTCCAAAACATCCCAAAACATCAAAAATATGGGTTTGACCAAAAAAAATTTTCAGAACATTCCAAAACATCAAAAATATGATTTTGGCTAAAGAATATTCAAAACCATTCTGTAACGTCAAAAATATGGATTTGATCCAAAAAATGTAAAGGGGTTAAGCGGGAGGCGTCCTTATGCTTAAGCACGGCTGATTTCGGGACATGGCTGATTTTTGCCAAATTCCGAAAATCGGAATAAATTCAGTTTACACTATTTTTGGGTTACGGTACTTTTGCCGCTGCGTGCGTTATAATATAGGATCGGACGTAATATAGCCTACATAATGCTACAAGATAGACAATGCTATACGGTACAATGATGTGATAAGATACCCTGTCTGTGCCATTAGATGCATTGATATAAGATAGGAGATACCCTCTGCTATAACATATGAGTGATATAAGAGATCAAGTGATATATGACACCCTTTGCTACCACTAAAAATATTTTTAAAACATCAAAAATATGGTTTGACCAAAAAAATTCTCTAAAACATCCTAAAAAATCAAAAATATGGACTTGACCAAAAAAATTTCCAGAACATCCCAAAACATCAAAAATATGATTTTGATACAGAATTTTCAAAATTATTCTGTAGCGTCAAAAATATATATTTGATCAAAACAATGGTTAACAAAAACACATTTTAAAAAATCCAAAAAATAAAATCTGGTTTTTACCAACAATTTTTTTAGAAATATCCCAAAAACATCAAAAGTCCCGAAAAATGACAAATATAAGAGACATCTCAATTCCATATAGCTATCAGGCCTAAGTTCAGCCCGGACAACGCCGGATAGCTCAGCTAGCTTAATCATATTTTAAAGAGTGTGGCGCTAAAACGGCGGCACCAATACGTCCCATTTCGCCTAAAAAGTAGGTATGCTAAAATTCAATTTTGACAGTTGACCGTTATCTTCGAGGGGTATACTAATCCATGCGTGGGGTGGGGCGGAGTTTACGCACCTCCGCTCGGGTGTGAGCCAGGCATGCACGTGTGGGATCTATAGATCCCCTAGAATGGAAAAATACAAAATTTTCTCGGGGAAATGATGGCGAGAAACGGATGAAATTTTCTTCAAATTGACCAGAGATTGTGAATGCAAACGCCATTTTAGAGCTTATGTCAGTTTTTGCGTTCAGTTTAGCCCTAGCTCAATTCTTGACCCCCTCCCCCCATACCGGCTACCCCCTCCCACCCCTCAGAACAGCCATGCTGTGCACCTATGGTGTGGACTGTGAAGGGGGATCTGGCTGGACCACCAAGTATCAGAACGACCCCTAAAATTGAATTTTTGGCGATTTCGCACCATCGGCCCTCGCGAAATTATTTTCTTTTATGCATGTATCGTACGTACAGCGGTCCTCTCGCTGCCGATTACGGCAAACCACCAGTATAAAATTTTTGGCATGTCTTTTGCCCCAAACCGCGCTGTCATATATACATGGGCGGCTCCAAGATTCTGGGGGTCAGGATGGGGTAAATCGCCAAAAATGTTACTAAGAATAGGGTTCTGGGGGTCTATGTACAGTACGTACTACAGTAATCTGCGAGGGGTATTTTAACTTCTTGGGGTTACAAACCCCACGCCCATGTGTGGACTTGAAATCACACGTGGGCGTGAAGGAGGTATGCACTCCCAGAACTTAGAATACCTCCCCCAAGATACTCAATTTTTGCAATTTTTTTGTTTTTCCCCAATTTTTTGATGGCAACGGATAGTGCTCGACGAGAAACGTTGGAAATATGGTGTTTTTTCGCCATTCCACCATTTTTAAGACTATTTTTTGACTTTTGAAAAATGTATCCCCCGCCCCCCCCAGAATTTAGGTGCTGCTCTGCCAGTGCCCACCCATGTATGCTTGAAACCTCGGTGTGCACATGTATTTATTATCCGTATGGAGATATGTACATGCACCTGCCCCCAGAGGGCCGAATATCCCCCAGTAACCAAAATACCCCCTGAATTTAATTATTCAGAATTTTTTGTTTTTTTCGCAATTTTTTGATGCCAATGGATAGTGCCAGATGAAAAACGTTGAAAAATGGTTTTTTCCGCCATACCCTCAGAATTTTGGTGCTGCCCACCTATGCTAGCATACCACATACATATTATGCAAGCTAAGATTTTCGGCTGCGAGCCCTACATTCCCCACTGCAATTTCCGTTTCCTTTCTGCCAAAAGCAGGGGCGGATTTAAGGGGGCGTCCACCCCTTTGGCTAAAAATAGTTTGCGAGATATAGGAATGGATATGTGATTTGTAATGATTTTTGTCCGTCAGTGATCACAATTTCTCGAATTTATCTGGCGCTTCGCGCCGGATAATTCCAACTATGACATTTATTCACTTTCTTGGCGACCTAAATGCCATTTTTCGCTCAATGGACTATATTTTAAAACAATTTCAAGTGCACAGCTATTTCATCATAGATTTATTCTACGTTTTCAGGCATAACTTTTTAAAACTTCCGACGTTCGCGTCAAATGCTGCAAATATACAGGAAATCGAGCAGTAAATCAAACTTCTGAATGTGTTTTAGCCTAGTTTTCTTAAATTTTCCGGCGCTTTGCACTAGATTTTCGCTAATATTAAATAAATGTAACTATTTTCCAGCACAAAATTGTGGAAAATTTTAAAATTTTCGAAAAAAATATTGCGTCAAAAGTGATTTTAAATAAAAAAGACAACGCAAAATGCCGAAAAATTGCTATTTCGCACGAGACGAGCAAATTCTCGACTGTTTTAGGAAGAGTCGGGGTACCGCCCCCACCTCTTTGAGAAAATCCTAGATCCGCCACTGTTCGAAAAAATTAAAAAATGAACACAAAAGTGTATTGAACTGTTCCGTGCGACGGGAATATTTTATGGTATCTTTATCGAGTTAACAGCACGACTTTCTCCATTCTCTAGCGGCAAAATCGCATCAGAATTCTAGCTAATTTTTGTAGTCCAATTTACGTGGATTAAATTCAGTCAAAAAGCTCTCGTACAGATGTTGCAGTAAGGTATTCTGAACTTGTCTTACCCCGCTTTTCGTTCGTCTATCATTGGAGAGCGCTTGATAAATCAAATAACGACAGGCGCCCACGTTAAGCCGAAAATTTAACTCAGTTTGCATTAACGCTTCGCTTTACTTACGTTAGATGCAGGCACGCAGCTGTGGGGAGTGGACTCGGACCCCCCTAAAATTCAGAAAAAACCGGACAAATACACGTTACTTTGTGCTAGGCTTAGAACCCCCAAATTGGTGTTGGTCCCCCAAAATAGGAGGGCCAGCTACGTGCCTGGTTAGATGACGGTGTAAAGTAAAGCGATCAGTATAATTCATTTTTTTCATAAATTTCAAAACTATCCCCGGCATTAAGCTCACAGTTTCTGATTATAGCATTGATCTGATATATAATTACCGTAACCCTCGGCTTACTGTCATTTAAAATTCTCAGAATTTATGTGAAACAGACTATAACTATAGTCCGTTTCATTTAACTTCGAGGGTTTTTGAAAGTTTGAAGCGACAACAATTAAGTGTTTTACACTAATACGGTAAGCATGATATTCTACAGTATGTCGAGTCATATAGAGACGTCGTATGCATGTCTTAAGCCGCATTACTGCATCAAATATTTAAACCGCTTCTGTAGCCCGATTCTTGTAGAAAAATTTAGAAGAAAACCGCAAACCTAAATGAAACAGACTATAAAACTATAGAGCAATTTTTGACTAGGACATTTAAATTTTTTTCAAAATTTGACAGTCTATGCGGAATTAACATATTTTCCCCAACCCGACCGCTAGGTGATAGGTGATGTAGCGGTGGTACCTCCTGTGAGACCCAAGCACGCAGGCTACAAGCCCATTGTGCTCCGCGGAATAGATTATCATCTCACCGAGTTATACCAGCAGTACCTCTTTAAGAGCCCTGCTGGATGGATACCAGCGGTATCACGTAAGTGTCCCGCTGGAAAAATTAGCCGACTGCACGAAGAAAGAACCCACAGTGCGTGGTTTCGAACCTCGTGCCCGCAACTTGTAGTTAGAATCGTTAACCACTAAGCCACGGAGGCCTGACCCGACCGCTAAATTTTAACGGTTCCTTCAAATTCATTCTAAACCAGAACATTGCTTTATTGTTGAACAATCTGAACAAATAGAGCGAAATCCGAGCGGCTATTTAAACTACATCATGAAAAAGGTCGACTTTAAACTAAACTATTTAAACACGCGGTCGTTTACAACAAACGACGCGGAACGGACTATCATTAACGGCCAAATTACCGAACTGGAAATTATAATTATAGATTAATCGTAATAGCTTGTCTTTTTTATCACAACCCAATTGCTGCGGTCCTCAACTTCTTCGGGGGGCATTTCGATATTAATTTGGGGTATTTCGACGTTTTGGCAAGTCGGGTCTTTGAAATCCAGCGACGGAAATTTCAGATCGTCGGGCGACTCGACGCCGTAAACGCGGCCTATTCGACTCAGTTCATCCCGGTACGTTTTTTCTTGCTCGGGCGATGCGTCGACCAACGCGTCGGTGTCCCTAAAAGCGAAATTTGGACGAATTGCCAAAAAAATATATACATATGTACCCATGCATACGCATAACAAGGGGATGGGATATCGCATTCCCAACTCACCCCGAGAATTGGTCGTCGCCCCTTCCCACTCAAAGTCAGAAAATTTCTATTTTGACAAAACTTTCCTTTTTTGTCATTCTCAGGCGTTTTTTGCCATTTTTTACTGATAAGTGGTCGCCATTTGCCCATACGTGGGCAGCGAGAAAATTCTGGGGGTGCAAGATTTTTGAAGGTCAAAGACTGGCCTCAAAAATGGTGGTATGTCGATAAAAACACCATTTTTCGACGTTTCTCATCAAGCACTATCCATTGGCATCAAAAAATTGCGAAAAAAACGAAAAAATTTTTCAAAAATTGAATCCTGGGGAGGGGGTATTTTGATTTCTGGGGGTGCATACCCCCCCAAACCCCCACGCCCAGGTGTGCATTTGCCCCTTCCCCTAACGATGGCCGGATACCAACCACCACACGTAGGCGGGGGGGGGTGGCGGTTTAGATCACCGAGAATGCGGCGGACCCCTAAAATCGATAGAGCCCCAGAATTAAATTTTTGGCATGTTTTTTTAGTATTTTTGCTGCTTTTACACCACCCAGCTAGACCCCCCCCCGATTCGGCAGCTGCCAATGAATGCCCACTCAAAATTTCGAGTCTTTACCATAGGCGGGCAGCACCAAATTCTAGGGAAGGGGGAGAGGGTGCAACATTTTCGAAAGGCCAAAAAATGGTTTTAAAAATAATGTTATATGGCAAAAAACATTTTTCAACATAGCACTATCCATTTGCATCGAAAAAATCGCGGAAAAAACAAAAACAATTTCAACAATTGAATTCTAGTATTTTGGTTTTGGAGGCGAGGTATTCGGCCTTCTGGGGGTGCAGACCCCAAAAGCCCACCCGCGCCCACAGTGGTCTTTAAATGTTACTTATCTATGGAACTTACATGATCTTGGGGTTTGGGGGTTTTCGACACCCAAAGAGGTTCCCCCTCACACACACACACACACACACACACACACACACACACACACACACACACACACACACACACACACAGACAGAAATTTTTTCAATACCCTATAACTCGCAATTTTACAAAAAAAATTGTCAAAAATGTGCTGTTTCAAGCGTTTTAACTTACTCAAATATATCAAATGTTAGGCCTTTCACGCCATATACTGATAGTTGATTATATTTTGTTCAATCTAAGCGAATTTTTTGGGTAACCATTAAAATTTTTTACGCTTTTATATTCTAGGGAGAGCATCGCCCGTCAGAAACGCCAAAAATGATGCTTTTGACGCAGGTCCACTATTTTTGAGCCAATAAGAATTTAGGAAAAATTTTTGGTTTCGCCCACTCCCCCAGAAAGCTAAAGACCGATTGCATCCGGGCCGATAGTTCAATAATTTTTCTCCGAAGTTTGCAGCATATGTTTGAAGTTTTTATGCCAAAAACAGACTTTACTTCGAATCATATTTCAATATAGATTAGTGATAAAAATACAGTCTAGGGTAGGGGTTGAGAAGTTTCCCTATCCTATAAAAGTTTTCAACCACAAGTGGGCGTAGGGGGTCTGGGGTATACAGCCCCCGCAGAAGTTGAAAAACCCCCGCAGATTACTTAAGACCCAAAATTATATTTTTAGTAACATTTTTGGCGATTTTTGGCAATTTTGGCGATATCTCCCTCCCCCGAATTTTTCCGCCGCCCATGTAAGTTTTCAACCCATCGCCATATCTTTTCACCCTCCCCCAGAATACGCGATTTCCAAAGAAAAACGTTCAAAACGTTTTTAGGACTTTTTAGCAACAAGTATCGATTTTTAAGCGCTTCGCGCAAAACAGCCATTTTTAACTATACTTTATTGGATTTTATTTAAAAAATTATATTTTTGACGCTTTTAGGCCTGAAAAGGCATTTTAAAAAATTCTGATTCCCACACCAGAATTCACATACAGTCAGGCCCGTATCCAGGATTTTATTTCGGGGGGGCCGAAAATTTTTGAGGCCAGATATCTCGAGAACCATTAGGAGATAGGCGATAATAAAGGCAGTTTTGAGCGTATCTCGGCGAGCTCTATGCGATGGTGAAGAAGAATTTCAAAAAAATTGAAAATTTTCCACTCTAATTCATATTGAAATACAGAAAAATTATCATTTAAGCTTATTTCTCATCCCTTAATTGACGAATTATTTCTTTTCTCTTGCTTATGCACTTAATCATTGTGCTTTACAGAGAAAAAACAATACAGATAATAAATAATTCGGCGCCAGGCGTCGAAAAAAATTGACAAAAAAAATTTTAAAAATTGAAATCTTGGGTTATTTTGGTCTCTGGGGGTATTTGGCTTTCTGGGAGGTGAATACCCCCAAACCTCACTTCCACGCCCACGTGTGGTATTACCTATTCTTGAGCCCAAAAAAGTACTCTCTAATTTCAGACCCCCCAGCATTCCCATCATACGTGGGCAGCAAGAAAATTCTGGGGGTGCAAGATTTTTGAAGGTCAAAAAATGGCCTTAAAAATGGTGGTATGGCGAAAAAACATCATTTTTCGACGTTTCTCATCAAGCACTATCCATTGGCATCAAAAACTTGCAAAAAACGAGAAAAATGTTCAAAAATTGAATTCTGGGGGGATTTTGATTTCTGGGGGTGCATACCCCCAAACCCCCAAGCCCAGGTGTGATTCCCATACTGTACGTGCCTGTATGCAAATGCTTTCGGCAAAACACCGAAAAGTTTATTAATTTGCTTCAATTCCGTTAAAATAAAGTTGATAAGAAATATGGACTTCAGGTCGCCAAGAAAGCAATATAATATTATAAGCATATAGGTCATTCCATTTCAAGTGACCGAAATTTGACAAAAATTTTTGGGTCACCATCTTCAATTTCATTAAAACTTTGTGTAGGTGTAGTTTTATGCTTGTAGTTTTATGCTTAAAATGATCCTGTGCCAAATCTCAGTTTCATTAGTAGTATAGAGGGGGTGCCAGGGCCTCCTGAACAAAGGGCACCTGTGCAATGTGAACATGTGTGCGAATGAATTGCCAAATTCCAAATGCTACTGTTATGGAACCGTAACAGCTAACATCCTGAAAAAGGCAACCCAGGACAAGTTTTTGTGCTCTACGTGATGGTTGTAGTGTCAAGGTTTAAAAAGTGTTAGCTTTATTGCTATTATCTCACAAAGTTGCCAAAATAATCCATCATGTCAAATTAGGGCAGATTTTTTGATATATATAACTTTGAAACAAAATCTCCTGGGAACTTGTACTTTGGTGAGCTAACTAAGCCTATTACTGCTTTCAAGCTTCCAAAGTATCAGCTATTAAGCTCACTTTGTTCCCAAAATATGTGCTGTTAAATACTATGTTCAAATTTTATGCAGCAAATTTTGTACATTTTCAAAACTACATAGCACAAACCTTTTTTCTCCAATCTAGTTCTTTTTGTTACCATTGGAAAGAGCAGACTTTTTCCTTTGAGAATCTTCTTCTTTCGTGTTTGGGTCTTATCCTCATAAGGCCAGAAAAATTACTTTGAAATTTGCACTTATTTAACAAGCATAATATACTGCGTGAAGGCAATGAAACGGAATTGTTTGTACAATGCATTCAAACTATTATTGCTAATGATGCTTAGTGTCACCCAAGTAATTTTTATTTGTGATTATGCAATGGTTAAATCTAATACAATAAAACTGATGCTATTGAAGATTGTATACACATTCCGAAATCAAACATCCTTGCATTGATCCATAGTGTCTGAGCCACTACCAATTTTATGTATTAAATGAGTTGATGCACACCACTTTATTCAAGGCATAAATTGATAACCCCATCGCCTAGAGGCCACGCCCAATTGCCAGGCAAGGCCAGCCACGGGCAGGTCTCTTACCATAGGTTGTTTCTTACCAAGGATCCCAAGCCCAATGTTGAGGGTTTCTTACCAAAGATCCCAAGCCCAAATTGGTTTCTTTATGGATCCCAAGCCAAAGTGATACATTGTTTAATAAGTAGAACTATAGATGATTGTTGAGGTATTGCTTCATTATTTTGTTATTGACCGAAATTTATCATCAATATCCAGCATGAGGGCCTCTTCTGAATTATACTGCCTTCCCATTGCTGAAGCTATGGGGGCTAGAATGTTGACCACAATGTGCTGTTCTGGTATCCAAGAGCTGTCTGTTCTAGGCGGCCAATATAATGAATGGGCTATTCCGTGTGGATGCATAAAGTTGACTAAGGCATTGTGCTGTTCAACCGAAATTTACAGATGTTGCCAATCCGCCAATTATCATCATAAATACAAGCAATATATTGTCCTGGTTTACGATTAGCAACTGATAGGGATGGAGAACTGATTGTAGTAAATGGATTTAAGGAAGTAACAAACAATGATTCAGCATCATTATAAACCATGCTGACACGGACTTGAGCTTCATTAATAGGCACAAAATGGTGATTTTCTCATGTACCTGCTATGGTGCATCCATCTTCGAAGCTTTCCTCTTGGCTGATCCAAAATGCTTCAATTTCTTCTTTAGAAACAAAAATGGTAATTCCAATTTTTTGCTGATTAAAATAGTCAAATGACTCCCTTGGCATCAAAATTTGATCATTAATAGGGCGTTGAAGGCCAGCATGAGCTGCTAATCATTTAACAGTTTCACTAATGCCATCAGAGGGTGATTTGCTGTGACTTATGCCAAAAAAGTTCGACTCTGCACTGCAATTAAAATCGATTTTGTGGTGGCATAGGTTGATAAAATTCTTGTAATTCTTATACTGTACTTCAGAGCCATCACTGAAGTAGTATATGTGTGTTATTTCTTCAACCGTATTCTTCATATATTCGATTAAGTTGATCAAAAAAGCATGCACAGCAACAGTGTCATCCTGCAGGCAGTTGCTAATAATACAAAAGCTCATACTTTGCACTTGATCAGCATTGTTTTAGTATAGTGCTGGCCTCTAAAAAAACCATTTTCATGTTTTTGGCTTATAACTTCAGAACAAATAGCATTGAAGAAGTCAACAAACACCTATTTTCGACAGCTGCCCTAGGCCTATAACTTGCTGCATGGAAGAATTTTTAAGCGCCATATTTCATAGCAAGCTTGCATGAAATACGAAATTTCGAATAAAAACCACTTTTTCCTAAAAAACCATGGGAAATAAAAATAAACCACCCCCAAAATGTTATGCGAAGTGCATGGTTTGCAGCGTAAAACAGTTAGTTGACCTTAAATGATCACATTTTTGAAAAAAATTCATTTTTCACGATATTTCCGTCCATTTTATCACATTTATATAAAAATCAATAATTTTTTCTGAATTTCATTAAAAGTTCTATAAATTTCACAAAAAAGTCTTTAAGTGATAAAAACGACTCTAGGTAAGACTCTTCTACATCCTCTGCAAGAAATCAGTGCAAAATTATGCAACTTGATGAAAAGTAATTTCGTTGCCATGGCAACGTATACCTAGCATTGGTCTTTTTTTAGGTTACAGTGGTTTTTCTTCAGGTTACAATCGAAATTTTTCGGCAGTTTTTGGGTTGATTCTTATTTCTTGTGAAAAATAAATATCAGGCATCATGAAAGGTGATATGAGGCACATCCCTGCTAAGTTTTGTAAAAATTGGCGCTGGTTTTGTTAGGTTACAACTGGTTTTTTTAGGTTTGACTTCAAAGGTATACTGTAGCTATGTGGATGACATGGGAAAACTAATTTTTTTTGACTTTAGTCTGCAAGGGAGCCTAACGTGAAAACATAAAAGATTCCAGCAAAAATGAATACAGTTAGAAATACAGACCCTCAAAAATGCTTTAAAAAAATCATAAAAATGGCAATTTTTAGGAACTTTTCGACAAATTTATATCTCAAGTTTCTGAATGATCCGGAAAGCGACCAGGGGTCAGTTGTAATCCTCAAGGCATAGCTTGTTTGCCAGTATAATATCATCAGTCATCTCCTTTTGGTTATGGAAAAAAGGGGTGGTTTTTTAGGTTACAAATCGACTGGTTTTTTTAGAGGCCAGCACTTATACACTACAAAGGGGTGTAGTGTAGCTTGACTGTTTTCTCAATGAAAACCTTGGACCGAATCTTGTATAATAAATGCATAATTTCCGGCAAAGTCCATTAAAATAACTAATTCACCGGGCTTCAAATTTTCTTTTGTGGATTTTAAAGTGATGAGTGTGTATTGCTAAGCAAGGAAAGTGTAATTTGAACTTCTGAAAAACAACACAACAATTGTCTCCTCTAAACTACTTCTTTATGAAGTAACATTGACTCTAAAGTCAGACCTCCTATAGATTATGTTTAAGGACATCATGTCACGTAATCGAATAAGTGCAAATTTCAAAGTAATTTTTCAGACCCTAAAGAATAAGACCCAAACATGAAACAAGATGATTCTTAAAGAAAAAGTCTGCTCTCTGCAATGGTAGCAAAAAGAACTTGATCGCAGAAAAATATTTTGTGCAATTTAGCTTTGAAAATGCACAAGAGTTGCTGCGTGAAATTTGAACCTAGTATTCAACAGCACGTATTTTGACAACAAAGTGAGCTTAATAGCTGATACTTTGGAAGCTCAAAAGCAGTAACGGGCTCACTTAGCTGACCAAAGTACAAGTTCCCAGGAGATTTTGTTCCAAAGTTATATGCATCAAAAGTCTGCCACAATTTGACATGATACATTATTTTAGCAACTTTGTGACATAACAGTAATAAAAACTAAAACTTTTAAACCTTGGCACTGCAACAATCACGCAGAACACAAAAAAATGTCTCTAAGTTGCCATTTTTCAGGATGCTAGCTTTTTTAGTTTCATAATAGTAGCACTTGAAACTTGGCAATTTATTCGCGCATGCGTTCGCATTGCACATGTGACCCTTTTCATGAGGCTCTGGCACCCCCTCAATACTACTAATGAAACTGAGCTTTGGCACAGGATCATTTGAAGGTTTGCTTAATACCTACACCAAATTTCATCATGGTCCAACATGGTCCAAAAAGGTGATTTGGTCACTTGATATGGAATGAACCATATGTGACTTGTAAGTATTTGATGTTGAGATCGGGATTTGATTATTTAATTCAATTATTCACGTATTTTAATTTACATAATTTCAATTTTCTCCAGTATTTTGCCAAAATTTACAAAGCCTTGAATCGTGACATGGACATCTGGAAATTTAGGGTGGGTGGGGTTCGCGGCACACGTAGGCGTGGGAAGACAAACCCCCCAGAGAACCGAATAACCCCCAAATTCAATTTTGAAATTTTTTTACGATTTTTTGATGCTAATGAATAGTGATCGATGAGAAACGTTGAAAAATGGTCGCTTTTTCGCCATTTCACCTTTCCTAAGACTATTTTTCGACCTTAATAAACCTTTCACACCACCCACCCACCCACCCCCCCCTCCGCCAGAATTTTGGCGCTGCTCACCTTCCGCGGCCATTTTTACGGGAGGAGGTGAATGACCCCAATTTTCGGCCAAAAGTGGCAAAAAGGCATCGAGGCCAAAAGACGCAAGTTTTCGCCGAAATGGGGGGTCAGAATCTTTTGGCTTTGGGTGTATGCTCGGATAACCAACTTCGGATGGGAGGGGTCCCCACCCCATGCCCCACCCCCTACATGTACGATTGTAACCTCTTGCACATTGGATCAACTGAGAGACACCATACATATATGTGAATAATCCCCAACCAAAGTCGAGCTTTTCCGCATGCCCAAGGATAACTCTTTTTACCCCTCCCCGATTTTTCGCTTAAAGCTTCTATTTTTATGTTTTTGCCATTTTTACACTGGCGTAAACTGTGGGAGTTAGGGGGACTAGCCCCGAAATATAGAAGCTCGAGTATTTTTTGCAAAGGTCTCCCGAAAAAAGTGGAAAATTCTTAAATTTAATCTGAAAAGACCGTTGAATAGATTTGAGCAGTTTTAAACCAATTAGCCTAAAATTTTCGGGCGGTGGGCGGCAACAAAGCTATTGAGGAAGGGAGTGCAAGATTTTTTAAAGATAAAAAAATGACCTTAAAAATAGTGGTATGACGAAAGAAAACACCATTTTACAACGTTTCTCATCGAGCACTATTCATTGGCACCAAAAATTGCGAAAAAACAGAAAAATTTCAAAAATTGAATCATAGGGGGTATTTTGCTTTATGGGGGTGCATGCATACCCCCAAACCCCCAAACCCAGGTATGCTAGCGCCTATTTATTTGCATACAGCATATTTTAATATAATTTAAATAGTTGAATTTAAAAAAATTCAATGCACAGATCTCGCTGTGAAAGCTCAAAAACATAATTATTTTTGTCTATCTACGAGTAGTTCTTAAGATATTTGGCGTATAAATTTTCGCACTCTAAATTTAGCAGGCCAGCTGCCCCTGCATTTTTAAGCCAAAAATATAAGCACCTTCCCCCTACCCCTAATAATGGCCGCCTAACTAATCCTTCCGAAATGTTGAGCCATTACATGTACGACTCGACCGAGACACAGAAAACGCACATATTGTACGTAGATCAGTAAGAAGCAATCAGTGGAAATTCAGAAGCAATGTTTTGTCACATTTACTTAGCCACTTTTTGCTTCGCCGCATATTCCCGAATTTTGTCCAAAAACAACTGTTGCACAGGATCGCTCACTTTAGCGTGCGCTTGTTGAAATGCGATGGATGAGGTAGCAAAGCAGCGATTAACAATCGCGTTGCACAACAAAATTCGGGACAACATTGTACGAAAAATAAATGCCTAAAATCTATATATAAAGGGTAGAAAAAATCCATATATATAAAAAGCTACATGCAATTCAACAGGTCATAACTTCGGCCTATGTGAGCAGCATGCATGCGACTTTGAAGCCTCTTGCTTTAGATAGATAAAAGTGTCTTCTTTTAGACCGTGTAAAAAATTTTGGCCAGCTGTCGATAGTTCGGGCGCTACCACAATTTGTTTATACTCTATTTTAATATTTTCTAAACACGAATAGCGTCATTGGACTTACCATTAATTTGCATCCTTCTTTGACGACATCCTACAATTTTTGCACTAAGTACGACGCGTATCTAATCTGGGGTTTTAAAATGTGATAATTAATTTTTGACAGAACGCATTGTCAAGAATGTCAAAAAAGGATACCTACATACGCAGTTATGTCCTACGATGCAGAAATCCTGGGGTTTAAACAATGTCAAACTTGAGATGTGAAAAATTGTCATAACGCAGGAACCGCTGGCAACTGGCCAAAATTTCTAATGTGCTTCGAACGAAAAGGCGTTTACCTATCAAATGCAGCTGGTCCTAAAGTTTTATATTAACATCAGCCGAACTTATGCCATATTAAATAATGTAGTCTTTTTTATTTTTTTATTTTTTATACATTTTAGCACATTTTGGTACTTTACCTGACAAACGATAAACAAGCATTTCCATTCAGATTTTCAAAGAACAAAAAAAGCATTACATGCTGAGAATATATGCAAATATATTAAAATTAAAATAAATTAAAATTAACATAAAAGTAAACAAAATTAAATTAATTTTTATTGAAATAAAATAATAATAAATATTAAATATATATGTGCAGGTTTTTTGTACAAGACAAAGGTATTAAGTCTCATATGAAGATTTTTGAAGTCATTTTTGTGCAATGTGCGCAAAAAGTTATAAATCTCGAGAGAATTCGGCTCCTTGCGGTTCTGGTTACCAGTTTGATGTCAAAAGGTCACAAAATCAGGGGTTAAGAATTTTTTATCCGAAAAACCCTTCAAAATTGGTGTAAATTTGATAAAAACGAAGAAACCGTCTTCGTTAGCAGAATTTTCTCTCATTTTCTAGCATTTTTGAAAATTTCAATTTCCGTCCATTTCTGACCTTATTACGCCTTTTGCCGAAAAATTTTCATTTCCCCCGTGTGATAATTTTTGCTTAGACCACAACACGTAGGCATGTGGAAAGTACCGAAATTAAGAACTATGAGGTCCGAAAATTCGCAAAGTTTATCATTAATTCTTGAAACATAAAACCCTCCAGCTCAAAGAATCCAACCGTTTCCAGCTATAGATTCAAAAAACAATATAGTTTGGTTGGAAGCTACTTGGAAAGTACTTAGGTAGGTCAGATCTACTAAGTGCGGAAGGCAGAAAATTTTGGTTAATTTTAAGATGATGGATGCTATCCCGGCTTTATGTATGACACAGAAAATCATTTACTAAATCTGCACAGAAAAGATAGGACTGCAAGTATCAAATAACTATACTAACCTACTTATTTTATTTTATTCAGAAATATTAGAGATAGGTAAGTACACAATGCTATAATGTCAGATGGTCAAGAAGTCAATCTTAGGCTTAGTCGTCAATAAAAGTGCAGTAAACTACTGATTTACTTATCAAATTAAAAATTGGACAGTCCTACTTTATGCGCAATAATCAATAAAAAGTACTCTGTAAATAATAAAAAAGAAAATCAATCGACACAATCGCATGCGCCAGACAATCGAAAATTTGAAATTATTCAACCTCATTAGGATGTATTTTGTGTAAAATCCCAGAAAAAAATATTTCGAATAATGATTATTCTTGATCCCAAATTTTGTTTAATGACAATGTACTCAAAATAAAATATAAAAAACGGTGATGACAGCAGCGAAAAATAGTCATTTGGCTGGTAACTAGTAAAGCCAATTAATGTCGCCTATTATCGGGTTGAGATTTCAGAAACTAAGTAAATAGGTGCAATGTTTTTTTGCACAAGGTCCGCTCCGTTTGTACCTGTACAAAGATGGTCCCTAAAAGTCTTTGTACATTTTGTGCAACACAAATTTTTGGGTACTATGATATGGTACAGTAGCGATTTTAGTGTGGCAAAAGCAGAGTTGATCGACGTTTGGTAGTGTATTTTAGCTAATTTCTGGGTTTTCTGAGGACAAAAATCACAAATAATCGTCTCAAAACGGCGCGAACCGCCGAAAAACTTGACATTTTTCCATTCGAAATGCAATTTCTAACATTATAAAGATATAGAAAACATCATTACTCATTTCAGCACTAAGCGCCGAAAATTTTTGCGAATTTCAAACCCTTTTTGCAGTTTTTGTCTTCCCAAAAATCTTTGTACATGTATAAAGACGATTTCTGAAGTCTTTGTACAGCGAGAAAAATCTTTGCCGAATACGAAAAAAAACCGTGAATAGGTGTACCACAGTTCCTGAGAAAAGTACCATTTCAAGTAGGAAAGTATAAACAGACCCTAAAAATCTATCATGAATTCCTCAAAAAATAAACAATTATCCCGTGATGGCGAAGTAGTGAAAAAACCAAAAAATCAGGAAAATAGATGGAAAACTACCAACAACACTGAAGCCAAGTCAAACACCGTTTTTCCTCATAATGGGGATTTTGTGAAGCAAAATTTTGTGATGTGGAAAACATGTTGGAACTTGTTTCAAATTGTGGTGAATTTTCGTAATGCAAAAGTGCTTTCTAGAAAAATAAAATTCCAAAATTTTCCGTCACATCATGCCGGATTGCTTTATTTTTAATGTTTTTTATTGATGGTCACGCCGCACCATGCCGATTGCTCCTCTTTGATTGATAACTTACTCCAGGATACTTGATTAAGATGAATAATATGCATTTCCTGCACTGATTTACCTGTTGCTGGCCCAATACGAAGCTAAAATTTGCAAAGAACATATTAAATGTTGAAAGTTTTGGCGATTATCAACAATTGTCTGAAAAAGCCCGATTTTGAGCTGAAAAATGTAAGAATTAGAGATATTTTTGGCGCTTCGCGCAATTTTAGGAGCCTCGCACGGAATTCATAACTTAAGTATGGGGATAATCTGCTAACCTACCTAAGTAATTTTCTTCATTGTTTGCTTCAGAATCAAAATTTTCTGTTTTGCATGCTTTTATATTGCGCAAAATTTAGATTAAACGGCAAAAACCTTCACACTTTTTAGAGCTTTGTACCGGTCTCTATGCTGCATACCTATCCCTTTAAAAACCTTCAGCATTGATTGCTAAAACAAGCCAAAGTAATTTGGTGCGATAAACCGATTTACTAGGAACTTTATTGATCTCACTGTTTGTGGAAACTCTGAACCTAATTGTTTTGGTGATGGTTCCATAATTTTTTCCTGTTTTTGGGTACAATTTCGAAATAATTTTTCAGACGGTGAGATTGTGGGAACGACATTTTATACTCCCTTCGTGCGAAGTGAATTTTTGGAACATAAAACATTAAAAGTCTTTTATGCTTGGAGCCACATTCACGAACTTATTGCGTTCTTTTTATTGTTCAATGAGACTCAAGAAATCGACTAAAGTGCATCATTGAAGGTCGGAAAGCCCATTTTTAGGAGACAGAACATATTCCTGATCGTTATCTTCATTGCAGTACACCACAGGCATAGCCAGTGAGGAGGAAGTGAGGCGATTCCCCCCTGGGCACAGGTGGGCAATGCCATGCCAACCGCGCCACCGGATGGCGCCAGAAGGCACTTCAGTGCCTTCAGAACCCCAGCTGAGTGGCGCCAGAAAAAAAGTTTTTTATTGGGGGGGGGGTAGAATTTTACGACCCAAATATAAAAAAGTGAGAAAATGATACAACCAACCAATTAGCCAACCAACCAACCAACTAACCGGCTAAGTAACCAGCCAACTAGCCAACCAAACAACCATCCAACAAGCCAACCAGCCAGCCAACCAGGTCGGCCAACCAACAGGCCAACCAACAGGCCAACTAGCCAACCAACCTCAACAAAAGGGACCCCGCTACCTTCGAAACCAAAATCCATTGCCCAGGTATGCCCCTGGGTAAAAAATCCGACATGTTCAAGAAATAAGCAATAATCGCTGCATGATGCTGTTCTGCAACGTATCGCTTTATTACAGGAAAATTTAAAAAAATTAGCTCTTTGAGCCACGATTTTTTGTATTCTCGGCAAAGATTTTTCGCGATGTACACAGACTTTTAGGGACCGTCTTTGTACATGTACAAAGATTTTTTGCAAGACAAAAATGCAAAAAAGGTTCGAAATTCGCAGAAATTTTCGGCGCTCCACGCCGAAATGAGTAATGTGCATTTTGAAAGGAAAAATGCCAAATTTTTTGGCGCTTCGCGCCGTTTTGAGACGATTACCAAAGGTCAAACAACTCTGTCTTTGCCACACTAAAATCACTACTGTACCATATTATAGTACCCAAAAATTTTTGTGTACGAAATGAACAAAGACTTTTAGGGACCATCTTTGTACATGTACAAACGGACCTTGTGCAAAAAAACACTGCTTCGAGCGCATAATAAGCATTATTTCTGTCTAAAACTTAAAAAAATTCCAGAAGAATTAGTAGTACACAGAAGGATGTGAAAAGCCTAAAAAACACGTTATTCAAAATGTTCAAGGACTGAGACTCGTTTTGGGTTTCGCCATTGCATGTAGGATGGAATTCTTGCAAAAAATATCCTTTTACCATGAGCATACAATTTTTAAACATTTATAGACCTCCATTTTTGAACATTTTAGACCTAAAAAGTGAACCAAAATCTGAAATTTGGCAGTAATTATGTGCAGTCAAGTGCAAATAATATAGCACACAATGTAACATTATTGGTAGTCAAAAACCAGCGGCCTAGACTGCAAATAATATCGCGCACATTGTAAAATTATTTACAGTCAAAAACCAGCAGCCTAGACTGCGAATAAAATCGGACAAAGAGTCATATTATTTGCAGTCAAAAATCAGTGGCCTAGACTGCAAATAATATTGTGCACAGTGTTATATTATTTGGAGTCAAAAATTAATGCCCTTGACTGCAAATAATGTAAGATTGCGTACTGGATAATTTGCAATCAAAAATCAGCAGTCTTAGACTGCAAATAATGTTGCGCACGGTTTTATATTATTTGCAGTCAAAAATCAGTGACCTTGACTGCAAATAATATAACACAATATAGAAGACGAAGAAAATAAGTTCATTGCTATTTATTTCATTTGCAGTCTAGGTCACTGGTTTTTGACTGCAAATAATATTGCACTATGTCCGATCTTATTTGCGGTCTAGGTCGCTGATTTTTGACTGCAAATAATCTGTACACTGTGTGTGATATTATTTACAGTCTATGCCACTGGTTTTTTGAGTGCAAATAATATTAAATTGTCTCCGATCTTATTTGCAGTCTAGGCCGCTGCTTTTCAACTGCTAACAATATTTCACTGTACGCTAAATTATTTCCATATACGGCAAGTAATAACTGCCCTCTAAAAATTGGAAAAAATTTTGTATGCTCCCATTGTGAATCGAATTGCTAAAAAGACGGGCTCAAACTGTTTGCCTCGCTCGTCGCTCCGCTCACTACACGCACGGTTGCCATTAGCTCTTGCCAAAAAACCCCCCATTTTTAACCTCAAACTGCCTAAAAAACCCCAACCAATTGTTAAGCATAGGCAACAAAAGCTATATCACTAAAAATGCGTCTAACCAACGGCCTCAAGAAACTCCCAAAAATGGAGGAACACCCTTAACTTGGCAACCCAACCTGACTGACAGCTCGTCGGTTTTCCAGCGAAAACAAATGTCTAAAAACTGCACCCGGTGCTGTAGAAAACATAACATCAGTATTCAATCCTGACTTCTCTTTTCGCATTCACTAAGCCTAAGCAAGAATTAACACCTTCAAAGATCACTATTAGGACGAAATAAGCAAAAAACAAGAAAAAATTATTATGGAGGCGATATTTTCTACATGCACCGGGCCGGTTGAGGTCTTATATCATAGTTGCCAAGTGCTCTGAGTCAAAAAAGCCTCCAATTTTAACTCAAACTGCCTAAAAAACCCTAAATAACAGGTTTGACAAGGCTGGGTTTTTGTGGGTTTTTTGGTGCAAGAAATTGTTGGGTTTCAGGTTTTTGGGTTTTTTATCCACAGGTTAAGAATTTATTTGTGATGGAATTAAATACTGTGTATTGTCAATGTTTTTTGTATCATGAAGAAGAAGAAAATTTATTCGGTAAAAGTATTAAAGGAAACACATAAAAAGTAGGTAAAAATGCATTGTCAATGTGAACATAATACACAATCTGCATAAAACAAAGTATGTGCATAAAGCAACAGATAATGCAATGGTACCAGGAGCGTAAGGCACAATGCTCTTACGTACGCCCCTTAAGATAAACACTAAAATCAATTTCCGAAATCATATTCCTAAAAGCTATTGGGTTATTACAGTCAACTGTATTCTGCGGGAGAATGTCCCAAATTTTAGCCACCCTGTTCGCAAAGTCATGTTTTCTACAATCTTAAACGTGATTGTTTGATGAACAGTTTCATGTTATTTACGTATCTAGTACCTCTATCAGGTGCAAGCTCCAAAAATTCATTAAATGTCAATATTTTGTGTTTAACAATTTTAAAGGCAAAAAGAAGATCAGTGTGGATACAACGGGTTTTGAGTCGTTCTAAGTTTAGGATATTCAATCTTTCATCATACGATAAAGTTTTATTCCAAAATAATTTTTTGTAAATTTTCTTTGTACTTTTTCAAGTCGTGTTATCTCCAATTTGGTATGGATTCCAGACAACGGATCCGTATTCAAGGATAGGTCTAACGTATGTTTTAAAAGCTCTGATCATCAAATTGGTATTTTTTGAGACGAATGTTTTGTGTATTGAGGATGCGACTCTAGCAGCTTTAGACGCAATATTGGTACAATGAATGCCTGATGATAAATCATTAGATATGTAAATACCAAGGTCCTTCATACAATTTTCGTGCATTTTTTAACTCAGATAGACCTAACTTATAGCCCACTTCCGGATTTCCGTAACCCAAATATAACGTTGCACATTTTTCGTAGCGAATTTTCAGTTGCCATTTTTCGGCCCAAGAATGCAATGAATCAAGATCAGACTGTAACAGGATGGAATTTTCAGATTTGTTGAAAATTTTTAAATCGTCAGCAAACAGTATTATATTGCTATATTTAATCGAATCTACTAAATCGTTTATAAAGATCAAGAATAATGTGGGACCCAGAACACTTCCTTGAGGAACACTGCTTATTACTGGCAATGAATTAGATATATGACCGTCAATTTTTACCTTCTGTGATCTGCCTGATAAAAATGATCGAATCCAGTTTAGCAAAACTCCAGAAATTCCCAAATATTCAACTTTCCGTAACAGTTTAGAATGAACAACAGAATCGAAGGCTTTACAAAAATCTACATAAACTATGTCAGTAGGAACCCGATTATCTAAATTCTTAGTCCAAATATTTTTGCATTTTAGTAATTGAGAATCACACGATCTGTTTTTCATAAAACCGAATTGCTGTGGGTTCAACAAATTGTTTCGATTAAAATAGTTTATGATGCAATCATTTATTATTGATTCCATAATTTTGCAAAAAATACACGTGAGTGAAATTATTCTAAAATTTTCTACGGAATGGGGGTTCCTTTTAAAAACTGGGGTTACCAAGGCTTCTAAATCCAGGACTTGGGAAGGTTTCCAGTTCTATAAGAGACTTCAAAAATTGTAGACAGGGGAGCAATCAAAACATCACGAATTTGTTTTATAAAGTATGCACAAAACCCATTGGGATCAACAGAATATGTGGGTTTTAGCTTATTCAACGCCAAGGAAATTACCGAATATTCAAAAGCAACTTTCGGACGATCTGTTACGTTTACGCAATTCACATTATCTGGAATTTCATGGTTGTTCCTTTAACAATTGCTTGCGATGCGATGCACGAGGTTAAGTGTCCATCCATTCTCATCCTCTCCTCCTTCCTGTTGCTGTTTTTCTCCTATATTATATACTTTTCAAATGAGAAAAGCCGCCCAATAGAGGCTATGTGGCAATGTGGCATGGATTTTTGTACTTAATATGGCAAATTTTTTTGTTTTTTTCCTTGAAGCAGAGCAGAATTTATGAAGAAATTTCAATATTATGCATTTAAAAATTGCTCTGCCCAATTTTTTCATTCTGTTCACACAGCAGACAAGCAAAACTTGTGAAAATTTGCGAAATGGTGAACTTCCAAAAATACTACTCCTGCCCGATTTTCATTCTTTTTACTTAGCTGCTACGGAGTAGAGCCAGATCTCTAGTACCTTAATATATCTAATATTGTTCTTAAACATTTGACTGTATTTAAGAGACAGATGCATATGTACAGGTATGTGGCATGGATTGTGCTTGTGAATGACCAATTTTGTTGTTGAATTTTGTGCATTAGCTTAATAGAATTTGTTGTTTACTTGTTTTGGTCTGTGTCTTGAAGCTGTTGAAGTATTCTCAGCTACTATCTATAGCTCAAGCTAGAATTTTTATAAAAAAACCCATAAAAAAACCCTTAAAAAAGCCAAAAAAAACCCAAAAAACCCACAAAAAACCCAAAAAACCAAAATTCGAAATTTTCAAATCTAGGTCTTTTCCATCCCTGCTAACTAATGGTTAGGCAGGCATAGGTGCAAAAGAACTTGAATCGCTAGAAATGCCTCCAACAATCTAAAAGAAACTTAAAATGGGGGAAACCCCCAACTTGGCAACCCTGCTTTAGACGCTCGCAGTCAGCGTTGCCAGGTCAAGATTTTGAAAACTGCCACAATTCTTGAAAAACTGCCATCCCCTGTAAAGTATATGGAAACGGTCCAAAAAAACTGCCACGGGCCTCTCAAAGACCTGCCACCCTAGGGTTAAGCATAGGAGTGAAAAGCTACGAAATAATCAAGAAACTGCCAAAATGGAAGTGAAACTTCATACTGCCAACCTGGCAAACAGTGTTGCCAGGTCCCAAAATTCAGATTCTCCTGCACAGAGGTAAAATTGGGGAAAAATTCTCCTGCAATTCTCCTGAAAATATTTTGATTCTCCTGAAAATTCTCCTGGCTCAGATTTTGCAGGAAAGGTTGTACAGCAGATCAACAATTGTATGTACACATGCATATCAAGCATGCTCAGGCCAATTTACCTTGGTTCACCCAACTATTTTATTCTGATCTCTTGCCTGTTAATCCTAAGGACACTCAAGGCTAAATAATGAACATTAAATCTCCCAATCCTTATAATAGGCCTGAACAAATTTGCTCCGTTTTCGTGCTGTGGTTTCAATTTCACCGCTGGATTCGCCTGAGCTAACATTTACAATGACAGTTTCTTTCGACATAGGAAATTTAATTTATAACATGTATCTACACTAATATATTATACAAAGGCATTAATCGGCTATCCTGAACAGAGAACAGATAATTTTACATATACTGCTCAAGGGCCTAAGCTAAAGAGGTCGCATTGTTTACAATACACATTATTCGAAAAAACAGTTTCTGTGCTTAAAACAGTGACCGCCAATTTTCAGTTGCACTTACATCATCAAAAATTTCTGAAAAGAGCCCTGTTTGCAATGTCTTTTGAAAAAATAAATAATACTTTATTACTAATTGTATGTACTTCAGTAGCAAGCAAATCCTTACGTTTTGAAATATATCAAAAAAATGTTTATAGGCGCTTTGCAAACGTCTATGAAACTGATAAAAACAATTAGACGGTGTGTAAAGCTATGTATTTCTGCACTTCGTGATATTAAGTGAATAAATAAATGAATGAATGATTTACTACGGAAGCACGAAACTTATTTGGATATAGTTATAACTTAACACTTAGGTCTTAACTATGAACGAAATAAATTCTTAATGTGAAAGATCTAAGTATAAAATTATATACAACTAACTAACTACAGTAAGTACAGTAAGAAGGTTAATGTATGATAATCATTATAACTTGCTGTTTAAGTTTTGAAAATTCTCCTGAATTCTCCTAGATTTTCAGGATTCCACTGAATTCTCCTGACATTTTAAAATTCTCCTGCATTCTCCTGCATGTTTACAACTTCTCCTGAAAAGCCCATTCTCCTGCTCCTGCTCCTGAAAATTTTAGATTCTCCTGAATTCAGAGAATTCTCCTGCACCTGGCAACCCTGCTGGCAAATATTGGACGGGGACGCTGTCTCAAGGTTGCCAGATGCTTTAGTCAGGAAACCGTCACACGCATGCCAGAAACCCGTCAAAAACCGTCAACAGCTGGCTAGAAACCCGTCAAAACCGTCAAATTTATCATATAATAGCAGTATATTCACATGACAAATAGCAGTATAAACATACATGCATTTGCAATAAATATACATCAAACAGCATCAACACAGACAGTAAATTTTTCATTTACAGAAATATGTATACTGAACCAGAATTGCAAAAAATTAAAGCACCTGACTTAAGCCTCGGATAACATGTCTATGGCATCAGAAAAGGCATCTTCATTAATATTACCACATCTTCATCACTCTGATAAATTGATGCATTAAAGCTATTCAACATAAACTGTGACGAATTAAAATTTGACACATTTAAATAAATAAACTCCGAACCAAAACGTACTGACAATTTTGAATCTACAGTTTTACAGATAAGACGATTGCACAAATTAGTTTTAACTAAATTCATAGCAGCAAACACCAGGGCTGGCAAACTCTGGTTTTAGTGGTTTTTGATTTTTGTGGTTTTTGGGAAAAACAAACAAAATTTCCATGGTTTTTGGTTTTTGGCACTTTTTTAAAGAATTTTTTCCTAAATAAATTTGATTCACATGTGAGTTTTTCTAAATTTTTCTTTGTGGGCATATTCTACAATCGCTCATAACTATTTTAGCAAGAGTCTCGCATTACGAAGGAGTTGCTAATTACACCTCCAGTAAAATGAGTGACCAGTCCTGTCCAGTCTAGGCAACTAAATTTTGGGTGACAGATACTAGCTAGTGAGTCAAGTCAAGGCTTGTTTGTTTGTCCAATAGATGAGCTATGGTTTGCAATTTTTCTGTGACCGTTTTTACTCGGCTTCTCCTTGCTGCCAGTCATTTTAAGTTGGTGGCTGGGGAAGATTCAGTTGGCTTGGGTGGGAGTGTGACTGGGGTTTTGTTATGTTCGGTCAATTGAGTTTAATCATTCATTTTCATTTATTTCATGAATTTCTCCTTCTGCTCCATAATAAATTGCACACTGAACTGAAAACGGTCGGCAGCAGACTGGCTTAAAATTAAAAGATTTTGATGTTTTGCAAGTACCTACCAAACTATGTAGGAGGGTCATGCCAGATTTTTCAATGCCATGGTTATAGAATTATGAGCTTTTTGTCCGACCCGAGCAACGTATCTTTTGCTTGCTACTTTTTTCGTTCGTATTTGTATTGATGATTGACTGGATGATGACTAAGTTGTTCCAGATGTTTTTGTTGACTAAATGTTTGAATTATGTGCTCTGAATAAAAAATTGTGCTCAATTCTTTTTTATGCAAACAGAACATGCTATTGTGCCTAAGCTTCATTCAATAAGCTTGTAATTAACACTTGAAAATTAAAATTCGCATTTTTCAACTGAAAATTTTGGTTGAAATAATCAAAAACCACCTGAAAAAACCACTGAAAACCAAAGCAAAAACCAAAAATTAAAAGATTTTAATTTTGAAATCCTGGTTTTTGCCACCCCTGAAAAACACCCGTTCAACGACTGCATTCGAGAAACGTAAAGACAACAAATTTAGTGCAAACAATGATATATTTCCGAATCGATGGTTTCTATTCTAGCAGCATCAGTATCATCCTCTTCTAGAAACGAGGTCCTGCAAAGCTCACCTCAACGATTTTTCGCAATGCTACCTCAAAATTTGGAACTCCTTACCTGATCAAGTTGTCACTTCTCCTCTCCTACCGTTTGTTTGTTCAACAAAGAGCTCCTAAACATTGATTTTATGATTTTATTGTTGGGGCATACCTAGTTGTATCTCTTCATGATCTGTATGTCCTTTTGTTCAGTCGCTGTTTTATCATGCATTCGTGTTTTATCAAATTTCGTGCATTTTTCTGACAATAAACATTTTCTTGCCTTGTCAAAAAATGTTTGATAGCTCAAAATCGTCTGACATCGAGTCTTGGACCCTGAGCTAGGGATAATACCCCTCACTCCCCTGTGGGAATGTATGGTTGTACGTGTTGTTCGTGTTACTGGGCTAAACTTAAGAATATGGTACTTTTAGAAAAGGAGCAAAACGAATAAGGCATGCCAAAATTTTTTTGCCAAACTGGTAGAACATGATAAATTGAAGCGCGGAAAAAAAATTTGGTGAAAATCTGAGCCATACTTGCAAAGTTGCAGGCAACTCTCGATTTGAGTGTTGAGTGGACGATTAAACGGCTCGATCCAAGGACTTACACATTTGTCAGAAATAAATAATATGGGCTGAAATTACGGAAGGAAGCATAGCAATGAAGGAGGAAAAAGAAAAAAGGCGCTGAAACCTGTTCGAAATTTTGAAAACTTAAAAAATTTTCATATTTTTTTCATGTTTTTTTCGGTTTTACTTGATAAGATATACGAAAATCTAAGTTTTTGCTTCTATTATACTTAGGCTTAGTAATATCTGAAATGGTGTTTTAAGCTGCTTAAGAATAATAATAATAATATTTTATTAGCAATTACTGCCGTAGAAAATGCAATAGAAATTACATGAAAAAGGATATATATAATAAAAGATGTCGAAGGAACGAAAGAACGTTTATCAGCATAGCAAAGTAATGGCTGAGACGTACAGGCGGATCGCGCTCACGTACGCCCCTTTAGAAACTCATCTAAACAAAGTTTAGAAATCAAACCCTTAAACCGTTTAAAAGATTTACAATCAACAATACTTTGGGGCAGAGTATTCCAGATTCTAGCCGTCCTGTTTGCAAAGTCGTTTTTCCTACAGTCCAAATGAAATTTGTGGATATAAAGCTTTATATCACTTACCGATCTGGTACCCCTTTCGGGTGCGAGTTCGAAAAAGTCTTCAAAGGAAAGTAACTGTCTCTTGATTATTCTGGAAGCAAAAGTGAGATCAAAATGAATACGCCGAGTTTTTAGCCTTTCAAGATTTAGCAAACCCAACCGCTCATTGTAAGACAAGTCACCTTGTCGCCATAGTATTCTTTTTGTAAATTTACGCTGAACTTTTTCAATACAGTTAATATCTTTAATCAAATAAGGGTTCCAAACCACCGAATTATACTCCAAAATGGGTCTTACATAGACTTTAAAAGCTTTTACCATTAATTCAATATTTTTTGAGACAAAGCTTTTCTGGATCAGTGATGCAACTCGAGAAGCTTTAGACGCAGTGTTTACACAATGAATGCTAGAAGATAGGTCATCACTAATATACACTCCCAAATCCTTAATAGATCTTTCAGAAACAATTAAATCTTGAAAACCCAGTTTGTAGTTGTTTCTAGGATTCCCATACCCCAAATACAACGTTGCACATTTACCATAACTGATTTGCAACTGCCATTTTTTGGTCCATGCGTGTAATGAATTCAGATCCGATTGTAAGAGATCAGCATTACATGAAACATTAAAAATTTTTGCATCATCAGCAAACAACAAAATATCACTATGTTTAATACAATTGACTAAATCATTTATAAACACTAAGAACAATGTAGGCCCTAACACACTGCCTTGAGGGACACCGCTAATTACCGGTTGTGGGTTTGAGAAACAACTATTTATCTTCACCTTTTGTGACCTTCCCGCTAAAATGATGTAATCCAGCTTAACAGTGTACCCGAAACTCCCAAGGATTTAAGTTTTAACAAAAGTTTCGAATGAACAACAGAATCAAAGGCTTTACAGAAATCAATATAAATAATGTCCATCGGAACGTGATTGTCTAAACTTTTAGTCCACTTGTTTTTACACTTTAGCAGCTGGGACGAACAAGACTTGTTCTTTTAAAACCCAAATTGTTGTTGACTTATCAGACAAGTTCTGTCAAAATAGTTAATGATGGTATTATTAATTATTGACTCCATAACTTTACATAAAACGCAACAAAGAGATATAGGCTCTATAATTTTCGACTGAGTAGGGGTCTCTTTTAAAAATAGGTGTAACCAGTGCTTCTAACCATAAACGTGGGAGCCTGCCAGTCCTATATGAAACTTCGAAAATGCTTGAAAGTGGTTCAATTAAGACAATTTTAATCTGTTTCAAAAAGTAAGCTGAGAGTCCATCAGGACCAACTGAGTGAGTGGGCTTCAGCTTATTTAAAGCCGAGGCTACAATACTGAGCTCAAACTTAACCAAGGGAGGGCGATCATTTACCTTTACAGGTTCCATATTTAGTGGTTGAATGTTGCTATCTAAAGTGAAAACAGAACCAAAAAAATTGTTAAAAACGTTGGCTTTTTTAGTTTAATCAGAAATAAGTTGCCCATCGAACTCAAGATCAGGTATGGAACGTTTCAGTTTTAACCTGGTGTTAACAAAATTATAAAAGTTTTTCGATGATGAACCCTTTTTAATGAGTTCCTTCTCTTCACTGGCATAAAAATCCGAAATTGCATTATCAACATTTTTACAAGCTATTTTATAGTCATCCAGCAAACTTGTATCCTTCTTTAATTTTCGACAAAGTCTGCGTTTTCTTTCCTTGCAAATTCAGAATGTATTTCGGAAATTTGCGTTTTTTCGAAAATAGTTTTTTCAAAGGAACGTGGCATTTGATCGTCGAATTTAAAATACCTAAAAATACAGAATAAAAATCATCAACAGTGACACACGTTGAAAAAATATCAGGCCAGCTAACAAGTGATAGATCATGTATAATAGAAACGTAATCACCTTTTCTAAAATCATAGTTTTCTTCAGGAGAATCAACTACTAATTTTTTGGGAATAAGAAGATCGAAAGTTAGGGCATCATGGTCACTAGTTGAAAAAGGCTCAATGTTATTGACGTTAAAAACGCATGATTTGTATGAACAGAAAATCAGATCCAATATATTATTATCTAGAGTAGGGTGTCGTGTAAACTGATGTAACCCTATTTCGTTTGTAAGCTCAAAAAATTGTGAAGAAATACTATTTTCAGGGAGAGAAGATCGTTTATCCCATTTAATTTCTGGAAAATTGAAATCACCTAAAGCTAAATAATTATCCTAGGGGTATCAGTGGCCCATTCTAAGAATAGGTCGAGGTCGCTCCCGCTCAGGTCGATGTACCTATAGATGCTTAGGGGTAAATTTGGGTATCTACATGTGATTCTGCATCCAGCTGTTTGAATCTTTAAATACTTAGGTCGCGAAGATGCTTGCTTAAGTCGAGAAGAGGCTAATTAATGAAACCCATAGCTTTTGTAATATTGATCATAGACGGATGAAATTTTTCCCGTGCCTTCTTTCAACATGTTCTTAGTACTGAGCAAAAAAATCCGCGGCATTCGTGTAGCTGGTTCACATATGTATTAACATAGTCATATTATAAGGGCGTGTGTGTGCGGTCGATAGCATCTGAGGAAACGAGAGAAAGTTGCTGGCAGTCGGATTCGAAACATGGACCCCTTGCTCTAAAGTCCATAACCATAACCAATCGACTTACGCTGGTTAATTTTGATAAAGATTGCAAGGTATTTGTGATGTTTTGCTGGTTTACCAGCTGATTAGGCTTAGGCTTAGTATCATGGACTGACCAAAATGTTGGTGCCAGCGTTTAAAATAAGCTTGAGTAATGGTATGCGACGAGCGGAGCGAGCGAAGCGAGCGACGTGAGTTGCATCCCATTACTTAGGCTTATTTCAAACACTGGCACCAACATTTTGGTCAGTCACATGAATCTACTGGAAAAATCTGATGACTGCCTTATTTGTTTTCGACTTGACTCAAATCAAACCAGTTAGGTGGCAGCTTTCACCGGATACTACTTGCTGTATACATACCTATAATGTGGCTATCTTAATACATATGTGAACCAGCTACACCAATGCCAAATCCGCTCTTCTGAAGTTTACTTTTAGTATTTTGGAAGTACCATGTTCTTAAATTACTCCGTGTTCCTGTTGCCCTTTCCCTTTTTTACTGCTCTGCTGCTCTATTTTATTACAGTAATTCTTATAAGCAGTTCGTTATGCGAAAATGATATAACTTGCTCAAGTTCAAAATCTGTCAAAACCGTCAAAAGCGATCAAAATCCGTCACAAAACCCGTCAAAAACCTCTTCCGTCAAAAACCCGTCAACGCACCCAAAAAACCGTCAATCTGACGGGAATAAGGTCACACCTGGCAACACTGCAATACAAATTCCTACAATACAACGCATTAGTACGACGCATAAAACATCATAAAACGGGTTAAACGCTTAAACATAGAAACTCTGCCCTTGTAGGCACGAAGCACCAAATTTCGGGTAAAAATTCTTTAGAATAGTGTACTGATTATATTCTGAGCATTTTTATCCGATTTGGATAGTATAGCAGAGCACTGCTAGACTCTTCAACAGGGCCCAGTTTCCGAATGAAGGGGTTAAGCTAACCCCAGGGTTAAATTCGATAAATTTCGTCAAGACGAGGGTTAAATTATTTATCCCCGGTTTCCGAATGAAAGGGTTAACTAACCCTCAAGGGTTAATTTTAACCCTTTGGGGTTAACTTAACCCCAGGGTTAAGTTAACCCCAAAGGGTTAAGTGCGTTGTATATGATATGCATTTGATATCAGTACTTATCCCTGGTTTCCGAATGAAAGGGTTTAATTGTCAAGGGTTAACTTTCCTTGTTTTGTTCTATAAAAATTAACCCTGATGCCGATCAGGATTTATTTTTGCAAACTGTATTGGTCGCTCACGGTTCGGTCTGAGTTGTCATAAATGGCTTTAAATATTGTGCTTGATATTGATTATCAAAACGATTGTGAGAAAGTCAATTCAATTCGAAACATATTTGATTTGAATGAGAACGATTTTTACGCGCATTTTGGATTCACGAAAAATACCTTTATTGAAATAAGAGATTTTCTTAAACCAAAATCCACATTCCCGTACAAACGTGGAGCGAAATTTCCGCTGGATGTAGATTTAGCCGTTACGCTACATTTTTATCGCACTGGAAGCCCTTATTTTGCCATTGCAAAACTTTTTGGTCTAAGCGGTAAAGGAATTGTTTCTAAAGTCATAACTCGAACTACGGATTTACTCTTATGTGATATAGTTGACAAGATGGTAACATTTCCAATTCAATTGGCTGCGTTAAATCTTATTAAACAAAGTTTCTACGAAAAATGTGGCATCCCAAATGTGGTAGGATGCATTGATTGCACGCACATTCCAATCTTAGCGCCTAAAACTGATGAGATTTCATATTTGGACTATAAACGAAATCACTCAATTAATTGTCAGGCCATATGTGACGCACAGGGGCGCTTTCTTAGCATTTATGCAGATTGGCCTGGCTCTGTTCATGACAGTCGAATTTTGTCCGAAAGCAAAGTGGCAAATGAGTTTGATAATAATATTAGAAGTGGATTTTTGCTCGGTGACTCTGGGTATCCGTGCAAAAAGTGGTTACTTACTCCTTATTTGCGTCCTAATAAAAGATGCGAGGTTGGCTTCAACACTGCGCACAAAAAAACTAGAAACGTTATCGAACGAGCCTTTGGCAGGCTGAAGCGCAAATTTGCTAGCTTAGGGCAAAGAAGCCCCATTCGTATGCATCCGAAAAAGGCGGCAAAAATTTTTGCGGTTTGCTGCGCACTTTTGAACATGGGAATTAAAAACAATGAGATAGAAGAAGGCATGGAAGAAAATGAGAATTTATTCGTTTTTGATGAGATTGCCGCCTCACAGGATGGTTTCTCCATCCGTGACCACATATCTCGCACTTATTTTCTGAATTGATGTGTTGATCATAAATTGTATTTGCGTTCACCACATACATATGTACGCGTGCAGCGCTGAAAAACATACGATACTGATTTGAAACCTTTTGAAAAGTTATGAATATATTGAACGTATAATTTTGAATTTTCAAGAACAAAACAAAACTATAACATTAAAGCTTTTGTCGCAAAGGCTCATATCGCATGTCTCAAATCAATGCAATATTGCATAAGTCAAGCTGTTATCAGCTGGATCCTCTTGTATCATTCTCTGGCGCTCCCAGGCCAATTTTTCCTTCTCGAAATTCAATTTTTCTCGATCGAACTGCAATCTCTCGCGTTGAAACAACAATTTTTCCTTTTGGAAGCGCATTTTGGCATCTTCAAGCTTGATTCGCTCCTCGTCGTCTGTAAACAATTTCAGCACGTGACAATACATGTACAGCATGGGAATTTTCAGGGGTCAGCGGCGAAAGATTTTTTAAAAAAGTGACTCTTAGGGCTAAAAAACGCGGGAACACAGCAAAACACTTATTCTTGACGTTCCAGACTATGCTCGTTCTTTCTAGAAGAGAATAAAAATTTTTGTAAAAATACAAAAAATTTCACTTAAAAAAGGAACTTGTAGCGTGAAGCGTCGTAAATTTGATATATTTAAGTTGGAAGTTGGCTATGCATTCGAAAGCACATTTATGCGATTTGTATCGGATAATCGGCAATGACTCAGTTTAAATTAAAAGTATATGTCTGTCTACATGTGTGAGGCGAGGTGCCTTCAAAGGAATAAAATTTTTAAGAGAATAAGTGTTAATTGCTAATCGATTGCAATAAATAAAAATTAATTTGATTCAGAAGTTTTGATCGGTATTCTCCAGCGAATAATTTTGGATAAAGCTGAATCCTGCAAATTATTTACGTTTTTTATGCAGTCGAAATTCTATCACTTTTTGTACCTCTAATTTACGTAATCTTGTGTCACAAATACTCAGCTGTAGGTAATGGTTTACCGCAGACAACCCGATTTTACCATAGGTGGGCAGCACCGAAATTCCTGGGATGGGGGTGCAAGATTTTTCAATGGTCGAAAATGGTCTTAAAAATAGTGGAATGGCGAAAAAACGCCAATTTTTCCTTCATTGAGCACTTGAATATTAACCAATTCATTTTGATTACCCGTATCCAAATAAGTTTAATTTTAGCACCCAATTGTTTTATTCGGCTATTTACAGATCATTTCCTGGTTTTCTTTCAATTTTCTTGTTAAAGTCTGTCATTTCTTTCTATATTCTGTGCCATTCCAAATCAACCCATTTCCTTTAAGGTCTTATTAATGTGTTAGTTTTTCAATGCATAGACCTGCTGCAAACTGCCTTAACTACATAAGCTATAGAATATTCTGCAACAGTAATAAGCCATAATGCGAAAATGGGCTGTTTGGAATGAACAGACTATAGCATATAGGAAGAGCCAAAAAAGGCTGCACCTCAATGTTATAAGTCATAGGTTCGACAAATTTGAATATATAATTTTAAATTAAATTTCATAAATACATAGATGTCCTTGTTTGCATCATGTGAAAAATTTTAGCCATCCGCCACCGAGGGCTCCGTTAGTAAAATAAGACGATTAACAATTTTGACACATTTTTTATGTATAAAACTTTTTGTTGATTACATGTGTCTTCGCTTTTATACTAAATGTTAAAGCGAGCTTTAATAAAGTCTTGAATCGTCGCAGAAGTTTACAGAAAACGAAAAGAAAAAAGGAAATTTTTTAGGAAAATAAGGCACAATTAAGGCTTAAAGTAAACGATGCGAAAACCTAAATCCGTGGCGGGTATTTTATTTGCTACCCGAACCCGAACTCAGAATCAAATATATTTAAATTGACTACCCAAAACTTAATAAATTGAAAAGCACTTTCCTATAAAGATGATGATGATGATATGATTAAATGATTAAATTAATTCATTTAAATTAAATTAAATTAAAATAAATCACTAAACGGATGATCGTAGAGGTTCATTCTAGAAGATTCTATCACTATTTAATAAAATAATGCCTTCATAATTATAATGAAATTATTTCCATTAAAATTGATTGGCAATATTAGACTAGAAGGCAGAATTAAAATTAAGATTTAGCGCTTTTTTGGGTATTTTCGCATTTACAATTTGAATGATTTAAATAAGGGAAAGAAATCGAAATAAACGAAGTCTGCACTTTACATTTAATTATCCGTTAATTATTATTTTTCTCGGTTAGACTCAGTACGAGATTCATTAGCAATTTGTTTGAATCAAAACATCAATGTGCTTATTGTGAATATCAACGCTCGTTCAAAATGCAGTGCGTTTTTTTAGTATACGTTATTCAATTAATTTTTTAGGCCTCTTATTTTACAGCGAAAATTGATTGAAAAAATGCGACCTGTGTACTGCTAAATTATTCAATAGAAATATTGCAGTGGAAAGTTTTCTATATTTTCAGCTTCATGCACAATAAAAGCCGCTTGCTTACTATTTTTCATGAAGAGAAAAGTTTCCATTTCTTACTAATTGGGTTTTCCACCAGAAAGCGATTAATTTTTAAATCCAAGTAACGCTCCTGTTTCACCAAAACAGCCATTTGGTGGCTTTGCACAATTTTGTTAGAAGTTTTATCTGCTTTTCCGGCAAACTGAATTATTTTCTCCTCCGCCGCAGAAATATCAAATTCGGCTTCCACATCTGACCCAGCTTGATCCATTTCAGTCGGATAATCAAGAGTTTGCCCCTCTTCAGCCGAAAAACCAAGAGTCCCTGATTCTACATCAGCTACCCAAACCTTTGAATCTCGCAGAACTGTTCCGCAAAGCCGCAAATTTTTCAAGTTCCGCCGAAAGTGGTTTTATGGGTTTTCCACCACCAGTCGCTGGATATTTAATTTTCGCATGGATTTTTCGAACATCTTTCCAAATTTGCTTCAATTTAGATTTTATTTGTAATAAAGTCCGCTTAGATTGGGCTAAAGCATTGAAGTCGGATAGGAGCGATTCCCACGTGCTCTGCTTTACCTTGACCGTTATATATGGCGTAAATGCAGATTCTATAGTTTTTTGATATTTTTCGTAGCTCTCTGCCAAAATGAGCAAATCATTGACCGTCCAATTGTCACCTCGCAATTTGTTTTTATCAGAATTTTGGGTCTGGCTATCTAGCGTTTCATCAAACATGCTGTACTCCGAATTTGATGACTCCATTTTTTTAAATGCGCAAAACTTAGGGATAACCGTCACATTTGACAAACTAGTCGCAATGCAACGCAGGTACTAGTGTATTTCAATTTAGTGATAGGTTGGGGATGTGCATGTTTGGATTTGTTCAGGTTTTTTTCAAATATCGATTAGCTGTGTGCAAAATATTACTGGCTATACCGTACCTACGATCGCGATGCGTACACTAATATGTATACATTGATTGCGTAAGTACTTAACCCCTAGGGGTTAACTTTAACCCCTGAGGGTTAGTTAACCCTGGGGTTAAATTTCATTCGGAAACCGGGGATAAAGTTATCCCCAGGGATAACTTAACCCCGGGGTTAACTAACCCTGGGGTTAATTTAACCCCGGGGTTAGTTAACCCCTTCATTCGGAAACTGGGCCCTGATGTGACAACTACATTATTGTCTTCTCGTTTCATCTGCTCATCCTCAAATAGATCGACATTTTTGCGAATCAATTTTTAAACAGGTATTTCCGACTGGCCTCCAAGCTGTCTCATCAGCTCCTTTTTCCAAATTTTAATTCATACCGGTAAAAATCATTAGCGTTTTCTATTTCTTCCCTTAATTCGCTTTCATTTAGAGCATCTAGGATGAGTCATAAAAATCATAGAGAATATGGATTTTATCAACAAAACTGCTGTAAAATGGCTCGGTTTGGAGGTCTTGTATACTGTTCGGAAAATCTTCAAAATCTGAAAGCACGGCTTTTACTAAAAAGCGCCAAAACGGGTTAGTCCAACCACTTTCGATTACAGTCTCATTTGAGCTGCTTTCAGAATCTGAAGAATTTCCATTGTTACTGCCTTCACTACTATCATCATCTGTCATTTGTTCAGACTCTGATGTATCATTCCTCTTTTGTGATATCCCATGCATGAGGTATTTGTGTCTTTTTAAAGTAAAATTATTAAGTAATTGCTTACCACAGATTTCACAGATTTTATTCATTTTGTCAACTATTCAAGATGTGGCATTCTTAAATAAACTTTATTGCACATGTGATTCGCGTTTACATCACATTCTTGACGTGAAGCTCACATTCTTCACAATATTGGTCACTACCGTCACTTCATTCAATTCTATAGCCTAGCATGCATTTTCTTCATATGCATAACGTTAAGCCTGGTTCTGAAGTGAAAATTATCACTGACAAAGTGCTCCAATTTCTGACAATATCTCCAAGAATCTCAATTTTGTCAGTAATATCGTCAATACAACCTCACGCAGAAAGGTGGTTTGCTAGTCAGTTGTTAGCTGATGCAACTACAAATAGGTGATTTTTATGAAACGCGCCCTATTTTCAGAGGAATGTGACGATGTGATGGTTTTGGGCAGAATGTGAGACCTCACAGTTCGCACAAAAGAGCATCACATCGTCACATTCCTCTGAAAATTGGGCGTGTTTGCTTTTAACTTATCAGTCGCCAAGGGCGAGAAGGTATGAACCTCCTGGTATACATTTTCAGAGGAATGTGACGATGTGATGGTTTTTGTGCAGACTGTGAGGTCTCACATTCTGCCCAAAAACCATCACATCGTCACATTCCTCTGAAAATAGGGCGCGTTTCATAAAAATCACCTATTTGTAGTTGCATCAGCTAACAACTGACTAGCAAACCACCTTTCTGTGTGAGGTTGTATTGACGATATTACCGACAAAATTGAGATTCTTGGAGATATTGTCAGAAAATGGAGCACTTTGTCAGTGATAATTTTCACTTCAGAACCAGGCTTAACGTTATGCATATGAAGAAAATGCATGCTAGGCTATAGAATTGAATGAAGTGACGGTAGTGACCAATATTGTGAAGAATGTGAGCTTCTACGTCAAGAATGTGATGTAAATGCGAATCACATGTGCAATAAAGTTTATTTAAGGAATGCCACATCTTGAATAGTTGACAAAATGAATAAAATCTGTGAAATCTGTGGTAAGCAATTACTTAATAATTTTACTTTAAAAAGACACAAATACCTCATGCATGGGATATCACAAAAGAGGAATGATACATCAGAGTCTGAACAAATGACAGACGATGATAGTAGTGAAGGCAGTAACAATGGAAATTCTTCAGATTCCGAAAGCAGCTCAAATGAGACTGTAATCGAAAGTGGTTGGACTAACCCGTTTTGGCGCTTTTTAGTAAAAGCCGTGCTTTCAGATTTTGAAGATTTTCCGAACAGTATACAAGACCTCCAAACCGAGCCATTTTACAGCAGTTTTGTTGATAAAATCCATATTCTCTATGATTTTTATGACTCACTCCTAGACGCTCTAAATGAAAGCGAATTAAGGGAAGAAATAGAAAACGCTAATAATTTTTACCGGTATGAATTAAAATTTGGAAAAAAGGAAGCTGATGAGACAGCTTGGGCCAGTCGAAAATACATGTTTAAAAAATTGATTCGCAAAAATGTCGATCTATTTGAGGATGAGCAGATGAAACGAGAAGACAATAATGAAGTTGTCACATCTGTTGAAGAGTCTAGCAGTGCTCTGCTAGACTATCCAAATCGGATAAAAATGCTCAGAATATAATCAGTACACTATTCTAAAGAATTTTTACCCGAAATTTGGTGCTTCGTGCCTACAAGGGCAGAGTTTCTATGTTTAAGCGTTTAACCCGTTTTATGATGTTTTATGCGTCGTACTGATGCGTTGTATTGTAGGAATTTGTATTGAGCACTTGCTATATGTTGTGCTGCCTGGCTAATTCTCTGTAAATTTTTATTTGGCTTGTTTTTTTCTGATTTTGATTAATTAAGGTGTTGTATTATTGTTGTATAGCCTGATGTCCAAATTCGATGCTTATTTTTATTTATTTATTTTTTTTAAAATTTTTTTCTGAAAAAGAGTAGAAATTAATAAATTACTTTTCAACCGTATACCCTACTCACTCACCCCACATGAGCTATAAATAAGATGAGAATGAGTAACATAAGTTTTGTCTCATAAGCTATAGAAATAAAATGATTGCACACATAAGTTTTGTCTCATAAGCTGCAGAACCTACATGTCTCGAAGTTCAAAAAACATGCAAAAATAGAACAGTGTGGCAATGCTTCTCGCCTATACTTCTACAGTCTATATGCTTATGCGTGTGCTATATGCTTAAGCACGGCTATATGCTTAAGCACGGCTATATGCTTAACCATTGTAGAGCTGGAAGGTCCACCAGTACTACTCATATCTTAAGAGCATGTCTTCCGGCTAATGGTCTATCGACGTCAGAGTTTAAAGAATCTAATATATCGCCAGAGTCATTGCGAATTGGCGCTTTATTTTGCCTACGCCATGAACAACTTGTGAGACTTGTTTAGGCGGTAAGTTAAAACCAAGACGCAAAAATGCAGAGGTGGTCATCATGGTGACCTGTGAACCCGTGTCTATGAGAGCAGGTACGTCTATGCCATGAATATTAACGAGAATAGTGGGCAAATTTGTCCCAACATGGCTTACGATCGGAATATTCGGATCAATGGTTTTAACTGGAGGCGAATTTATTTTTTCATAAATTGCGAGACAACGCTGTAAGCGCTTGTACTCATTGAGAAATTCTTGCAACGCGAATAAGTTAGAACGTGCACTAGTTTCTAGCCCTTTTGCAGTAACCGTGTTTACATCATTAGGAGATGTAAGGGTTGGCTGCGGTGGGGGCGAATTTATTGTGGGTTGGTGATCCGCAGTATATGCGACGTATGGGCGATTAGAACCGTCCATTGAGATAGTTCGAATTATAATATGTTCCACGCTGTTCGTTAGGAAACTGAACAAAAGGTGCGTTTTATCGTGACTGATTTGCATAGCAATTATCGTAACACGAATTTTGATAATTGGCACGCGAATTTTGGTGGTAATTGTTATGATTATGCCTAAAATTTGATCGTGCTTGCCTCGGATTGAAGCAATTATCATTATTCGCATAGTTTGATGAGCGATGTTGACTAGAGTTATAAAATCACGACTTAGAATAGTGTCAATTTTGTGAATTCGAACGCGATGGCGAGCAATTTTGGCGCAAAAAAGAACGCGACTAGCTGTGATTACGAGCCATGGAACTGTTTTTATTTTGGTCAGGATAATTATTCTTAAGCCCGCTTCAGAAGTAAATGTTGGCGATATTGCCGATTTTTGTCGGCGACATCACCAATATCGCCGACTTTTGTCGGGGATATCGCCAATATTGCCGACAAAAATCGGCGATGTTGCCGATATTGCCGACTTTTGTCAGCGATATCGGCGATATTGCCGACTTTTATTAACGATATCGGCGATATTGCCGACTTTTATCAGCGATATCAGTGATATCGCCGACTTTTATCAGCGATATCGCCGATATCGCCGAGTTTTGGCCATGCACCTTGGCCATGCACCGAGCATGGACAAGTCAAAAAATAACTCCAATTTTAACAGATGTATATTATATAGTTTACAAAAAAATGAAATGACTCTTAATATTTACTTTTTTGCACAGGTAATTTAAAGCTTTTGTAACCAAAACATGCAATTTTTTATCTCATGTGCATTATGAAGCTGTTGGAAATTTTGACGATTAACGGGATGACCTCTCCGCACCCTTATATAAGATCTACTAAAAATAAGACGACGACAATAAAAATTAAAATTGCAAAGAATGAAACAAAAATAAACCTGAAATTACAATAATAACACATGACAGCAAGTTTGTGGATTTTGTTTTATTCAGAAGTAAATTAAATTTAATCGATTCTAGATCATAATTTTACGTTGATTTCAATTTAGGCTTTAAAATGTTTTCATCAAATTTTTGAGCTACTTGCATAATAAAATTTACGCAAATATAGGCTTTTTTGCGTATAAATATGAAGAAAGACAATTTGAACGAAAATAAAGAATAACATTATCTTGGTATAGAACTAGATTGTATTAAATTATCTTTATATGCATGATTATCTCCTTTAATTTTTTGCACAGCATAATCTTCTACCTCACGCTTACTCGTTTTGCTGCATTTAAGCTAATCAAAATACATGACGTCCCCAAAAATAACTTGTGATAAATGTACATATGTACCTACTGCTCATGTGTACTAACTTTGTTAATGCATTTGTATGTACTACGTGGCTTGCCTGTGTTTTCGTTCCTCTCTATACTTTGTACATCAATTGTCGGCGATATCACAGAAAAATAGAAATGGATCCTATTCCCCGATTTTAGTTGGCGATATCGCGGACTAAAATCGGCGATATCGCCGATATCGCCAACAAAAATCGGCGACATCGCCGATATCGCCGACATAAGTCGAGCGACATCGCCAATATCGGCGACAAAAGTCGGCAACATCGCCGATATCGCCGACAAAAGTCGGCGATGTCGCCGATATCGCCGATAAAATCAGCGACATCGCCGATATCGCCGACAAAGTCGGCGATATCGCAATATTGCCGACTGAAAATCGGGCACTTGTAAACCGGAAAAACAGTCGGCGATATCGGCGATATCGCCAACAGTTACTTCTGAAGTGGGCTTTATTATTAGACGGTTCTTGTTGCTGACACGTAAAACACTCTTTGTAGATATGACCTATGCGCTTGCAAAAGCTGCAATACTTACAAGAGGAATTTTCTGGTTTTTCAGCACGCGATGAACGATGAAACGTTTTCTGACGCGAAGCAATCTGGCTCATTTTGATTAGACGCGCGAATGGTATCTTTAGGTATTGCGCCTCCTGTGAGGGCGGCTGTTACCGATACATATGGCGTCACTGCTTTTTTATCCACAAATTCCCTATTAGCGAATTCAGCATTTAGTGCGTTATCCAAAAATTCAGCCAGCGATGCTCTAGGTTTTTTATGATATGCTTCCTTCGATATGTCAGGTAATAAGCCTTTTTTCAATTGATGGCGCAGCAAATGATAAAAATCATGAGAATCGACTTCAAGATAAGGATCCGCTTTTATTAACTCTTTGCGAAGCACTAGATAATAAGCTTCAACCGATTTGTTAGGCTGCTGTTTTTGTTCCAAAAAAACGATCAAAAAGCGTTTTGGTGTCCAGAGGACAAAATTACGCTATTAACGCATGTTTCGATTTTGTATAAGATTGTTTTATATCAGCAGGTAACAAACGGAATAAGCGCAAAGCATAGGGATCTAGAAATGATGACATAAATTTCACATGATCCGATTTATCAATATCGTAGGTATCAGCAAGTGATTCAAATTCTGCAAAATATGCTCGTATATCTGATTTATCACCATAAAAAATTTTTTATTTGCAATTGCGACTTGCATTTGTGCTATAAAAGGCCCGCGATTTAAAGAATCTGCAAGATGTGATTTGCTGTACAAGGCACCAGATGAAGAATCCGAATCGTGATGGTGACAATGGCGACGCGATTTACTTTTGTGACGTGAACAATGACTACGCGAGCAATCACAGCTGCTCATCAAGCTTTCGTCAGAAAATTTTACGTGATGCTTCCTTTTGGATGATTTGGGAAGTGGCGCGGATTCATTTTGCAAGTTACCAGGTTCATTATTTATGCCAGATAAATTTATTTCGAGCGGTTGCATCTCGATATTCGAAGAATGCAAAATAGGATTATTTGGCGGTATTTTGAGATTCGCGGGATTCAGTACATAATTATTTGGAGGTATTTCGCCATTAGGCGGAAAATATTGCAGCGGTGGGGGTTGTAAAAGCTGTTGCAAATTAGAATTTAATGCATTAGGCACGAAAGAAGGTGCATTACGATTTAATGACAGCAAAGGCTTATTTTGCGACGTCTGCAAAATCGATGCCAATGGCTGCGAAATCATAGGTATATGTTCCGAAAAACCCGAATTTTGAGCTGGTTGTGAAACCGAATATAAAGGATTTTGAGATAATTCCGCTGCTAAAGGTGCGCGGTTCGAAAAATTTTGTGCAAAATTTTCTGGAACAATTTCCGAAGGTGACCGAGAATTTACCGTGCGGTTGCCAGTGGACAACATAGAAGATGCGCGAAGCACATTTTCCGCACAATTAGCATTTTGAGCATTGAATTCAGAGAAATTTCCGCTATCGATAGAGTGGTTAACGCACTGAAACGGATTATTTTTGGTGCAATTAGAAACCGGTTATGGCTTAAGCAAATTACTTAATTCCACGCGCAGTTTATGCATTTTGTCCGAATTTTCCTTCTTGTCTTGCTTTACGCGCGAAGAAAGATCAGAAAATTGCACATGAATAGCTCTGAGCGCCTCTAAAAGAAGTTCATTAGTCACACCAGATTCAGCACGAGTATTATCAGCGTTTTGGCTTGGACTATTGTTACGCTTCTACGTCGGAACCGGCGTTATACGGCTCAGAACTAGTTTACTGGTTATTTGACGTGTTAAGGGTGCGTGTGTCATCAATGATCATATTATTTGATGAATTATTGTCAGTAGGATTCGCAAATTGATTAACGAGCGAACGCGCATTACCCATTATACACTCGTCATCAGAGCGTGAACCACGTGAAGCATATAATGACGGGGGTAATCGATCATTATTTGCACTATTATTTGCATCCTTATTATTTGCATCGTTACTCGCATTATTACTCGCACTATTTGAATCAACAGGCACGGTATTTAATTGGTGAGTCGAATTAGATGGCGTAGCAGGTTTTTTCTATTTACCAGGCGGTGTATAGCAAAATTTTCTTCCCTGCCACTTTTGGGTATCAAAAACGTCCAAAAATATAACTTTGGGAAGAAAAATTTCAGTACGTCGAAATTTTGCCAAAAATAAATGTTTCGAATTTAACCTTTTTTTGCTTCGAAAAACAGGTTTTTCACGTGAATAGTATTTGCTTAATCGAGGTAAGATATACTTGACGTGAGAAAAACGAAAATACGTAGGACTAAGCCTAAACAGCGAATCGTGTGCGAAGTTAGAAAAAGATGTAGGTAAAAACCTAGGTGGCAAAAATATTGTCGAGAGAGGAAAAAATGATGAATCGTCGCCTGAGGATCGACGTTTATAGGAAAATGCGAGCGTCCTTGCTGCCTTCTTCGCCAGTGGGTAGACGGAAATAGAAAAATAATAATGACTTTGCCACAATACACAAAAATTTTGCCATGGACGCTTACTTAAATGCGCACTGCCACAATCGCGGTTGATACAACAACAGAGGTGAACGAAACGTTACACATGTTTAGATGGCCGAAAATAATGATTTTTGGATAGAAAAATAAATTTTAGATGACTGATCAGTTCGGCTGTAGCTAGCAGCCTCAAAGGGGGACATTCCAGTGTAAATGTGGGGGTTCGCATTGGGTCTACAGAATCGACACAGATATGAGCATGCCTAACGTTTGCCTTCGGGACTTACTTACGTAGGTATCTAAGCTACTCTTGGTGCTGGTCCCAATCGCGTAGTCCCTGGACGAACTTCGATTTTCTGGACCCTTGTAGACCTATGGCTTCGACTCCCTCAGTCCTAATATTGCTGACTGCACTTTCGTCGGGAGTCTTAGCAGCTACGCCCTAGATCCTAAGGGTACCTACCTAAATCCCGAATTACCGCGAGGTCAGTTGACCTATCTCAACCCAGCTCAAGTTGATAAATTAACTTTTTTTCAAAGTTTACACTTGTTTCGAAATGTTTTTTGGTTCCAAATGTACGTAGCACAATGAAATTTGAAAACAACACCAACGAGTCATCATTAATAATTAAATAAGATTTTTGACCAATTTTGGGTTGAGAAAAGGATATTGAATTTTGAACGAAATAAAAATTAAAAATATTAACTTTTCCAATCCACCAAAATCACAGAAATCCTCGACACGGGAAAGCCGACCAACCTCATCCTCGGTATAGCAAACCTCTGGGTGGGTTTTATAATTTTATTCGATTATGTACACACGGCAGTAGCCGGGAGCAAAAACAAAATATCACTAAACGATAAAACAAGCCCAACGACGATTTTTCGTCTCAACGCCACTACTACCTATCCCATCATGGGATCATTACAGTAAAATGAAAACTTAAGACAACTTATCATTAAAAAAGATTACTTTTATCAATCCGAAGCTTCTAGAATGCGATATGCGGTAACACATAAAACAATTTCTATTAGCATATACTTAATTCTATTTTACCGGACAAGTATCTAATTGATTTTGTAATGAAAATTAGGGATTTATTTGAGAACTGAAGGCATAGTCACGAGCTCACACATCTGCAGATGGCTGCTCGAGATCGACTATGTTAACCAAGGCATACGCGAACTAACAGTTCGCAACATGTAACTCTCGCAGTTACATCTGCAAGATAGAGCATCGTCAGAAACGTCGATAAACTGTTTTTAGGCGTACCACCACTTTTGTGGCCGAGAATGCACTTTAAAATTTCACCCCACCCTTCTTAGTATTCCAACCCCGAGAATCAGTAGACCTCAAATCGACAGACCCTCAGAATTACATTTTTTATGTTGTTTTGGGATTTTAGCCGGTTTTATACCACCAAGACCCAAAGAATTAAGCTGCTGCCTACGTATGGACGGAACCGAATTTATTTGCTGCCCATTGGATTTTAGCAAGTTGTCGAGCACACCTGGGCGTGGGGGGTTTGGGGGTATGCACCCCCAACCCCCAAAAACCAAAATAACCCCTCCAGAATTCGATTTTTAAAATTTTTTTGTTTTTTCGCAATTTTTTGATGTCAATGGATAGTGTTCGATGAGAAACGTTGAGAAATGGTCTTTTTCACCATACCACCATTTTTAAGGCCATTTTTTGACCTTTGAAAAATCTTGCACCCCTCTCCAGAATTTTGGTGCTGCCCACGTATGGTTGTGAGCACACCTGGGCGCGGGGGGTTTGGGGCTATGCATTACCACCACCCCCGGGAAACCAAAATATCCCCCCCCAGAAAGCGAAGTACTCCCAGAACTCACTTTTTAAAATTTTTTTTGTTTTTTCGCAATTTTTTGATGCCAATGAATAGTGCTCAATGAGAAACGTTAAAATATGGTATTTTTTCGCCATACTACAATTTTCAAGGCTATTTTTTACCTTTAAAAATATTGCATCCTCCAGAATTTTGGTGCCGCCCACTTATGGTTGTGAGCTAGTTAATAGCTGTGTCCATTTTAGCAGCGCTACATACATATATGCAAGATATAGATACGCACGTAATTCAAATTATGCACAGATGCGTCTACTGTATGTTCTGTACAAGTAATAGGGCAGCACAGTGTGGACGTAAAACGGAAAACGAAGAACGACAGAAAATTTTGTCCTGAAGTCCGTCGTTTTAACTGTTCGTTTAAAATGCAGAAACGAAGAGACAGGCTCAACAAAAATACGTAGTTTTCGATATTATAAATGAAAAGTGTGCAGCAAAACTTACATAAAAATTCAAATCCATTAAATAAAACATGCTTTTTCAAAACGAAAATAGACTGGCCTCTGGGTACACGGACACTTTGTGCCCTATTTAATTACATTGTTTGATTTTACCCGATTAGCGTAACACAACGGTCGGCAGTATGTATCCTCCATGCTGTCGCTTTTTCATTGCTTCACAATTTTTCTCGTCCAAAAAATATTGTAAAAATTAATTATTTAATCAACGATGCTAGGCTCGGTTGAATTTCCAGTGCTGTTGAATTCTGTCCTTGTGCTACACTATACTTGGGAACCCTCAATATTTGCAAGCACCGGAATTCGGTCCAAAACAAGTTAAATAATAATCTTTTTGAGCCTCAATAAGGTTTCGGGGAAGTTACTTTAATTAGGTACTTAATCTCAAAGGGGTTAAGTAAGTAAGTTTCACTAAGCGCGTGCGTAGGGGGCCGGGCTACCTTGAACAGGCCGGGCCGCTTACCCCCGAGTCGCCGGCTGGTGATCGACCACCTTAAAAAAGGGCGAGAAGCTCCCGTGTGAGCGCATAAGCTTGAGATTCGGGTTAAGTAAGAGAAGTGAACGTAGCTTGAGTCTACTTTTACACATCTGATATTTATTTGTTTATTTGTCCGTGGGCCATTGTGGAGACTTAATTTTTTCATAAATGTTGATCGTAATATCAAGAGTAATAATCAGGATTACGAATCCGACTGAAATTTTCTTTAAACTCTGTGGTTGTGTAAAGTTTACACTGCATATTAACTCTTGTTCTAGAGCCTTGCGGAAGCTTAATTTTCTTCAAAATGTTCTACGTAAAATCAGAATTGAGAATCTGACTGTCAGTTTTCTCTACACCTGGTAGTCGTGTAAAGTTTGCACTATTATTTGTTGTTAATGTAGTTTTTACTACAAATTTATTTTACTTCCAATTCTGAGCGTTCGTGTTCCTTACACTTGATATTTGCGTAAAGTTAATGCTGAAAAAGTTTGATCTGTTAAAATAATGTAAGGTTGTCTTGTTTGAAAAGGATAATGCTGATGTTAAGAACAATATTGTTTTCCGTGTTCTTGGACTGCTGTCATTATCGTGGCATGTTACTGTATGTGTTTACTGACTGATGTAGTACTCAAATCATGTTAATTAAAAGTAGGGTACTAGCAAAGAAAAAATGCTCCGATGGAATAAAAAAGATGAATAAACTTGGAATTGTTGATTATTAAGGATGTAGAAGGAGGGGACTAGGAAAAATCTACCTGAAGTCGCAAAATCTGCTAAAAATCAGGCTTTCTCTAAGCAACGCAAAAAATCGAAATATATTTCTGCGGCCAACAGATTAAAATAAATATTTAACCACAAAAATGATTGAAAAAGCAGCACGTCAGCTAGTGCAGTAGCTATGGTAAATGGTATTGAGTAAACTAACAGTCTTTCTGAGCCAATTGAATGAAATAGCAATACATCGAAGACAATTGGATACATGGTTGGTTTAAAACAGTAGGAAATGCGTAAGTTGACTCGAAACAGACTAAATGTAGATGCACTAGCATGCCCGCAAGGATTGTGTGCACTAATCAATCGGCCCCTGCTTTGCTTGCTAAAATGCTCATAACAAAATAGAACAACTTCAAATACAACACCACTTATTTCTCTATCAATCAGGTACCAGCAATTTGAAAAAGTAACCTTGATAGATTTTGTTTTTACACTCTTATCTGAAACTTTGAATATTATTTAAAAAGACAATTTTTTAGAGGCCGCGGAATAAACTTCGATTTTTCGCGCGTTGCTTAGAGAAAGTCTGATTTTTTGCAGATTTTGCGACTTTAGGTAGATTTTCCCTAGTCCCACCTTTTACATCCGTAATAATCAACAATTCCAAGTATAGTTCATCTTTTTTGTTCCATCGGAGCATTTTTCTATGCTAGTTCTAGCATACCTAGTACATACCACTTCTTATATGGTAATTAAAAGCCTGTGAGAGATACAGTAACGCATGTACGTGACCGCACGGATAAATAACTTTACTCAATCTTTTTTAACCTTTTCTCAATCGGAAATCCAAGAGTTAGGCTGAACCCCTGATGCTGTCACTAACTCACCCGAAATAGGGTTAACTCTATTGAACTACTACTTAAAAAGCTTAAAAATGGGTTGAGACAGAAAATCAAGGGAGGTGCTAAGAAAAATGTAAATAATCAATGAAGGCGAGCTCGCAGTAAGCCACAATATCAACTTATGAAAGCTCTTGATGTAAACTAAACTGCAACGACATAATGTTAATCAAATGAAAATAGCTACCCCTACGGCTTTCGAGAAGACTGACACGATTTCATATAATTATCTCTACTTCTAACGATTAATTTTACGTGAAACTTTTTGCGTTTGTTCACAATGCGGACAAATTTTAATTCATTTTCTGCGCAGTTTACAATACCCTCTAATTGTCATACGAGCGGGAAAATGAAGCAGGAAACTTTAGTAAATTGAGCGACATGGGAATGATTAGTTGTAAAGCTATTAAGCTGACCATTGTGAATTTTATTGAGCGTGCTGATTTGAAATAAGAATGATTTATCTCAATCGTAAAGTAA